>SCLH01000465.1:324964-376979 GCA_004367855.1 Oikopleura vanhoeffeni | reverse complement strand
TCTTTTTTCAAAAATTTAAATTTTCGATTTTGACTTTAAAATCGTATAAATTTAAAATAAAAAAATTTTCGATGGTCGACAGGACCGTATTTTAGGGTTCCTAATTAATAAATAAAAGGAAATAAATTTCACTGTAATTTAGACACCTTCGATAGCAAACGCGCGTTTTTTGAGTGTTGTTTCAAAAGACGATTATAAAGTAAAAATAATTAATCTGAAGAAATTCAGATCATACAAAGTAAGCTCAAAAGTGGCGACTTGTATTTGAAAAAGTTTTTATACGAAAATTTTGAAGTGGCAAAAAGTTTCCCATCAAGACAAGAAAAATTGAAAAAGTGCAAATCTGTATAAATGCACCGAGGCCCTTAACCAAATCAGTATTTTATGCTTATAACTTCAATGGCGTATCCAGTTGAAATTATTGAGCTAAAACAGTTCGCGCGGTACTATACAAAATACTCGCAAATACTATTATTTTTTGAGAAAAATCAATCTTTACTGATATAAAATATCACTTATAAAAAATATTGATACTGAACATAACCTGTAACTCTTGTGAGCACAGAGACATATACAGGCTCAAGTGACCTAAAACCATCCAAAAATCGCCAAAAAATCATCCTAGAACTTTTTCCTTCCAATGCATTTTAAGAATTTTGCTGCAGTTCTAAAAAAATAATTCATTTTTTTCTTAGATAATTGATTCCGATTTTACAGAGGATTGAATTTTCACGACTCTCCGCATATATTTTACTTCCAAAAAAATGATTCCAGAACCAAGATCGTTTGCGTCCGTGAAAATGAAAAAAATAAGAAAAAAACTTTGATCAGAGTTTTGTATTGCGGTTCTGATGGCCTCGAAAAACAAATGAAGTAAATCTCTGAAATTGGGGGGAGAGATAGCTTTTTAGTCTGTTTTTTAAAGTCTCTGTTTAGACGATTTAAAATAAGGAATTTCAAAAGTCAAAAATGGGTATCAATGTTTTTAAGCTATCTTGTGGAGAATTTTTTTTTGGTTATTTTAAGACCTAGAATTTTTTTCGTTTTTGAAATTTTTCATTGTGGTTTACCTGATGATCATTGTGCCCTAAATCAAAAACTTGAAATTGTTTTACCTTTTTCTCTTGATTGCAGAAACAAAAAGTGCGCTAGCTCCTAATTTGCAACTTTTACAGCTGGCTAAAGTCAGTCATGAAAATTTGACCTTAAAATATTTTTTTTTTGAAAAAATTCCAAAAACGAAAAAAATCCTTTGTCTTAAAATGACCAGAAAATTTTTTTATACAAGATACATTTTGTACAAGATAGCTTAAAAATATTGATACCTATTTTTGACTTTTGAAATTCCATATTTCAAATCGTCTTTATGCATAGGTGGGGTTATATCAGATTTCAGTAATTTTGTAAATTATCGCAAAGAGTTATTCTTCGTGGTTAAAAAGTTGTTAAAATATTTTTTTTAGCTTGTTTGTCAAGAAAGGGCGTCGTTAAAGGTCCAAATCAGCGCCACTCCCTTAATTTTTTTTTATTTTAGGCTCACATTGTTTATTTGTTCTCTAGTTATAAAGTAATTTTTCGGAAGTAAATCATAGGCAAATTTTGAAGACATTAACAGGATACTTTTTTTGTTCGTCAAAACGATAATTCTCACCTCTGAAACAGTGTTATTAATGTTAAACAATATGTCTGCTCCGTATATTTCCGCTCCGCTTTCTCATTCATGAGTAATTTTTCTGTTAACAAACAAAAAAAAATAAAACAAGTTCTACATTTGGTAGTAACATTACTATTTTTTTCAAAGATGGTCAAGACGAATTACTAAAAACTGAGTATTTTAGATAGCGTCAGTACCGTAGACCTCAGAATTGGATGAAAGTCGGTCACCAGGGTTATTTTTGGAGAATATTCTTTCAAAAAAAATTTTGAAAAAATTTTGAAAGTTTTTTTTCAAAATATTTCGAAATGATCAACTCGTGTTTTTTCAAACATTTGAAGATAATTTATTGTTCTCACTATTTTATTTGTGAAATATAGGGAATTTGGATCAAAATGAGCATTTAAAATTCGAGAGTGAGTCAGAGTGGCGTTATTTCGCTCATAATCGAAAATTTTCGGAAACGCGGCGTGTTCTTATATAATGATATTTTGATTGGAAAACATCTATGCCATGCTTAGCGTCAACAGCGTGAGTCTCCAAATGATCCAATTTTTCGACACAAGTTGTATTTGTGGCAACCAAGTGTCGTATTAAAATTTTAGAAAATTTGAAGAAAATGAGAAAGTTTTTCAATAATTAAAGTCTGAAAATTTTACAACATTCTTGAAAAACTATCAGAAAAAAAAGACTCCAGAACATTCCAAGCTAATTTTTATTTTTTTCAAAAATATAGCCAATTTGGGTTGGGACAAAGAATGTTTTAGCCAGAAGGACCCAGGAGTGAAAAAAATGCTCCGATATCAATATTTTGGTGGAGCGCCCCTTCGGTTATAATGAGAGTGATGACATAAAAGCCGATTTTGAATGTAAACTGCATTTATCACTTTATTTGCAGGAAAAACTCAGTTTATGAGATCAGAAAAATCTCAACTCTGTGGTGTCCAACAGAGCATATAAAATTGGGAGTCAGCGAAGAAAAGTTTGGAACGGGTAATTTTGGAATATTTGAAAATGTGAGTTTATGACAATTTAAGAAAAATTCATAAAAATTTTTCAAATATTACTATTTTGAGTTCTGTGGAAAACATAAATCATAGAGGTCTCTTCAGATAATAAGTATCGCTCTGAATTACTGTTTGGTCTCTAAGACAATTAGAAAAAAATCCTTATACAGATAATGGGTCAAATCGTGATTGTTTGATTTTGATCATCCATTTTAAATTCCATATGTTTTGAAATTTAAAATTGATCACTGAAATCCAACCGTTTTTTAAATATTTTAAAATAATTTTTCCGCAAGTTTTAGGGTTAATGGCAAGTGAATCTTAACCCTCACCTGCACTAGCGTGTTTCAAATCACAGATACCAAAAATATATTTGAGAAGTGTCATTTTGGCTAGCGAAATATTGAAACAGACCTCTTCATTTTACTTTCCAGAATTTTGGTGAGTTTCAAAAAATGTCCTATAAGACCGGAAATGCATTATTTGAATGCAAATTTTAGTTTAATGCAGTTAAGACCCGGTCGGCACATTCTAAAATAATTTTGGATCGGATCGGTGGACCCGCAGAAAAAATTCGATCGGATCGGTGGACTCTCCGAAAAAAATGGATCGGATCGGTAGAGTCCCCGAAAAAGTTCGATCGGATCGTTTTTTCGTTAAAAGTCGTTTAAAGTACACGTTTAAGTTGAGAAAAGCTATTTTTCGTCCAAATTAATGTAAAATATACTTAACGGAACTAAATTAATCGAAAACTCTATCCCATAAATTTGGGGTCATATTACGTCTTTAAAAAAACAGCGTTTATAAAGGCAAAATCAAGTTTGTGCTGTAAGAATTTCACAATTTGAGGTGGAGCTAGAGATATACACTTCAAATTTGAATTTTTTTTGAATTAAACAATTTTGACAGCAAAGTCAAATCTAGGGTGAAAGGACCCCAAAGACCGTATTCTTTGAAATTACCACACGAGAAGCTAAGGAACTAGAGGAAAGAGTTACAAAATTTGATTAAAAAATTATCAAAAACTCTTACAGAAACTTTAAAAAATCTTGAAAAGAACTTAAAATTTTAATTTAACTCCCGTAGTGACTTTCTAGTCATGTGTGACCAGATGCCCTTTAATCGTGATTGAGGACTAGGCTGTCACTTGTTGAGACCAAAATAGAGGTTAAGAGGGGTATCAAACATCCGAGGAGGCCATTCTGAATCATTTTTAACCAAAAAAATTTGAAATAGTTTTTGAAAATTTTTAAAATAATTTCAAAAAAAATTTTCAAAATTATACAAAATCCGGAATTTTCAATTGTCCGGAAACGACTGCATTTGGGAATCAAATGAAAAAGAAAAAAAATTCTAAGACTTCTGGCTGAAAAATAAAATTTCAAAAAAAAAAGGATTTTACCGATTTTTCATAATATCAAAATTTCTATTTTCGACGATGAGTCATTATATATTCTCTGAAACCGGAAGTTACCGACAAAATTTGTTGCTCATTAAATAATTTTTCGAAAAGGGTTCAATAAAGCTGTGTGCCATGTTTTATTAAATTTGAAATTTTGAAACCTTTCCGGCAAAGGGCTAAAATGTGGAAAAAAATTTTTCTTAGCAATTTTGAAACTCTACAACTGCGAAAAAAGCATGTGAAAAAAATCAACTAAGGCCTTGACTAGGTGCATGTACACAGAACATTCATATGCATTCAAAAACCCACAAAATGTTAAAATATCAAAAATCAATAATAAAAACAGAAAAAAATCAAAAAATTATGAAAATTTTTGATGAAAAAAATAGGAGCTCACATTTAGATCATTTTTTATCCACTAGTATGTAGCTATGACATCATGAATCAGAACGAACAATTATTAAGACCGCGAAAATATATAAATCGTATTTTTCATTTATATTTATGGAAAAATGAACCCCAAATGGAAGCCGATAAAAAGGATTTTATGTGTTTTTCATTTTGTTGAAAAATGAGCCCCAAATCGGCCGAAGGCCGATAAATGGGGATATTATATTTTTAATTTAAATGAAAAATGAGCCCCAAATCGGCCAAAGACCGATTAAACGGGAAATTATAATTTCTATTTAATTTTAATGAAAGATAAGCCAATGGCGAAGGACCGATCAATGACATTTGATGGTCCGTATAATTTATTTTTTTGAAAAATTAGCCACAAATCGGCCGAAGGCCGATAAAAAAAATTTCATGTTTTTCATTTAATTTTGTTAAAAAATAAGCCCCGAATCGGCCGAAGGCCGATGAAGGGGGATATTATATTTTCAATTCAATTTAAATAAAAAATGAGCTTTAAATCGGCCGTAGGCCGATTAAGAAGATTTTATATTTTTTATTAAATTTTGTGAAAAAATGAGCCCCAAATCGGCCGAAGGCCGATAAATGGGGATATAATATTTTTAATTTTAATTGAAATGGGCCCCAAATTGGCCAAAGGCCGATAAAACGAGATATTATATTTTCTATTTAATTAAAATGAAAAATGAGCCAAAAATCGGCCGAAGGCCGATAAAAGAGATTTTATGTTTTTCATTCAATTTTGTTAACAAAGAAGCCCCGAATCGGCCGAAGGCTGATGAAGGGGGGGTATTATATTTTCAATTCAATTTTATTAAAAAATGAGCTTTAAATCGGCCGTAGGCCGATTTAGAAGATTTTATAGTTTTTATTAAATTTTGTAAGAAAATGAGCCCCAAATCGGCCGAAGGCCGATAAAAGGGGATATTATATTTTCAATTTAATTTTAATGAAAAAATGAGCTCCAAATCGGCCGAAGGCCGAGAAAAGAGATTTGATGTTTCTAATTTATTTTTGTTAAAAATGGACCTCAAATCAGTCGGAGGCCGATATAGAGGGATATTTTATTTTCAATTTAATTTTAATGAAAAATGAGCTCCAAATTGGCCAAAGACCGATAAAGGAGATTTTATGTTTTTTTATTTAATTTAAATGAAAAGTGAGCCCAAATCGGCCGTACGCCGATAAAGGAGATTTTATGTTTCTCATTTATTTCTGTTTAACAATGAACCCCAAATCGGCCGAAGGCTGATAAAGAGAGATATTATATTTTCAATTCAATTTTCATGAAAAATGAGCCCCAAATCGGCCGAAGGCCGATAAAGGAGATTTTATGTCTTTTATTTATTTTATTTAAAAAATGAACCCCAAATCGGCCGAAGGCCGATAAAGAGAGAAATTATATTTTTCATTTAATTTTAATGAAAATGAGCCTCAAATTGGCTTAAGACCGATAAAGGAGATTTTATGTTTTTTTATTTAATTTAAATGAAAAGTGAACCCAAATCGGCTGTACGCCGATTAAGGAGATTTTATGTTTTTTTATTTATTTTTGTTTAAAAATGAACCCCAAATCGTATATCATATTTTTAATTTAATTTTATCAAAAATGAGCTCCAAATCGGCCGAAGGCCGATAAAGAGAGATATTATATTTTAAATTCAATTTTCATGAAAAATGAGCCTCAAATCGGCCGATAAATGAGATTTTATGTCTTTTATTTATTTTATTTGAAAAATGAACCCCAAATCGACCGAAGGCCGATAAAGAGAGAAATTATATTTTTAATTTAATTTTAATGAAAATGAGCCCCAAATCGGCCGAAGACCAATAAAGGAGATATTATGCTTTTTATTCAATTTAGATGAAAAGTGAACTCCAAATCGGCCGAAGGCCGATATAGAAGAAGATCTTATTTTTAGTTTAATTTTAATGAAAAATGAGCCCCAAATCGGTCGTAGGCCGATAACGAAGATTTATGTTTTTTATTAATTTTTGTTGAAAATGAAATCCCAAATCGGCCGAAGGCTGATAAAGAGGGTATTATATTTATTTTAATTAAAATGAAAAAATGTGCCCCAAATCGGCCGAAAAATGAGTTCCAGATTTTCAGAAAGAAGTTTTCGAAATTTATATAATTATCTAATTTTAAAGAACATTAAAAAATTTCAAAGAAATTTGATTATTTTTAAAAATATTTTTTTTTAAATAATGATTTTTTTTTTTAATTTGACAATCTTTCTATTTAACCCTCCGAGGCAGATAGCTTTTTGAAAGGCTGAAGCCACTTTAAATCAGTCAAAAACGATCGAAAAATTATCGCAGAACCTTTCCTTCCAATACATTTCAAAACATTCCAATACATTTCAACAATGTTAATCAAAAAATATTTTTTAAAAATTTTTAGTTTCATAGGTTCAAATTTCCTGACGAGTTGATTGAAAGGCAATTTTTCGCATAAGTTTTACTTCCGAAAAAATACCTTTTGATCCTAATTTGAAATTAAAATTTCAAATAAGCAAGTTTCACGAAAGTGTTTTGAGTACATTTTGCAAGAAAAATAAGCCTTCTTGACATATATGGAGCAAAAATATTATTTTGGTAGTGAAATATCAAAATACCTTATTTTCACATCAGTATGGATAAAATGATATGTTTTGAAAAAATATATAATTTGTGAAAATCATTACAGAGTGGTACTCTTATACCATATTTGCCTTAATATTGTAATATTAATCAAATAATTTCAACAAATCGAGAAAACTTACAATTTTTTCCTTAAAAACGTGATTTTTTCATGAATATTTTGAGCTTATTTAAAAATATTTTTTGATTCTCAACAGATATTCTTAACCAGACAAAAGTATTGGGTAAACAGAGCACTGCGCAGTCATTAAGAATCTTAATTTAAGATAAACATTTATTCCCTGGAGCCTACCATGAGATAGTATCACGCGGTTTACTTAATCTTGCTTTTCAAACGTTTTTCAAGAATTTGACATAAAATTTCTAGAATATGAAATTTTTGTTTTCGAAAATTCTATTCTTTAACTTGATCATAAATATAGCCTCCTGAAAGGCTATCGTGTTTCGGCGGAATTTTTTTTTATATGCTTCAGAGGGTTGAATTCTTAAATTATTGTTAAATTTTTCAAAAAAATGGACAATTTCAAAAAAATTAAATTTAAGAAAAAATTTGAAATTTAAGAAAAAATTTGAAATTTTAGAAAAAAATTTGATATTTTAAGAAAAATCTTAAACTTTTTTTTCAAAATTAGATAAATGCTATCAATTTTGAAAAACTTCCTTCAAAATAGCCAATTTTTTTAGAAAATAAACTTTAAATTTTTAATTCAAATTTTAAAAATTTGAAAAGTTTTCTAAAATTTTGACCTCATTTTTTGGCCAATTTGGGGCACATTTTTCAAAAAATTAAATTAAAAATTCAAAATCCCCTTTTATCGGCCTTCGGCCGATTTGGGGCTCATTTTTGTACAAAATTAAACAAAAAACATAAAATTCGATTTGTGGCCGATTCGGACATTTTCGGGGGAAAAAAAAGTGTCAACATTTTCCGGAAGCTTTTTTCACCCCATAATTGATATCCAAATATCTACTTAAATAAAGTTGATTTTCGCGAAAATCTGTAGGGATTATCCCTAAATATCCCCTTTTATCGGCCTTCGGCCGATTTGTGGCTCATTTTTCAAAAAAATTAAATGAAAAACATAACATCTCCTTATCGGCATTCGGCCGATTTGAGACTAATTTTTCAATAAATTTAAAAATATAATATACCCCTTTATCGGCTTTGGCCGATTCGGGGCTTTTTTTACAACAAAATTGAAAAAAGACCATAACATCCACTTTTATCGGCCTTCATTTGGGGTTCATTTTTCCACAAATATGAATAAAATCACAATTAAAATATATATAAAGTTTTCAATTTTGAAAACTTTCATTCAAATTGGCCCATTTTTTTCGAAATAAAACTTAAATTTCTAATTTATATTTTCAAATTTTAAAAAATTTGAAAAGTTTTCTTAAAATTTGGACCTCATTTTTCGGCCAATTTGGGGCACATTATTCAACAAAATTAAATGAAAAATCTCCTTTTATCGTCCTTCGGTCTATTGGGTGCTCATTTTTCAACAAAATTAAACAAAAAACATAAAATTCCCTTTTATCGGCCTTCGGTCGATTTTGAGCTCATTTTAAGGGGGTATACGACTCTGATTTAATAAAGGCCTTTAGAGGGCATAAAAATGCTCCAATTTGATACGGGGGTGATAATTAAGTGGTACTAAGAACCCAATCATCAAAAAAAAAATTTCGGAAAATTTTCGCATTTTTCGATTTTTCTAAGTATTTTTTAAAGATGAAGTTAAAAAATAACGTTTTGCTCAAATTTGACCACTTAACTTCAAAATATCGGCTGACGTAAAGGCACATTTCTCATCAGTGTTCACTGGCTTTCTGTTGAGCCTTACTTTCGAAAAATCGAGCGATTAATCTTTTTTTTCGGAAATTTTTTGGAAAATGACCAAAAAATCAATATTCGAGTTTTAGCTGGAAATTTGCAAAAAAAGCCCGTTGAGAGTCCTTTTACAATTGTTGCTTGGAATACTTGATAAAAATTTGGAGCTAATTTTGCAAATATTCTAGAGGGAGATAGATTTGAAGTCTAAATTGTGAAAATTGTCGGTTATTTGGGCGTTCTAGAATTGTTCCGTTGCCTGATCAAAAAAAGCCCGTGAGAAAAGATTGACATACTACCGTTACGTGATCTGTAAGAATTTGAGCTCATTTGATACCGTCTGGTTAGGAGATAGTTTTTGCAGTTTGGAAAGTTCACCTGTTACGATACTGTACCTATTGGTGTAAGGTCAAAATAATTGTGAATGTATTTTTTCGCAAGATCAAGGATAGATCTACAACTTAGCATTTTTCTGTTTTTCTCATAATGTTAGTTTTCAAGTATATTTATCAAGAAATGTCAAATCAGAGTCGTATACCACCTTAATAAAAAATTAAATACAAAACCATAAAACCCCCCTTCATAGAACTTGGGCCATATGGTGTAGCGTTTCCACCATCAATTTCGACTTTATAGAAATAATGGGTGGATTGTTCCGTCTTTTGGGATGTGAATATATTTGCTAAATGGAGAAAAACAATTTGAAATTTTTTTTTGGTGTTCACGTGATCAAAAATATAGCGATTTTTTCGGTTTTTCAGATATTTATTAATATAAAACATATGCCAAATCGTAGTTTTTTAGTCAAACGTCACTTATGAATGAAATTAACACACTTTGTGAAAAAAATAAAAAAATATTCAAAACTTCGATTTTTCGAGAAAAAAACGTAAAAGTAAAGAAAAAAGGGATGCCCGTTTGATTCCGACAAAAATTATTTTATTACAAATTAACCGCCTCGTTGAACTTAGGTTAGTACAAATTTTTTGGTAATTACGTCTAAAATAGATGGTGTCATCCATTACACTTTTTTGTAATTTTTGAAATATTTTTTTGTGTATTTTCTACAACTGGAAAAAAAAATTTTGCTGAAAATTTTTTTGAAAGAACTTTTTAGACAATTTAAAAATAATAAACAAAAATTTCGAAAAAAAATTTTTCGAAAAAAATTTGAAATTTCAAAATTTTTATTTCATTCTTTTTTAAATTGTTTGAAACGTCTGCAAAAAAATTTCAGCAAAAATTTTTTTTCCAGGTTGATAGAAAAATACTTTCAAAATTTTCAACAAAATTACTCAAAAAGTTAGAATTTACATTGTAAATTTTACAAAACATATATACTCCATTATGATGCCGGTAACGCTTAAAAACTTATTTGCCAGTTAAAAAGAATAAGGAATAAGTTTTTAGAGTTACCCAGAACATCATAATGGATATTATTGCGAACAAAACCTACGCAACGGACACGATAAGCGAAATACTAAACAGAGCTAATATCGACGAATTTCTTTAACAAATTACTTAGTGGCGTCAATGAATGACGTCCATTTTCAAGATTAAATTTCCCAAAATTTACTTTTTTTATTTGGACTTTATAAAATGAAGCAAATTTAATAAATATTAAGCGTCTTCCGCGTTTGTTAAATTTTTAAACAAAAATTATTTTTGTCACCATATCGCCGAGAATTTTTTGCGAAACTTCAGCGATATTGCCCCCCTTGTTTATTGGAATTTATGGCGGAACGGATTTTTTCTATTTGTATAAAATTATTTAGAATTTGGGCTAATTTCGGAAGTGTTCGAATTATTGTGATTCTGCTATTAAAGGGGGTTGGGATTATCTTTGTTCATCTTCTCGGTGATAAATACAAAATAAGGGCTTATGAAAAAATATGAAAATGCTTATTTTGAATTAAATCTTTAGGGGTAATCCATGCCTGAAGGCTTTTTCGAAGGCTCATAACTTTTTATTCCTTTCAAAACAATCTTATAAAAATCTCAGGAATAGTAGTCGTAATCTCTGGAACACCATTTTACTTCCGACTTTTTTTATAGGCATGTTCGACCAGCCGTAAATTTGAGTTAACGCGAGAAAATTTTTATTTTTGAAAGTCCTATTTCTTTCACGCCTTATTTCAAAACAACGTCATTTTCGGAATTGTAACAAGCCTAAGGGGTGGTGAGCAAGATATTGAAGTACTTTTTCGAATTTTGGCTGTAAATCGACGAAAAGTGCGCGAAATCGAAAATTTTGAATTGAAGTAAAAATTAGACAATTTAAATTGCACAAAAGATCCTTGAGTTTACGGTTTGCTGAAACCGATATTAGCAACTATGGTCTGATTTTGAACAGAAACGGTGCTAAAAGATCAAAAATAATTTTATGGAAAGGTTTGGATTTTTTTCTAGATCCGCCTGGTGTTCAAAATCAGACATAGTTGCTAATATCGTTTCCAGCAAACCGTACCCAAGGAATCTTTTGGTGGCATTTAAAATTGTCTAATTCTCACTTTAAATCAAATTTTCGCGATTTCGCGCCTTTTTGTCGATATACAGCCAAATTTTGAAAAAGTACTTGCCAAACATCTTGCTCATCACCCTTGAGCTTGCTTCTCTCCGATAATAAATGACGTTTGTTTTGAATTATGCGAAAAAGAAATAGGATTTTCAAAAAACATTTTGCTCGGCGGTTAACTTCAATTTACCGGTTGTCGTAAAATGCATTATGGAAAATGTCAGAATAATAATTATGTGTTCCAGAGATTACGAATTTACTATTCCTAAGATTTTTGTTATGAGAATTAAAAAGTTATTGGCCTGTTAATCTTCTCCATGCATGGACAACCCCTTAGGGGTGGTCGTCGCATTTAAGGGTATTTCAAATAGCCAATTGTTTGCAAAGTACCAAATTTGT
Organism: Oikopleura vanhoeffeni; assembly: GCA_004367855.1. Lineage (NCBI taxonomy): Eukaryota > Metazoa > Chordata > Appendicularia > Copelata > Oikopleuridae > Oikopleura > Oikopleura vanhoeffeni. Next base: position 365,111 of record SCLH01000465.1, on the reverse strand, counting down.
CAGACCAACTTTTACAGTGACGGATGGCTCGTCCAATCCAGAAACGTACTTACAAAATTGACAGAATTATTATTTCAAATTGTATCATCCTCCCTGAGTTTTTTAAGGTTTCAACAATGAATTCATAATTTAAACTACCGGATCAGGAACGTGAGCAGACCCAATATTAAGAGTTTTTTGGAAAAAAATTTTCGATTGGCTTCAGAATCACCAAAAACGTATTTTGTACTAGTAGTAGTTAACATAGGGTCAAAAATACTGTTTTGGTGATTCTGAGCCAAATCAAAAAAATTAACCAAGAGCTTTATATTTAACAACAAACCTGGCATTAAAAATCTCGGGAGCCCAACTTTTTGAATTGCTTCTAAGGGTTTTTCTGGAGAATTTTTTGGAGAATTCTTTGGAGAATTTTTTTAAAAACAATTTGTAAAAAGCATAAAATTCCTCTATCGGCTTCGGCCGATTTTGGGTCATTTCACAAATTTGAATATAAAACAAAAAATATCTTTTTATCGGCTTCGGCCGTTTTGGGGCCCCATTTTTTTGCGTTTTTTTGGTTTTTTAACAAATTTGAATTTAAACATAAATCCCCTGTTATCGGCCTTCGGCCAATTTTTCACAAATTCAATTATAAAAAAACACAAAATCCCTTTTATCGGCCTCGCCGATTTCGGGCCCATTTTTCAACAAATTTGAATATTAAAACAGAAAATATCCTTTTAATCGGCCTGTAGGGCCGATTTTGGCCCATTTTTTTAAACAAATTTTGAATAAAACATTTAAATCCCCTGTTCTCGGCCTTTGGCCAATTTCGGGTATTTTTCAACAAATTCAATTATAAAACACAAATCCCCTTTTATCGGCCTTCAGCCGATTTGGGCCATTTTTTTTAACAAATGAAAATAAAAAATAAAATCCCTCTGTTATCGGCCTTCGGCAATTTCGGGCCCATTTTTTATTACAAACAAATTTGATATAAAAACAGAAAATTATCCTTTAATCGGCATTAGGCCGATTTTGGGCTTATTTTTTCAACAAATTCAATTATAAAAACACAAAATCCCTTTTATCGGCCTTCAGCCGTTTTTGAGCTCATTTTTGAACAATTTGAATAAGAACATAAAATACTCTTTTATTTTGGCCTTGGGCCGATTTTGGGCCTATTATTTCCAAAAATTTCATAAATATTTTTTGAAAAGACCCTTTTCTTTTTTTGCTCTTTCACCTATAATTTTACGAAAAAGGAGGTGAATTTTTGATATTTTTGAAAAAAAAGGACCATTATTGTCCTTATTTTTTGCCATATTTGCCATATATGTCCTTATTGAGGACGCCAAAATCTCAAAGACGTAGGTATTTGGCCATATTTCTGCCATATTGTCCTTAAACGAGGGTGTCCTTATAGACGCAAACCACAGTATACAGAAGAGTATGTTAAGTTAAAGATATTCTAACATTTTTTGGTTGAGATAGTGAACTGGGACAAACTTTCTTTTTGAATTTTGGGTTCATAATTATGGAAATACCATAAATAATCGGGTTTCGCCAAGAACCATTAAATATTCCTGGCAAAAATCCAGTAAATCCAAAAACGGCTCTGCAGTGCCACGCTAGCTTAAGGGGGGGGCGGGAGAAGAATGTGAGGTAAGAACTGCATGATTGTAAACAAATAGTTTATATTTTTTCTAGTATCTTCTAACAATAATTTATATTCTTAAAAATGATGAAATAATTCGATTCAGGAGTTGCTGTTATGATGTGTATATTGTTCAATATCCGTATAGGCACGTCGCCCACACATGATTTTTGTCCTGCGTAGCGCACCAAAAGGAAAAAACAAAACCTCAAGGGAAATTAAACCGCTGGAAAATTAAGCCAAATGAACTTAGTTTACGTTTTAAAAAACAAACCAGAAATAATTTTTTCAACGAACAAAATAACGGACAAAAATATAACAATATGTCGAAAGGTTTCATACATTTTATGTATTTTATTCAATTTGAAAAAAACCATTATTGACCGACTTATTTCCGATTTTAAGAGAATTCTGAACTTTTAATTTGTACCGTCATTAAACAACAGAGATAATTTTTTCAACGAAATAACGGACAACAAAGTATAACAATATGTTCGTGGTTTCATAAAGTTTATGTTTTATTCAATTCAAATTATTTATAAAACACAAATCCCCCTTTTCATCGGCCTTTTCGGCGATGTTAGCTCATTTTAACAAATTTTCGAATAAAAAAACCCAAAATCCCTTTCTTATCGGCCTGTCGGCCGATTTTGGGCTCATTTTTTAACAAATTTGAATAAAAAGCATAAAATGTATTTAAGTGAATTTCAAAATTTGGTAGCAAAAAAAAAATTTTCGAATTTTTTTTTTGCGGGCGGTTCAGCCATTTAAAAAATTGAAAAAAAAATTTCAAAAATTATTTTGAAAAAAAATTAATTGAAAACATAAATATCTCCCTTATTGGCCTTCGACGATTTGCAGACTCATTTTCCAAAAAAAATTTCAATTATGATATCCTCTTTATCGGCCTTAGGGCCGATTTAGGCCTCATTTTTTCATAAAAAATTATATATACTATCCTCCACTCGGCCTCGGCTTTTTGGGGCTTCTTTTTTCAACAAATTAATTTATTACATAAACCCCTTTTGCGTCATTCATGAAAACAAAAATTAAAAATATATTATCCCCCTTTATCGCCTTCGGCCAATTTTCGGCCTTCATTTGGGGTTCACTTGTTCCCACAAATATAAATTAAATCACAATTAAAAATATTTTTTTGGTCTTTAAATTGTTCGATATGATTCCTTGAAGTCATGCTACTCCGGTGTAATAAAAAAAATGATTCAAATGTGAGCTCCGATTTTTGTCATTCAAAAACTTGAAAGATATTTTCAATTTCGATTTTTTTTATTTTTTAATATTTCAACATTTTTGGGTTTTTGATGCATATGATGTTCTGTGTTCTTGCACCTAGTTTTTTTCAAATGCCCTTTTTTTTTTGTTTTGCAGGAGAGTTTCAAATTTAATAAACTGACAACAACTTTATTGAAACCTTCCTCCAAAAAAATTGTTAGCTAAACAAAAAAATTGTCGTCAACTTCCGGTATCAGAGACTATATAATTGACTCATCGTTTCGAAAATTGAAATTTTGATATTACGAAAAATTCCTGAAAAATGTTTTTTTGATTGAAATTTTATTTTTCAGCCAGAAGTCTTAGAATTTTTTCTCTTCCGTTTGATACGAAATTTAATCGTTTCCGGTCATTTGAAAATTCCGGGTTTGAAAAAATTTTGAACTTTTTCAAATTTTTTTGTAAGAAATTGTTTAGACTGCCTTCTTGGATTTTTGATACCCCTCTTAGCCTCTTTTTTCGGTTCGCACAAGTGACAGCCTAGTTATCACCTATTTTTTTTAGTTTAATCCGAATTTATTCATTGATTTTTAAAAAAATTTTGACTTGTTTAGGCGGTCTTTAATCCAAAATTGTTATCTCCTCCCTGGATTTTTAAAGTCACACATTCGAAACCTAGATTAAATGTGTAGCTGAAGAGGTCCCGCTCTCGCGCGCGCGCGTTGATTTTGTCTTAAATTTCTGACTCGTTTTCTGTAAACGTGTTTTATAATTTCCAAAAATCAAGGAGAAATTTCAACTTTTTTCATACAAATTTTTTTTGAACTCATCAAAAAAAGTGCTTTCCTAGCCATGTATCAAAATAAAACGAGTACTAAAAATGCTCTGTAATTGTCCATATTTTCATAAAAAAGGGACCATAAAATATAAATTGGAAATTTTGTTTCTAGAGCTTCATTTTGCGACGACCCACCCCCTTAAGGGATGTGGCGCGATAATTGGGCTCGTTTTTTACACATTTTCAAGTAAGTCATGAAACATGGCTTCAGAAATATTATTTTTTTCAATATACGTAGTAAAACTCTTAGGAAGGTGCCAGTACTATTCAAGGCAATCTGTTACCTCAACCTACGCTCAGAAAATGTTTTTTAGTTAGGACGTTCCCTAAAAGCACTAAAAAGCCTAACTCCTCATTCAATTCCTTTATCACTTTTTTTTTGTTTTATTTTGTGATTTCAACTTTCAAATATAAATGCGCATCTTGGAGGGAGAGTTTTTTTTAAACATTTGCCCTAGTGGTTCAAAAGAGCTATTTTGGGGCCCTCACGCTAAAGCCTAACTCCTCCTGGAAAATATATTAGAAAATTTTCAATTTTGCATTTCCAAATTCACCGCAAGCCTGAAATTAAGGTTCTGAGCGGGAGAGTTTTTTCTGATTTTTTTTTTCCAAATTGCAGTAACGACTTGTGAATTTTTAGTTTTTTAGTGAAATTTTCTGAACTATAAATTTTTCTAAAACCTACTTTTTTTTTGAAAAAAATTCAAAATTCAGAAAAATCCTGATAGTTAAAAAACTCAGTGACAAATTCTTTACAAAATAGGGGCAATCAAAAAACGTTATCTGAGAAATTCTCAATTATCGGTCACCCTTAATTTAACTTTAATTTCACCCCCCTGAAAAACCAACTTTTCTTCGAAAAAAATCTTCAAAAACCAAAAAAATTCTTATAAGTTAAAAAACTTGCAGAAAATTTTCTAACAACATAGGGTATTCAAAAAAGTATTACAGTGGATACGTTGAAAACTGAGATCATCGTTCGCCCACCATCCTATAAGAGTTACCGGATAAAATATTTTGTTGTTATCAATTTTCACACCGGCATCACCTATTGGCGAAAAAAAATTTATCTTCATCAAATTATCTGTAGGGTCGTCTCGAGACGTTATACTCGCATGAGGAAATATTCTCTAGCGGTGTTTCAAATATGTGAATTATCTCTAAAACATTGTTTTCGAGAAAAGACCCATAAGTTTTCAAATGACGTATCAATATGGACGATTTTGAAATAAGAAATTTTAAAACTCAGAAATGGGTATCGATGTTTTTAACCTATTTGTAGAGAATTTTTTTTCTTGGTCATTTTAAGACTTAAGCATTTTTTTTTTTGAAAAAAATTTATCAAAAAAAAAAATCGATTTTAAGGTCAATTTTTCGTGATTTTAACAGGTAAGATGTGATCCAGTTCTAGCGAAGGCCGTATGAAGTGCTAAGGCTGATTTTTTGCCAGTGAAAATTAAGCGTTTTTCGGCTATCCGTTTTTTTTTAATTGAGGGTCGGCGACCAATATTTTGGACCTTCTAATGACGGTCAAAAGTTCAAGGTCAATCTCCAAGTTCATCGTATAGCACTTGTTAAGTTCCCCAAAAGAATCGGAAGGCGTCCAACTTTTCTTAATGAAACGTATTCGGACTATGGGTCAATAATGTACTGAAAGGTTGTAGAGAGCAAAACTATAGAGCAAAAAAGTTTTTGCTTCTCTAGCGACCTTTTGAGTACATTATTTGACCCCATAGTTGCTAATACTTTCATTAGAAAGTCGACCCTTCCGATTCTTATGGGGGATTCAAGTCTATACGTGAACTTGAGGATTGACATTGGGTGTGACCAGTTTTGCTCTCTAGCGACCTCTCGTACATTATGACCCTACCGCTGTTCCAATACGTCATTGAAGTCGCCTTCCGATTCTTTGGGGTACTTACCAAGTCTATACGATTGAACTTGAAGATTGACCTTGAACTTTTGACCGGTCATTAGAGGTCAAATATGTCGCCGACCTCAATTAAAAAAATGGGTAGCCGAAGAAAAACCTAATTTTCACTGGCCAAAAATCAGCCGTCTAGCATTCATACGGCTTCGCTATAACTGGATCACATTTACCTGTAAAATCACGAAAAATTGACCTTTAAAATCAATTTTTTTTGAAAATTTTTCAAAAAAATCCTAAGTCTTAAAATGACCAGAAAAAAATTCTCTACAAGATAGAGTTAAAAACATTTCGATACCCATTTTTGAGTTTTGAAATTTCTATATCTCAAATCGTCATGAGACATATTTGATAAACAACTTTTAACTCGGATATGTAGGCTCATGATTATCAAAAATTCTTGCTATTAAGATTCTAATTCGAGAAAATAATATTATTTTCACGGTCTAAAATTGTACTTGGTCACGAAAGCCAAATTTGATTGACTCGAGTTTTTCAATTCATAAAATACTGAAACGTTTTTAAAGAAATTAAAAATAAATTTAACATGTGAAAACCTTTTGGATTTTATGCTAAAAATATTAATGATTGGATTTCCCTATCTTGTCAAAAATTGCTTTTTTCAGAACATCCTTTTAAAAAGATATTACATCTTAAAATACTAGATCGAATACCTAAAAAAAAATACGTTGCACGTGCTTCTTCTGTTGAAGGACAATCCGTTCCTTAAGGAACACGTAACTTGCAATTTTCGAATAACACGTAAAAGGTGCTTCGAATGAAACTTTTAAACTACTGTGGAGAATTCTGAAAAAAATATTTCGAAAATTCTCAAAAATCTTGATTACCAAATTCTCCCCCTTCAAGATTATGAAAAAGCAAATAATTTTATATTTTAATTAATTTTTTTCAATTGACAAATCAATATTCGTTTGCAGTTTTTAAGTTTTTTAACGCCAAGGAACACCAAAGTTAAAAAAAAAATTCCGAACCTTTGAGCATTCACCCACCCCTCTCAATTCTAACACAAAAAAATTTTTTCGAAAAAATGTTTTTTTTGATAATTGGATATAAAACCTTTAAGTGCTTCGTACATTGAACGTTTTAAATCTCTTCTATGAAAAATTCTTGAAAAAAAAATTACTTTTGAAAAATTTCCCAAAACTTTCAATGCACTAAGACCCCTTAAATTATATTCTCTCTNTTTTTAGTGAAATTCTGAACTATAAATTTTCTAAAACCTACTTTTTTTGAAAAAAATTCAAAATTCAGAAAAATCCTGATAGTTAAAAAACTCAGTGACAAATTCTTTACAAAATAGGGCAATCAAAAAAGTTATCTGAGAAATCTCAATTATCGTCACCCTTAATTTAACCTTTAATTTCACCCCCCTGAAAAACCGACTTTTCTTCGAAAAAATCTCAAAACCAAAAAAAATCTTATAAGTTAAAAAACTTGGCAGAAAATTTTCTACAACATAGGTGTATCAAAAAGTATTACACGTGTATACGTGAAACTGAGATATCGTCGCCCACATCCTTAAGAGTTACCGGATAAGAATATTTTGTTGTTATCAATTTTCACACCCGGCATCACCTATTGGCGAAAAAAAAATTTTTATCTCATCAATATATCTGTAGGGGTCGTCGAGAGTTATACTCGCATGAGAAAAATATCTCTAGCGGTGTTTCAAATATGTGAATTATCTCTAAAACATTGTTTTCGAGAAGACCCATAAGTTTTTTAAATTGACGTATCAATATGGACGATTTGAAATAAGAAATTTTAAAACTCAAAAATGGGTATCGATGTTTTTAACCTATCTTGTAGAGAATTTTTTTCTGGTCATTTTAAGACTTAAGATTTTTTTTTTTGAAAAATTTTCAAAAAAAAATCGATTTTAAGGTCAATTTTTCGTGATTTTACAGGTAAATGTGATCCAGTTCTAGCGAAGCCGTATGAAGTGCTAGAAGGCTGATTTTTTGCCAGTGAAAATTAAGCGTTTTTCGGCTATCCGTTTTTTTAATTGAGGGTCGGCGACCAATATTTGACCTCTAATGACCGGTCAAAGTTCAAGGTCAATCTCAAGTTCATCGTATAGACTTGTAAGTACCCCCAAAAGAATCGGAAGGGTCAACTTTCTAATGAACGTATTCGGAACTATGGGTCAATAATGTACTGAAAGGTTGCTAGAGAGCAAAAACTATAGAGCAAAAAAGTTTTTGCTCTCTAGCGACCTTTGAGTACATTATTGACCCATAGTTGCTAATACGTTCATTAGAAAGTCGACCCTTCCGATTCTTATGGGGGGACTTACAAGTCTATACGATGAACTTGAGGTTGACCTTGGGTGTTGACCAGTTTTTGCTCTCTAGCGACCTCTCAGTACATTATTGACCCATAGTTCCTAATACGTTCATTAGAAAGTCGACCCTTCCGATTCTTTTGGGGGTACTTACAAGTCTATACGATGAACTTGAGATTGACCTTGAACTTTGACCGGTCATTAGAGGTCAAATATTGGTCGCCGACCCTCAATTAAAAAAATGGGTAGCCGAAAAACGCTTAATTTTCACTGGCCAAAAAATCAGCCGTCTAGCACTTCATACGGCTTCGCTATAACTGGATCACATTTACCTGTAAAATCACGAAAAATTGACCTTAAAATCAATTTTTTTTTGAAAATTTTTCAAAAAAAAAATCCTAAGTCTTAAAATGACCAGAAAAAAATTCTCTACAAGATAGGTTAAAAACATCGATACCCATTTTTGAGTTTTGAAATTTCTTATCTCAAATCGTCATGAGACATATTTGATAAACAACTTTAAATCGGATATGTAGCTCATGATATCAAAATTCTTGCTATTAAGATCTCAATTTCCGAGAAATAATATTATTTTCAAACGGTCTAAAATTTGTACTTGGTCACGAAGCCAAATTGATTGACCTCGAGTTTTTCAAATTCATAAAATACTGAAACTGTTTTTAAAGAAATTAAAATAAATTTAACATGTGAAAACTTTTGGATTTTATGCTAAAAATATTAATGGCATTGTATTTCCCTATCGTTGTCAAAAATTTGGCTTTTTTCAGAACATCCGTTTAAAAAAAAGATATTACATCTTAAAAATACTAGATCGAAATACCTAAAAAAATACGTTGACGTGCTTCTTCATGTTGAAGGACAATCCGATTCCTTATAAGGACACGTAACTGGCAATTTTCGAATAACACGTAAAAGTGCTTCGAATGAAACTTTTAAACTACTGTGGAGAATTCTGAAAAAAAATATTTCGAAAAAAAATTCTCAAAACTCTTATTACCAAATTCCCCCCCTCAAATTATGAAAAAGCAATAATTTTATATTTTAATTAATTTTTCAATGACAAATTCAATATTCGTTGCAGTTTTTAAGTTTTTAACGCCAAGGAACACAAAGTTAAAAAAAAATTCGAAAACTTTGAGCATTCACCACCCCCTCAAATCTAACACAAAAATTTTTCGAAAATGTTTTTTTTTGATAATTGGATATAAAACCTTTAAGTGCTTCGTAATGAACGTTTAAACTCTTCTATGAAAAATTCTGAAAAAAAATACTTTGAAAAATTTCCCAAAACTGTCATGACCTAAGACCCCCTTAAATTATCAAAAAAAAATTATTTTTAATTTTTAAATCACAAGTTTAATGTTCTCTGACATTTTCAAATTTTTCAGTCCAAGGGAGCCAGAGTTTGACAAATCAATTTCAAAACTTTGAGCACCCACCACTCCCTTAAAATTTTGAAGAAAATCCTAAAAATATTTTTTTTAGTAATTGAATATAAAACCTAAAAGTGCTCCGTATTAAACGTCTAAATTCTTCTTTGAAAAATTCTGAAAAAAAATATTTTGAAGAAATTACCCAAAACTGTCATGACCCAATACCCACTAAAATTATCAAAATTTTTTATTTTTATTCATTTTTAAATCACAAATTAAATGTTCTCTGAAATTTTCAAATTTTTAACTCCAAGGGGGCCAGAGTTCGAAAAATCAATTTTAAAACTTTGAGGACCCACCACGTCCTTAAAATTTTATAAAAAAATCCCAAAAAAAATATTTTTTAATTATTCGAGATGAAACCTAAAAGTGCTCAAAGGTTTTTTTCTTTACTCTTTATATATAAGTGGTCGAAATCCACAGTGCTGACGCAAATTTTAGACCTTGTTTTTTACAAATTAAAAAATCCAGAAAAAAGTAGGATAAAATATACTTTGAACGGTTCATTTGAAATTAATTTGAAATATATTTTTGTATAATTAATTGCAAACTCTATGGATTTGACTCTTGAATTACTACCATGATTATTTTTGGACTTTTTAAAAAAATCAAAGACACTTAAATGGCTCTGTGCCTGAGAGGGTTAAAGGTTCGATTCTTAATTCCGGTAATTTTCCTGTTTGTTTCGGGAAGATTTATATTTCTATATTTTTACCATAATAACTAGTACATACATTTTTTATTTTCAGACTTATGGAATATTTATAATCGATTGGTTATTCTAATCCATCCTTTCTCATATTTTAATCTGTGAAAACATGAGTTAGTCATAAATTATAAGGTATTATACCCATTCAAATTGCGTCCAATATTATCGACATATGCTGATTACATTATGAAATTTATATAATGTATTTACATTACATAAAGACAATCATCAACATATCTTAGAAATTTCAATTTTTTCCTTATGGTATTCCATCATATCACGAAAGTATTTGCGAAAAAAATAGATTTTTTATCTCATTGCAATCAATTTTCTGTGTTATTCACATAATGTTATTATTCACACAATTTGTTGATAAAAAGATCAAAATTTAGGTAATGAAATCGGGAAACTTTGAAAACGATGGTCATTTTTGGCTGGGCGATAAAATCGCCGCGCTTTGCAAATAAACTGTAGTAGCGAGCGAAAAGGGTAGACACAAAGTGTGGTAGGCAAAAATAGGGCACTTGTCAACGTGCGCCAAATTAATTTGAAAATAAATAAAAATAACATAAATTTCTAGGATAAATAAAATTACTATTAATTTCGCAAATAAATAAAATACAATTAATTTCACAAAATAATATACAATTAATTTCGAAAATAAAAGTTGAATTAGTTCGAAAATAAAAGTTAAATTAGTTCGAAAATAAAAGTTAAATTAGTTCGAAAATAAATAAAAATAACATTAATTTTGAGAATAAATAAAATAACTATTCATTTCGCAAATAAATAGAATATATTTTATTTCGAAAATAAAAGAAAAATTCATTTGAAATTTAATAAACTAACATTTACTTCGAAAATAAATAAAATACGAATCAATTAATTTCGAAAATAAAAGTTACATTTATTGAAAAAATAAATAAAAGTAACATTAATTACGAATATGGATAAATATACAATAAATTTCGAAAACGAATAAAACAAATTGTTTTAAACAATTATTTATTTCTTCAGACATAAATTTCATTAATTATGCTTATTTATTTCCGATTAATAATTAATTTCACCTGTTATAGTAGGTAAAAGTTGATGTCAAACTGTTTCTCGCTCACGCACAGGTTGATGTCAAACTGTTTTTAAATAGCACAATAATTATGTCACGTGCTATCACACTTTGTTTCTACTTTTTTCGCTCGCTACTACACTTTATTTGCACAGCGCGGCGATTTTACGGCCCAGCCAAAAAATGACCATCGTTTTCTAAACGCCCGAATGAGATCATTGAAACAATTTCTCGACAACTACAGTCTCAGTATCTACTCATTCAACTCGTAGACTGTTTTTCATCTAACTAGTTGGCTTATTTCGTTTTTTCTTTATTATTTAACTTAAGTACAGAACATATTTATTTTAGGCGAATCTATGAATTAAATAAGCCCGTCTTTTGAAGTAACGATCAACGAATAGAAAAATCGTTACTTTACAAATCAAAAGCGTGACTTCAAAATATGATTTGGGTGAAAATCTGGGTCTGTTTAAATTAAAGCAGGATATCAGTATTGGACAATAATCATCAGATCGATCAGATTTAGGGCCCACTTTAAGTGTGAGCGGAGAGAGCATCTAGAAGCATCTCCGATGAAAGCGCTTGTCAAATATTGTTCATTTCTGCATTTATCAAAATATAGTTAATCATATAAATTCAAATGCTTATTTTTGCTGATTTAAAAGATCGAAATTCATATTTTTTATATTAAAAATGTGATTTCAAATTTGTAAATAAATAAAAGTGCTGCACTTCTCATCGAAGTAAAACTGTGCAAAGGATACTCCAGCTGCAATTTTCAGCTTATCCCTTTCGAAATTTTTATTAAGTTAGGAGAAAGGTGATCAGCGAAGAAATTAATAACCGTTTTCAACATAACCGGTTTCAACATATCCCCAGTCTTCTCTGGAAATTGGGTACCAGTTTTGAGTACAATTATTCTCGGAACAGCACTGGCGACACACCGAGTGAATAAAGCCAGTTTCTGGACGGCACTGAGTCCATGCTGGATTATATCCAACAAAATTTTGGGCCTTGTTGTTTTCGCAAGCAAGAGTTTGTTTGCAACCCATGTGAATTGACTCAACAGCACCTCGGCGAGTTCGAAGGGTGATGTCACAAGATTGCTAAAAGTTTAAAATTGTTATTTTATCATTAAAAACAGCAGAAAATGATTAATAATCTCGCATTTTCCATATTGAATTTTTTGTGTATTTTTATAAATTTTTTGTTAGAAGTGTACGGGTTAAACTTATTTGGCTCCTTTAAGCTTACTTTCAAAAATTTGTTTTGAGCAAGTAAAACAATTTTGCTAATTATTACCTGTTCGCCTTGGCATTTTTGAGAATATCCAGTATAATTACATTCTTCATAAGAAGCAGCATTGCATGACCAGCAGGAAAGTTCATTGTAGTCTACAGTTACTGTTGGATATTCAGGATCTTGCTTTTGATGGGCTTGTTGGTCACCATATGCTTGTTGTTGTTGATAACTTTGTCCTTGGTCGTATTTAGAATCTTGATTTTGATAGGCTTGTTTGTTACCTTGATCATAAGAAGTTTGTTGCTGATAGTTTTGTTGTTTGTTTCCTTGGCCATAGGCTTGCTGTTGCTGATAATTTTGTCCCTGTTTGTAATTTTGTTGTTTATTGGAGTTTTTACCGTTTCCCTTTTCAATTACTTCGTTAAATGCCAGTTTCTCAATTACTTCTTCAGAAGTGGTGGTTGTAGTTGTGGTCGTTGTTGTAGAAGTGGTAGTCGTAGTGGTAGTTGTTGTTGTCGTAGATTCCTCGGTGGTTGTTGGCGCTTCAGTAGTTGGCTTCTTCTTTGGTCGTTTTGGTCTTTTGGTTTTCTTCGAGGTTTTTCCGTTCATATTCGGTTAACCACAAAAGTGTTTTTAGAGCGAAGAAAATAGTTTTGTTCTTAATCAACGTTTCTTTTGCGATTGAAAAATAAAAGAAAACATTAATTAGGTTTCTTGACATATTCTCCGCTATTTAAAAACAATATGGTTTAGCGCTATAGTACAAGATCTCGTTGGCCCTAAGGGAAAATTTCACACAACTTCAAGGTTTTTTTAGGAACCAACCAACAAGAGACTTTCATTTTTCAGAATACTACGAATTTGTTTAAGGTCAAAGTTTGGATATCCAGTATGTTAATTTTTGATCGATAGAAACAATATCGAGTGATGGAGTTAACGGAGACCTGAATGGTAATTTTCAGGCGCGCTCATTGGCTACTCTTAAAATAAATCTCGAGGTCCTTTTCGTGCATTTTCCGATCAAATAATTAACATAATGTGAATATTGATAATTATCACGCTCAGCCAATACAGTCGAAAAAAATTAAAACAAATATGATATGTTTAACCAATCATCTTTCCTGCTCTCTGCTGTATGAGCACTGGGCCCATAGGATTTTTCTCATCTGTATTATATTCGAGATCATATTCATAATATTCGTAAGTTTCGTAATCGGCTGTAGTTGTCGCAGCAGTCACTTCTTCATCTCCTTGAGCAGAAACTCCTTAAAATTAATAATTTATTATTTTAGTCAAATCATGTTTTTAAATTTTTTGTTAGTTTCTTCAATTTCAAACTCACTTGCAACAGATGAGAAAACTCCTAGTAATGTAAGTGGAAAAAGAAACATTTTCGATTTGCGAATATAGAGCTAATTGTGCGTTTTTATACCATGGGACAGTCTGCTTTGGAGCTAGAGAGTGAAAGAAAATTTGCGTTAGAGAGCGATGACTGTAGTTTATTATTTGGCAATTTCTAACAAAGACATCTTCTAATAAATTTTGAGTGGTATATTGATGTAAACTGAACCGTGGCTGAAATTTCAAAATGAAATATTAAAAGCCAAATTTTCTGCAATATTATGCAATTCAAATACAATGCTTTAAATATTTGAAATACAAATTTGTTAAATAGGTAGTTCCGAGATTTTTGCCTACAAAACAACTTAAATAACAAAAAATTTCGAAGTTTTATATTTAGAAAGTCAATTTACTTTAAAATTTTGGTAAATTGGCGGTTTTGAAAGTAGTGGAAGAAAAGCTTCAATTTGAGTCATTTTTCGATTCCATTTGACAGAAAGAAAACGGTTCACTAAAGGAGGTGGGCAGGGAGAGCTATTGTAAGAATTGTGGGAGATAATGATAAAATTGGTTTATACTACATGATGCAAATAGTTTGAAACGCCTTTTTTACGCTCTCCTCGTCTGGCCAATGAGCAGGCTTGAAAGATATGAATTTCAGCCATTTGACCAATCATAGCCAGGGCGTAATCTAGGCGTTTCAAACTATTTGATTCGGGGGGTATGTTCTAAGTAATTTTAAAAACATTGGTGATAACTACAGCCTGAGTTTTCTCGTTTACCCACGTTTTCTTCGTCCGCCGGGTAGACAGTCAAGCGCGGACGAAAAAAACGTGTTTAAAACAACAAAGATTTTGAACGCGTTTTTTTGTGACGAAAAAAACGTCTTAATTTTGAGAAATCGGTCTCGTATATTTACCTTCGCGACGAAAAAACTCTTCAATTTTAAAAAAATCGGTCTCGAAATATCAACCTCTAGATTTTAAAATTATGCTTTATTACAAAAATATAATTTCAAAAAACAAAAAATAATTAATTTATTTTTCCGTTTATGAATTAGAGACTGATAGAAATAGAATCAGAAATGGTCGAATTAATGCTCGTTGAAGATGGGTCATTTGATTTTACATGCACTTCAACGCCACAAAAAAAGATTCCTACCTTTTTTCCTGAAACACCGACTTTTTATGAAAAAGATAGAATCAAAGCTAAAAAACAAATTTCTAGAAGAGAATTATTCAAAAAAATTAATTCTTGAATCTTCAGCAGTATTTTCAACTGTGGCACTAAAATTTAAGCAATAAATTATTTGATTTGAATAAATTAAAATGCCTCGCTCGGCACGAAAAAACGTCTTCGCGGACGAAAAAACGTCTTCATCACGTGCCAAAAATGAGTCATCTATTGTTCACAAATCAAGGTAAAATTTAATATGCTTGTCTAACCGGTGGACAAAAGAATACGTAGTAAACGAGAAAACTCAGGCTGTAGAAATCTCTATCTACACTAGTTTGTCCGTAATATTTACTGTAATTTTAACTTTATTTGTGTTGATTATGCAATTATTGGTGTTTATTTCCAAGAAAAAAATATTTTTTTGGAGTAAATAGGGAGTTTATTCGATTTTCTTCTCTCTGAAAAATTGTTCGAAACTGTTCCGAGAAAAAGTTTTATTTTTAATTCAAAACACATTTATTTGTCAACTTCAAACCTTAGTCAATATGTAAATAAGGCTTTCACACCGTGCAGAATCATCGCTTACTTTGTTTGCAGACAATCAATCAAGGGGTTTTATTCATTAAAGTTATAACACAAAATTATCACGGGAAATTAATGAAATTTAAATAAAATTATGAAATTTAAATACATTTTCTAATCTAAATTTAACCCCTGTAATCCCAGAAAAAAAAGTTCCGCCAAGGCACCAGAGCCGATATATCTGCTTTGGACGTTGTTTACAGATAGCTCAAGGTAGTTGAAGCTCCAATTACTTTTGCAATAGGAAGTTGAAAAGTTATTTTTTTGCATCAATCTAGAATTTTGATTTTTAGTTTCTAGAAAATATAGTTGGAAAACTAAGGTGTAGCATATCACGTGATACGTGCCCGTCGTAGTCTTCATAAATTTTATTTTTTGGGTTCCAACGCACAAGTATCTGCTCTACGTCACACTTTAATTCAATAAGATCTAGTGCGGCATATAGGAAACCCACGCAAAAACCTACGTAAGCCTCCGCAATCGCCCACGCATTTGAAAATAAAAACTTTTTTTCCTGACGTCCGGGTCTAGATGAAAGGAAAAAGATAGGGTTTTTGTTTTCAAACTTTCTCAGGCAAAAAGATAGGCGTTTTCAAAAAGCCAAAAGATTGGCATATTTGAGTATTTTTATAAATAAAAAAAACTATTTCATTAATTTGTAGTTTTAGCCTTCAATATTATTAATCTAGTACAGTTGATTTGTCTTAAAAATCTGCACACAATATTGTTCAAATAATTTTTCATCAATAATTTCAAAGGCCATTTTTTCACGATAACTATTAATTTATTTTGTTTGAAAATAAAAGTTGACACCATTTCTTTGTAGTGGTGTATTAACTCGTAGACTTTTGAAATGAGTCTGTAGTACAGGTGAGTCACAGACTCTGTACCCAGTTTCTTGAAAAACTAGTTTCGCCCACAATTACATACTTTTTGCAGCTTGAGTTATTAGCGCACTTTTTCATCTTCGCGCACTTTCGTTTGTTGAACAATCAGCCTTTAAAGTTTAAACCTGTAATTTTTGACCACTTCATGCGACTATGAGCCAACCTTCTGCATAAAAGCTCGTCTTGGCCTTCTGAACAAATTAGTCTGAAAATACTGACGATGCAATAAAAGCGAAACGTTTATCATACATATTTATTATTATCTTCAGGTAATGAGTGAAAACAGAAATATTTTTCAGAACGAAAAGTTGACACAAAAAAAGAGAAACAAAGTAATTGGCAATTTCTCTGATATCAAAACGTCGGGAATCAAGTGTATCCAATTTGGAAAAAAGAAGGGAAAAACCTTACACCCTGTATATGTTATTTTTATAATTTATATGGTCACAACAGAGAAAACCTCATACAATGGACCAACATTCACCTACGATTAATTCGTTCCAAAAGTACTACCGAGCCCAGCAACATGTCGGATGTTTAAATAGCTGTATACTCAATGAAGTAACTCCAAATTTTTGCCGCATTTCTAACATGGTGAACCACACTACCCAAATGTCACCAAAAGAGCGCGATTCTCTGGAGAAGCGGAAGCTGTTTAACAAATTTGAAAAACAAAACACTAAAACAAATATTTTTAAAATTCTTATGATTTCCTGTTAAATTCATGGTTTTCGGGATATTCACAAAAGTGTGAATAGGGGATATGAAATCAGAAAAATAAACGATATCACATTATTTTTCAAATTGGGTTCTTCTGAAAAAAACTGAATTTTGAAAATTTTGATTATTAAAAACAAATCAAAAATTTTCATTTAATTTTTATTTTTTCACTTTAGCGATTGTTCCACGAAAATGCTGGGTTGACCAAAAATGGGCTAATTCAGTGGCTAGTTTCCAACTTTTTCTCACCGAAAATGAAAAAAATGCTTATTTTTTAAAAAAACGGAAANTTTTTTATATTTTGATTGGTCTTAAAAATGTTTGAATTTTCATCTCCGATATGTTTTATAGAACGTACCGAAAATTGTTTTCTATTTTCCATCCCTATACTAAAGTGCTTCGAAACTTTTGAGAATAGCGATTTGGTAGATCTATCCTTAATCTACAATAATAATCTATCAAAATAATTTTTGGTCGACCCTGGTGACCACCATGCGGCGAGTTCTAGAACACCTAACCGAATTCTCAAAATCTATTTCCTCCTATAGCTTGCATACGATTTCACTCAAACTTAGTATGAACCACGGAAACACTTATGGTTGTAATATGATCGAAGGATTTTTTAAATGTCTAACTAGTTTTTTCTAGAACTGCGAAAAACCGCCTAATTTCAAGATTTTGCTATTCAAAATCTATCTCCTCCTAGGTTACATTTCAGAATGCAGCATAAATTTGGAAAAAAATGGAGAAATATGTTTTTTGTTAATTGATGGAGCAAAATTTTAAAAATTTTTTGTTGAATTCTAGAGAATCGCATTTTAGTAAACCGGAAGTGAAAACTCGAAATAAAAGTCGTCGGATTTAGTCGAAAGTACCACCAAATTAAAGCTTTAGTTTTACTGATCAAAAATCCGCTTCCAGGTTTTCGATATTTTGAGTTTTTTCTGGTCGAAAAGTGAGTTTCAATGTTTTCCAAAAAAAAATACTCAGAAAAATTCTGAAAAAAATGAAAATTTCGAACTTTTTTTTGTGTGTTTTTTTTTAAATAAGTTTATGCTTTCTGAGTGTCCCCCCTTAAACCCCCCCCCCTTAAAACCACGATTAATCCATCCTTGAGCAAAAAAACACAACTTTCGATTAAGCCCCAAATGTCAATCTCGTCTCTTTATGCTACCATAAAAGACCACAAAAATAATTTTTCAATTCGGCCAATCGGGACCGCTAAGGTCAGTTTAACACTTGGCGCTGAAAATTTCATAAATAAACTCTTATCATAAATAAAAGTTGAGAGATCTTCTGGAATTATTCTCTGCTATAGTAAGTGCATGACAACCACAGTCTACACCATTTTTTGTAGTGGTGTATTAACTCGTAGACTATTGAAGTGAGTCTGTAGTACAGGTGAGTCACAGACTCTGTACCCAGACTTGATTTCTGCCATCTAGCTGCCATTCTCATAAATCGAGTCATGTAAGCAAAGTTTCATTATTAACATATATTTTTTATTATCTTAAATTACAATTCAGCAAATTTGCTATACAATTAAAAAAACAAAAACTAATTTTAAACGAATTAAAAGGAGTTTAACAAGGATAAGAAAAAAAATCGCGAAAATGATCTCCAGCTACAAACAAAAGTGCAATAATAATATGAATTTAAACGTGTATTTATATTTAAAACTACATCATAGTAAACTTCAAATGATTTTCAATCGCTCTGTTTTTCCATTTCAAGCAAACCGACCACCTGGTCAACCACAATGACCGGTCAAAGTTCAAGGTCAATTTCAAGTTTATCGTAGAGGCTTGAAAGTACCCTGAAAATAATCGGTAGGGTCGACTTACCAATGAAAATATTAGCAACTATGGGTCAATTATGTACTGAAAGGTCGCTAGAGAGCAAAAACTGGTCAAACCTCAAGGTCAATCTCAAGTTCATCGTATAGACTCACAAGTACCCTCAAAAGAATCGGAAAGGTCGATTGATGAACGGTCGTTTGATGAACGTATTAGAAACATAGGGTCAATCATGCACTGAAGTCGCTAGAGAGCAATAACTGGTCAAATAATAGCTCTATCTCGACTTCAGTACATAATTGACCCAGTATTGCTAATACGTTCATTAGAAAATCGACCTTTCCGATCCTTTTGAGGGTACTTGTGAGTCTATACGATGAACTTGAGATTGACCTTGAAGTTTGACCAGTTTTTGCTCTCTAGCGACCTTTCAGTACATAATTGACCCATATTTGCTAATATTTTCATCAAAAAGTCGACCCTTCCGATTGTTTTGAAGGTACTTTCAAGTCTCCACGATGAACTTGAGATTGACCTTGAACTTTGACCGGTCATTGTGGTAGACCGGATGGTCATTGTGCCCTTAATCGAAAAACTTGAAATTGTATCAGCCTTTTTTCCTGATTGCAGAAAAAAAAATGCGCTAGCTCCTGATTTGCAACTTTTCCAGCTGGCTAAAGTTAGTCATGAAAATTTGACTTTAAAATCAATTTTTTTCAAAAAAATTTAAAAAACGAAAAAAATCCTACGTCTTAAAATGACCAAAAAAAAATTCTCTACAAGATAGCTTAAACACATTGAAACCCATTTTTGACTTTTGAAATTCCTTATTTCAAATCGTCACAACAAATCAAAAAAAATTTTAAATCACCAAAAACGGATATATAGAGCGGTAAACGGGGTTGTTGGTGTAGAATGTTGGAATTGGTGGGGGAAAATTGCTCACTTCTCAAACTGGACTAAAGGGTCGATTACTAGTAAATATAAATAAATAAGAAAATAATACAAAAAACCAAAACCTTCTTTTAACTGCGAGTAAATTTTTTTGATTAATTATAGGTAGTAATTAAAGGGTATGGTGGTTCCTACATTTTCTGCAGTTATTATTTCATAAAAATGCACCAAATCGATTGTAATTAATTTAAAAACCCAAATTAACCCGAAAAAAACAAACAAAAATTTCGAAGTTTTGGGATTTTTTCAAATTTTTTTAAGCATATTTATCTACAAAGTCGATTAACTTTGAAATTTTGGTAAAACTTTGCAATATAATTGGCAGTTTTGAAATCAGTGAAAGCATGACTTTAATTTGAGCTCATTTTCGATTTCATCCGACAAAAAAAATTACTTCCTGTCTACTAAAGTGTAAAATTCTAGAGTTTTAAGCACTGTAATCAAAAATTCCAAACCTACAATTTGTTTGGCTTTTTATTATCTTACTTTACCAAAAATTGAAAATGCACAAAAATGAAAACCAGGGGGGGATAGGTTTACAAGGACGAAAATGGTCAAAATCGGCGGTTTTCAGGCATTCTAGAAAATGTGTGACGAATTTGAAAAAAATCAAAACCTAAAATCTTTAAGTTTACTAAGTTTCTATGTCTGTGGTGAATATCAAAGCTTTTAATTTAAAACCAGGGACGAGGTTTTGAAATATGGAAAGTGTGCCGTGTTACAGACATGATCAAAGGAGTGTAAGGGCAAAAAATATTTTTCGTCATGCTTATTTTTGAGATCAAGGTGGGATTTACAATCTTGTATGTTCAGAAGTCCTTAGATATTATCCTATTTCGCGCATGATCACCTTGAATCAAGAGAGAGATTTTCTAGCAATTCAACAAACACCCACAATTCGCCTTAACTTCTTATCTCCCTGTATAAATCCATTTTATTTTTAAAATATCATTTATATTCAAAAAATTTTAGGGTCCACGGTTGTATACCCACGACCCGAGAAAATGTTTCGTGATTACTTGTTCGAAGTTAGCCAATGCTTGAGAGTTATTAAATTGATTGTTTTTAAAAATATCAATCACAAGAAACCGTTTCTCGATGTCTTTAACCCAGGCCTTTCAAGCCATATCCTGTTCTTTTTTGTCAGTATGTTATTTATTTTACGTAACGATTTTGAATAAAAAATGTTGAAAAGTCAAAAATGGGTACGATTGTATTTGCCCCAAATTTTTTGTGGTCACTTTAAAGTACTAGGATTTTTTTTTTTTATAAATTGCAGTATTGAAGCTGAGAAAAGTGACCTTAGTTGTGCGCGGCTCCTCAATCGAAACGCTAAAAGTCGCGGTAGAAAAAATCCAATTTAGCTGACTCGAACTTCTATTTCAAATGCCCCTGGTCATGACCACTTATTATATCCCTGATCAGTTAAAAATCCTGTCTTTCGCAAAAACTTGTGAGGAAATTTACGTGGTCAAAACTGTAGAGTTCATATTAGTTTTATGAGTCGAACTAAATATCACGGACCGTTCAATCAGACAAGTAAACGGGAGTCTAAAAAAAACGAACTTTCGAAACTGTAGCCTAGTTTTAATCAGTCTCAATTCAGAAATAACCATTTAGAACAAGAACGTGTCTTAGTTCCAAAAACTAAAAATATACGTGGAATTGATCAGCATAAAATTTAAGCTTATTTTTAAAATAAAATCAATAAATTTATTACGCAAAAACGAGCAATTCAGACGGGTTATTTAACTAACAGAGACCGTTATTGATCATGGATCATGTCTAAATATATCTGATCTTGCTGGAATAATAAATTGTTCAGAAAGAAACCCAATAGAGAAAGATGCAGCGGCGGTTGAGTAATTTGCCATAATTTTTATCTAGAACTTCTGACCCACTTTTTTGACACAATTTCATTAATATAATATGTCATAGCCACTCTGTGTTTCTATGTTTGCTGGCATCAACTCGAGAATAATTTAAGAATCGGTATCTAGGCATTATGTTCAGCGACTTTTCAATTATCAAGTAAATCTTAGGTCGGAACAAAGTCCTTGCATCAAAATCACCGTGACTTATTTCATTTTGGTCATATCTTTTGAGCATTATAGAAAACCCTCATGAGAACGACGTGCCTCGTTTTTAATTTTTATTCTTGACATGAAGACGAACTGAAACTAGCTATGAAGGTATATTTAAGGATGTATTTTAACGAAAAACCTTGTGTTTAAAAGTTAACGACCATGTGACATGGTCCATGTCTTCAATTTTTCCGTAATAGTTTTCTTGTCCACACAAAATCTGTGGTAAATACCTGAAAAATTTTAAATATCATTTGGATTCGTTTATTTTGCTACGAAAATATCGCATTTTATATCCGTTCAAAACAGCAGTCACATCAGTTTATGTTTGAAAAAAGATTAATCATTTTCGAGAAAGCTTCATAATTTTCAAAGAGAACCCCAATTGGTTGAAGCTGATGAAAAATGACCTTTGTGCGCGGCTTCCTCATGAAAGTAAAATTCCGGTAGAAAATCAGTCAGTGACCACCTTATTATACACCCTAGACTCAGTAAAATCCGCCCTTTTCGCAAAGCTGTGGAAGAAATTCTTAAGTGGTCAAAACTGCTTAGATCATATTCAGTTTAATTGAGTCGATAAAATATATGGGAGACCGTGATCAATTCAACACAGTAAATCCCGGATTTAAAAATCGAAACTTTCGAACTTTAGCTAAGGATTTTATCAGCTTGAAATCAGTTTTTTCTCCATAATTTTTTTAAGAATCAAAAAGATTCAGGAACCTTTTTAGTAACTGTCAAGACGGTTTAGAGTGAATGGAGAGACCGTTAAAACTCTGTAGTGTACAAATTTTTATGGACTATGACAACTTTATTTGAAAATATAGGCTTTCCTTTGAATCTTATGAACTTTCCCAGAAAATGATTATCGTTC
The DNA here is from genome assembly GCA_004367855.1 of Oikopleura vanhoeffeni. NCBI lineage: Eukaryota > Metazoa > Chordata > Appendicularia > Copelata > Oikopleuridae > Oikopleura > Oikopleura vanhoeffeni. The sequence goes on along the minus strand of SCLH01000465.1, from coordinate 342,284 downwards.
CAAATCCCGAGTCAGCTTACCCTTATTTCATACCTGTTTTATTTACGTTTTTTTATACTTGTTAGTATAGTATTAAAAACGAATCTTATACAAACGCTATATACTTTCCAGATTGGTAAATAAAAAATGGAGCATGAACGTTGACTCTCTGTCTAACTTATCATAATCACATCATTAATATTGATCTAGAAATGTTTTTTTTCTTCAAAATATACGTTTACGATCACGCAAGATATACTGTACAGAAAAATCATCGTAAAGCTACGTCAGCGTGATAAGTCAATCTAATTTTTGAAAGAGAAGTGTAACTTCTGTTAAATCAAAGCATATGTAAAAATACTTAAAGCCTTGTTTTTGATCGCGAGAAATTTTTTTAAACTTTTCAATATTCTAATCGAGAATTATCACAATTGTCACAGTGGGACATTGTCACACGATAACTAACCCCGAAACTTAATTACCACTCTCTTATGCCGAGCAGACTTTCCCGATGGTATCAAAAACGAACACATTTACCCTCTAATATCTCAAATCAAAAAGATGTTTATTTGTGGGACTAACATTACTAGGTTTCTCATCTGTCGCAAGTGAGTTTGAGAAATTTAAGAAACAAAAAATAAAAATAATGATTTGACGAAACATCAATTATTTTTATCAATTTAAGGAGTTTCGTGCCAAGGAGATGAAGTAACCGAGGCGACAACTACAGCTGACACGAAACATACGATTATTAATGACTACGGACGGGCGTTGAATATAATACGATCATTATGATAGGATGTAAAAAAATCTCTACGTGAGAGCAGAAATCATGACGGGTAACATAACATATTGTTTTACTTGCCGTATTATATCAATATGTATATAAATTTTGTTGAAAACTTTGACGTGTCAGCAGTCAAAAAGAACCATTTTCAAATACTTGAAGCCACATTTTAACCCATACACATGTAAAGATGTTTTCTAACAAAACTTATTTTTGCAAACTAAAAACTCGAGAAATCAAAAAGCAGGTCGACGCCCAAATCGTACTAAAGTTTACATGTAAATAATTTCATCATCATTACGTTAAAACGGAGGTTCTACTTTAGTGGTATTCAAAAAAAAACTTGAAATGATGAACACAAAAAACTTTTTTTGTGTAACCTTATAATGTAACGGAAGAGCGCCGCTAAAAACGGAAAAAACGAAAAAACCCTAAACGACAAAGAAGAAGACAACAACTGAAAGCGCCCAACAACAACCAAGAAACCAACAACCACAACAAGACAAACTTACAACCACCACAACACGACAACTACTGAAGCCCAGGTCGTAGAGAAACAGCAGGCTATTCGGGCATTCCTCAGAGGGCTAAAGCTATATGACTTCATCTAAAGAAGTTGATGAAAAGGGAAATGGAAAAAATAACATCAACAACAAAATTACAGAACAGGGACAAAGCTATCAACAACAACAATCTTATGCCAAGAAAAAAACAACAAAAGTATCAGGCAACAAAATTCCATGGTCAACGGTAACCAACAAGCATATCAAAAAAGACCCTGAGACAACCGGACACAAGTTATCAAAAACAACAGGCTTATGGCCAAGGAGACAACACTAAACTATGCAGCAACCAAAATTCTGTATGATCAGTACCAACAAACCTATCAAAAACAAGACCCTGAACGGAAGAAACGTACGAATACAATGGAATTTCTTTGCTGGTCATATCGCAAGTGCTGCTCTCTTATGAAGAATGTAATTATATCGGATAGTCTCAACCAAATTGGCAAGGCGCGAACAGGTAAAATAAGCAGGCATGTTATATTTATAAATTAACGTCGTTCACGTCCGAACAAACAAATTTGAAAAAATACATATATGAAATGTAATTGGGAAAATAAAGAATAAATTTGGCATGTAAGATTTAAAATTTTCAGTTTTTTTACAAGATAAAAATTTAAAATCATGAAATTTTCCTTTAGCAATCTTCGTGAACATCACCCTCGAACTCGCCGAGGTGCCGTTTGAGTCCAATTCACATGGGTATGCAAACAAGCATCGCTGCGAAAACCAACAAGGCCACAAAACTTCTTGTTTGGATATAACCCCAGCATGGACCCAGTGTCGCCAGATGACCCATTAATTCACTCGGTGTGTCGCCCAGTGCTGTTCCGATAATAATTCGTACTGCAAGACTGTACCCCAATTCAGAGAAGAAATGGGGATTATTGCAAATGGTTACTCGGAAAACGGCCTATTAAACCTTGCCTCATCTTTGCAAAACATCACAGAAGCTGATACGCTGAAAATCGCAGCTAGATTACCTTTACACACAATTTTACTTCAATGAGAACGTGCCGGCATCGTTTTTTACTGTTATCACAATGCCATTTAAAATAAACGCAAATAATAATTAAATAAACATTTGTCTTTAAACATCAGGTAGCATTTGAAATTAATCTGTAATCAATATTTTGATTAATGCAGGGAATCCGACGAAATACGTCAATCAGTTTAGTGAATTTGAATCTATATTTCATATAATGTTTTTAAAAATCTTATTAAATTTGGAAATCATTAAAATGCAGTAATGGAAAATTAAGCATTAAATTTGATGAAAACTGATTTTTAATATTAATGAACAGTAGGTGACCAATTTAGCTAAGCCTTCAGCTACAAGCTAGATGATTTTGTTTTTAGTGGTAGAGGGTCTTTTTCACGCTTTTTTGCGTGAAGAAAAACTCCAGTTTTCTTCGCTCATTTTTTGTTGCGTGAAGAAAAAAACCCAAGTTTTCTACACGCATTTTCTAAAAATTTCTAAGATAAAAATATTTTCGATGAAAAGTTCTATTTAATTTTTATGTAACGTTTAAAATGGAAATCAGTGAAAATTTCGATTTGTCAGAAAAACTGCAGAACACAACCCTGTATTTCATCTCCAACACCAGGCTGCGGCTCCCACTAGCTGAGCCTTCCCACAAATTCTTACGCATAGATTTTTAGCAGTGTACACTGAGCACGAGTTTGCCTGACCCTAATTCTAACCCTTTCAAGATAGGGATTGTATTTGTGTATATAGAAGATTATGTGTGTACACTTAGGCATGGCAAAAAATTAATGTCGGAAAAAACCTAGAGTTTTGGTAACAAAAAAACTGTTTTCACTCAAAACCCTTTTTTTCTGACAAACAGTTTTCATAATTTTGTACTGTGTACATAAGGCACAAAGGTAAGGCTATTTTAAGCCGTTTAGCATTAAATTTCACTTCACTTCAAACCCAAATACTCGGCGCAAAGAGAATTTGTGAGAGTTCACCTTTTTAGTAATAATATAAAATTTGGATTAATTAAAGGTTTGAAATTTGCCATAAATCAATCCTTATTACTTGAGGAAATAAGATCACGTGAACGTTTTTGGGATACTGCCGTTATGTTCAAAATTCTTAGATTTAAGTGTTTATTCGGCTCAAAATTTTTCGGCGTAATTTGAGTACTATTTGTGTACCTTGAACCAAAACCTTATTTCTTAATTTGAAGGTCACGTGATTGTTTTTAGACTTTGCCGTAATGGAAAAATTGTTCAAAACTTCTGGATGATGCTTCTCACTTTTTTCAAAAAGTGATTTACAGCATATAACCAAGATGTTATTTGAAAAAAAACGGGTCACGTGATCAATTTTTGCGCTATGGTGTAATGGAAAAAAGTCTTGGATTTTTTTGTGATTACGTACGAAAGCTTTTTCCAATAATGAAACTTCCTTATATGGCTTCGAATTTATAAGAATGGCGACTAGTTTGCCGGAAATCTTGTCTGGGTACAGGTTAACTTCTAAAGTCCTACGAGTAAGTATTACTAAAGTGTGTCCACTAATCTATTTTTGACGAAAACGGAAAAAAATAGGAGACCACTTTTCATCGAAAAGAAACCATTATTAAAATCTCCAAAGGGAAAGAAATATACAACGACTACATACATGTCCCATTTATAAGAAAAAAATTAGCTAAAGTTAAACGTGATAATTATTTCAATATCTTAAACTCGCACAAAAATCAACCCTTGTTACGAACATTTCCGATCTCATTTCTCGATCATAAACATAGATTTAAGAAACTATTTTCAGCGCACATCATAATGAGAAATATTTTCATAAAAACAATGCGTCCCAGTCTGAATGTGCAAAAAGATGAAAACTTTTTCACCTGATTTTCAAAAAATGGGAAAATAATTTTTTGGCAACTTTTTACCCAAAAATCATTTTCTGTGCATTTCTAGATCTCGTGGCTGAAGTCAAACTTGTGTTTTTCACATAAATAATTACTTATGAATATGATTTTTAAACTGCCGAAAACGTCAAGTTTTTGAAAAGAAAAATATTTGGATATATCGTCTCGGAGGAGATGATATTTTGAAAGTTACGAAAAGGGTCTCCATTGTAACGATACCGTTACTATCAGTGTAAGCAATCGAAAACAATTGTTGATGTACCGAGTTGCAGAGATCAAGGATAGATCTACAAATGAGTATTTTCGGTTTTTCTCATGAGCTCTTAGTTTTTCAATATAATTTACCGAGAAATGTCAAATCAGAGTCGCATACCCCCCATCAACTTAAGTTATTGAAAACAAGAGTTTTTTGTTAATTTTATCGCATTTTAATAGCTTTTTAATCCATTTTTTAGCGGTTTATCCATTTCAAACATTGTTTTTATACATTTCACTCCATCGGAACAAAAATGTGAAATGCATAAAACTTGATTTATCCATTTCACTAGCGACCCGTTTTATGTACCTCTTTTAGTATAGGTGTAATTGAAATTATATTTAAAAAAATATTTCACTAGCGACGCCGTTTTTATATACCTCTTTAGTGATAGGTGTAATTGAAATTATATTAAAAAATATTTATTTTTAGCTCACTATTAAATTCATTCTACCCTCGGGCAATTGTATTGTCTGTCTACGCTCAATTTTTTTTGATTAATCTGTATAAGGTTAATAAAAATTACTTTTTAACAATTTTTTCTTTTCTGAAAGGTTTTATATACGACATTGAAACTCGAAAATGCTAGCTAAACATTAGATTGATGTAAATTATTTATTTAATTCATAAACTTGTCAATTACAGACAAAATCAATGGGGTGGACCAACCCAACGATCCAATTCGTATAGTATGATATTACGTTTAAATTGGTAGCGCTCGAAAAAGTATTACAATCAGTACAAAAAAATGTCAGCTTGAAAATGAAAATGGTTTTTAAAATTCCTATCATTTACCTTGAAATTTACTAATAATATATCTTTTAGAGCAACCATTTCAACATAATTTAAAAAATGTTTAACAAAAAGCTTTGCCGTTCCACCTTATAAAAAAGATTACATTTTTAGTGGTGTCAACCCCACACTGCGGTATTAAGCATTTCTGGGAAGGCAAGCATTTAATAAAAGATCGAGAAATTTTTTTTCCCAAAAATTTTAGCTGATTCCGGATTGGTCAAAAAATAAAGTTGCTAACTTAGGCTGTCCGCGCAAATTCAAATCTCGCGATGTATCATTTTTATTGAAAAGAAGAAAAAGTACATTTGTTTTTCAAAATTTTTCAGAGATCAAGAATTTTTTGCGAAAATTTCAAAAATTCGAAAAATTACTGCTTCTGAATTGGTCAAAATTCGACTTCATCATATTATCGAAATTAAGCCTCCATTTTGTCCGTCTCATTCCACTGGAGTTTAATGATATAATTTTAATATCAAAAATGGTCTTCAAAATTCTAAAATACGCCATTTAAAGTGTGAAAATTCACAAAACTTGACCAAAAAACAGTTTTATGGATTATAAGTTTTAAAAAAAGTTATTACTTTTACTGGTTCCTATATTCCCCTCAATATACCATAAGAGTAATGTTTCATAATTCAGCGGCAACTTTTGTAACTACTGAATTTTGTATAATTGCTTTTTTAGAAAATTTTGAGTTGGAATTTGACTTTTCGAATTCGTCAAATTTTGGGAGATTTTCAAAAAAGTTTCGAACATTGTAAAAAAAATACCGCATATTTTTTTTTGAATTTTTTTTGAATTATCTCTACGAATGAACGAGGCAAAACTCTACAAAATGGCCACTTTTTACTTTTCGATATAGGTGACCAGAATATTTTTATATGCTCTTTGAAAACATCATTTGACATTTTTTGGGATTTTGGGTCCTAATATTTGCGAAAATATTTTTGAAAATTTTCCTTATTTCTTGTTCAAAAAATTTTCAAAAACTAATTTTGTTTGAGTGCACCGGCTCAAAATATGCAAATGCCACCTTTTATATTTTCAAATACGTCCTCGTTTGTTCTTCGCTCTGTTCATAGTCTAAATCATAATTTTTGCAACGAAACTACGGTTTGGGAGAAATCGGTTGAAGCCCTCGGTTATCGAAAATTAAAAAAAAATTATTTAACCGAAACTTGTCAAATTGTTAAGCCGTCCTGTCCACCGAATTCAATTTTTTTATTCATCTCATGAAAAAAATATTAGTTTCAATGTGGCCAAAATTTCCTTTTTTTCGATTTTTTTAAGAAATTTTTCAATTTTGAGTAGAAATCGTATGAAAACAAATAAATAAATTGAGTTCGGTGGACAAAGACCGTTTTTTTGTATATTGATTAATAAAGTGACAAAATTATTGTTACCTCAATTTTGGACGCCTTCAACCGAAAATGTCCCGTTTTTTTAGTGTGTTTTTAAAAACGATTTACAAAGTTAAAATTATACGATCGGAACAAAATCAGATTATCACGAAGTAAGCTCAAAGGTGCACCTTTATTTTGAAAAACCATTTTGTCTGAAAATCCAAAGTGGTAAAAAGTTTACCATCAAGAGAACGAAAATTGAAAAAGTGCAAATCTGTCTCTAAGTCACCGATGCCCTGAAGCTGGGGTTCGGCCGGGAGATCCTTGGGCTAACCTTAAAAGTATTTGTGACTTTTTCTTTGACTTCAACACGGTTATAGTTAACAAATAAAATGATCAAAATGGTAAAAAAATTTTGGTCTCCTGGTGTCAGAAACTTACTCTAGAAAACATTTTTTTGTCTTCAAACTCGATAAAAGGACATAAATATTGATTTTTTTTCAATTAAAAAAAACGGCAAAGGCGTGAGTCACGCCGCGTGACCGCAACGAAATTTGGTTTAAGACAGAATACAAGTTTTTTTCGAACCATAATTTGAAAAATAAAATTTGGTCAATTAAGGGGGTAGCGGTGTCGCTTTTTGGTACCTTTCAATCACGCCTGCAGAAACAGTTTAGGGCAGTTGTGAAAAAAATCTGAAGATACTCGTTTGTAGATCTAGCTTTCGTCTAACGATTACACATCTCTCAAAGTCAACCTTGTTACAATCATACCACCAGGTGGTGAGTCTATTCTAGAGCACTAAAACGGTTTTTTTTTTAAATCTAATCTTCTTTTAGACCCCACTATAAAGCGTCTCAAAATTTTTACACAAAGTAGCGAATAAAAATGAGAACAAAAAAGTGATGAGAAGGAATTTTTTCGATTTTTGATTTTTTTCTTCTAAATCTCACTTAAACGGGCCGATTTTGCCAGTTTTTTCGACTTCAACTCTATCTTCTTTTAGACGAAATGTTTAGAATGAAGCATTTTTTCGACCAGCAAAAAAGGAAAGTAAGGTAGATAAATCTAAATGCGGTAAAAGTGATGAGAAGGAATTTTTGAATAAAATTCTAGAATTGTAGAAAATTGAAATACACGTGAACCGGAAATGAAAAGTTCGAAAAAAAAGTTCGTCTGATCGAGAACATGAAAGTACCACAAATTGAAGCTTAGATTTTCACTGATCAAAAGTTGGCTTAGCCGCTAAATCAAAAATTTTTCAACCAATCAGCGTCAAATTCGCTAATTAGGGTTTAAAATTTTGGCTTAAAAATATTGAAATTTCTAGAATTCGTTAAGACATTTCCGATAATTTTAATGTCCTGCCATCGTTTCTCGGTGGGTTATATTCACCAACTAACAAAATGTTCATATCATGGTGGAAATAACCCAGGTTTTATGGCGGGTAAAGCAAAAAAATATTCGAATTTTGAAAATTTAGATTTTGATTCTAGACTTGTTTTGAAAAAATTAGTTGCCACCACGCTCATGAGATTCCTTGGTCAACTTTAGTCATAAACGATATTAATGTATCAATAAATTAATTCTATAAAGGGCAAACAAAAACCGACACCCTACCCCCTTAAGGGCAAAATTTAACTATCGAAAATGACGAAAATGCGTTAGAGCGTTAAAAATAATTTTTTGATTGAAATCTTTTGGCAAATTTAACCAAATTTGGGATTTTTTTTCTCTTGGTCCGGGCAATTAGCGCCATTTTTATGATAAAATTAACTTCAACCTTTAAGCGAGTTTGAGCAAATATGAAAATCGGCAATTTAAACATTAAAACCTAATCTTACCCCCAAAATTCTCTCGTAAAAGAACATTTTTTTCGATAATTGTTTTAATTTTGAAATTCTACTGAGAATTTGTATTTTGTTTTTAAGTTGAAATTTAGTCGTTTAACACATTACCACACGAAATCGTACAATATTGTACCAAAGTGCAATTTTTTTAAACCCAAGAATTCCGATGTAAAATTTAAGCCGCTTAATATTTTTAATGAGATTTCACCTATGATTACACAAAATTGTCTGACATTTTTCAAATATCGTAACTTCAAAATCGAATTTGCATCGCTCCGTTTTGACTGAGAGCGGACGAAAGACAAAACGAAATATAATTTTGAGCTCTCACTGTTAAAACTGAGCTCCGCTCATACAAATAGCTGTAGAGTCTAGTATGAAAAAATTTTCGATCGAAAACATCAGAACCGATATAAAATTGTACGAGAATTAAGATTATGTTAATTAAAATGTCATCGCATAATCTTCTGTCAAATGAGAGCGTTCTAAAAATATTGAAGAACGTTTTTTTCTGAATACCCTTTGTCCCTCACAAAACTGACAATTGACATAAAACGAATTATTATAATGTTTTTAAACTCCACTCACTGAATGCAAGAATTTTCAAGGAACAACTGATTTTTTCGAAATTTAATCAGAACCTTAAATCCTTTTGTCAACACCATGGGATTATTAACGTTGTGCATGCCCGAAAATTAAAAATATCACAAAAAATCGAACTTGAAATACCAAACCAAAAATAAATTATGAATAAATACTGTTCGATTGGTAAATACTCGGATTATAACAATAAATTAACTAACGTTAACCGATAAATATTTCTCTATCTATAAAATTGTATCTTCTCTTGAAGTAATCCAATCGGCAGCTTTACTCTGATTAGTATTTTTGATATTTTTTTATTTCGATCTGTTTTTGAATTGAACACAGCACATCGGCTCGGTCCTGATATCCGGTCTTCATATTTACCCAGCTGACGAATCGTCCCCTCCGAATGCTCTATCACCTGTCAAATTATCCATATATAATCTTATTTATTGATAAATTAAGGATGTAAATAAAACGATCGAACCCATATATTTAGCGCCTTTTTGTGCTTCTTTAGCGCCTGCATATACATTTGTAGTTTTTAAACATATACATCATCAAATATGTCAATTTCATAGATTTAAATCTACAAACAATTTATTTTTATCTACTTTGAGCGAAACAACACTTAGAGAAAAAAACGAGAAATTTTTGAAAAATTAGAGTTTACAAAAACCTCGCGTCTCTGTCCAATAATACTAACGAAATAATTTTGAAAATGCTTTAGTTAGGTAATTATTTAATCTTTCATATGTAATTGTAAAACATAATTTGAAAATGTCCTGAGTTTTGATATATACGACAGAAATATGAAAATGTGACTTTTAATCGCTGAAGGAGTGTCGCTTATTGAGCCCTTTGAAATTAAAAATATACTATTATTAAAAGACAAGTTTGAAGATATTTGTTTGAACTTTTCTAATAAGTCGTAACTTTGAGATGGATGTGTGATAGTGATTTTTATGATATTTTTTGAAAAGGGTTGTACACATTTAGTACAATAAGTGTGTTAATGGAATACGAAAATTATTGTGTGTAAATGGTTAAGGTTATGGACGCATACGGTATGGTCCATACCGTATGATGGTTTCTACATTTTCTGGCAGTTACTTATGTCATATAAAATGCACAAAATCAAATCGTTTATGTTTTAAAAATAAAGAACAAAAAATTTTTGAAATTTTCGCGTTTTTCGATTTTTTTAAGTATTTTTTCAAGAGCTAAGTTTAGAAATAACGTTTGCGTCAATTGCCATCATAAAACTTAATATCGCATTGACGTAAGCCAACTTTCTCTTCCAGTGTTTACCCTGCTTTTCTTTTGAGCCTTTTTCGAAAAAATCGAAGCACTTATTTTTTTCGGAAATTTTTGGGAAATGGACCAAAAATCTAGAAGTTTGACGCTGGAAAATTTCGTAATGTTTGAGTTTTGGTCGAATTTCACAATAACGCTCGTCAGACCCAGTTTCTTTTTTTTTCGAACTAGTTTTTCAAAAAATTGAGCTAATTTGCAAATTTTAACATAGGCCCTAGTCGAGATAGATTTTTTCGATGAATATTGTCCAAACACGGTTGTTTTGCATTTGTATCCAAAAAAATTTATAATGCCTGGTTCAACTTCACGTCGATTTTGTAAATGCCTACCTTCCTAATTGAATACTTCAGTGTGGTGATTTACATTAATGAATGGTTTTCAATGGGATTACATTTTATGGTTTTTCAAAATTTTTTGTTTTTATACTTCACATAATATTTTTTTTTAACCACGGGAAATGGTTTAAACCTCGGGATCCGAGTTCAAATCCCGTCCAGCCCGGTCCCGACCTAAGTTGAAATTTCCCAATCCCGATCCCGCCCCGGTCCGAACCTTAAGTCGAAATCTTCCAATCCCGACTCGGGATCCCGGATCCGCGTTTAGAAACACTGGTATCTGGTATGGCAAGGACGGAGCGATAGGGGAGGTAAACACGTGACCGAGCGCTCAGAGCGCCCCCCTCTTTACGATCACAAAAACAACCCGAAGAAAAAAAAATAGTTCCCTATTTCTGAAGCAGGTTCTCGTTTCTTCTTTAATTACAGTTCTTAAAGAAAAATCTTCTAAATAACTTTGTTTCTGGCATGATTTTTGGCTGTCCCTAGGCATGTCGTGAGACATTGTCGTCTTATGAAACTTTCATAGCGAGAATCAAAATTTATTTTTTATCAAAAATGTCCCCATTATTTTTTTTCAGCAGAAAACATAGTAGTTTTCTGGTAAGTTTGAAATTAGGAAAAAAGCGGTAATTTTTATTAGCCTGAAGATAATTTTTTGGTCCCAATTTGGTCTGGTATTTGCTTTACAAAGCTGTAGGCTGTCATTTGTTGAGCCCAACATAGAGGCCAGACCTAAGAAGCAGGGGTCGGACATTCGAAAAAAAATTTTGGATCGGATGCGGTGGACCCGCCGAAAAAATTGGATCGGATCCATGGACTCCTAAAAAAATGGATCGGTATGGGGGACGGATACCCGGTAGGGGAGTCCCCGCAAAAAATCGGATTCGGTTTTTTCGTAAAAAGTCGTTTAAAAGTACCACGTTTAAGGGGGTGGTGGTGAGTGATTCTGAATTTTGAGGCTTGGTACGGCTAAACGATGACGGGTACCAGGGATTCGGCAGACTCTGCTCTAGTCTGCTCTATTTCACTCTTTCAGGTCAATTTCAGCAGGCTCATTTAGTGATATTTCAAATATCATATTTAGTCAACTCAAACTCCTAGGCAACTCTTATGGGAAGTGGAGCTAAGTCCAAATTTGGCTATCAGATAAAGAGCAACAATAACTTCGAAAACTGTTTTAGAGCAGAAGCAGAGAAACGATTTCAGAAAAATTTGCCGACGCCCTGGGACGGTAAACATTTCTATCACTACAGGGTGTAAAGATTCTTACTTCCTTTTTCCAAATTGGATAAATTCTATCCGCTAATAGAGAACGATTAATTATTGAACAAAAACCTAGTCTCTCTTCTCAGATTCAACTCAATCAAAACGGCGGAATTCAAATTTATTCAATCTTGGAAAAAGAAGGGAGAACCTTACACCCTTACATATGAAATATTATCGCTTGATCTCAGCGATTCCATGAAACAGTTCAGTAACACTCCCACGAACCATCTGGTTAACGCGCGGTTAAACATGAGTGCCCTCAGCTTTTTTCAAAGAAACAGGATCCTAGAGCTTATATCGGAAAATTTTGAGAGTTTAGTGAGAATCCGGAAAAATTGTCTGAATTTTAGTGAATAGGAGTTTTTTTTTTCGATTTTTTGCCTCAGGGGTCAGCAATCTGGTTGAATATGCCGAAAAGTGGTGTTTTTCGACGTTTTGATACATTTAAAATTTGAAATTTTGAAACCTTTCCGGCGAAGGGCTAAATGTGGAAAGAAATTATTTATTTGCATTTTTGAAACTCTACACTCTCCTGCGATAAAAAGCATGTGAATAATCAACTAAGGCCTTAAATGAACTAGTGCATGTACACAGAACATCATTACGCCGTCAAAAAACCCAAAAAATGTTTAAATATTTAAAAATATATAATAAAACTGAAAAAAATGAAAAATTATGAAATTTATCCCAAGTTTTTTGATGAAAAAAGAATCGGAAGCTCACATTTGAATTTTTTTATTTCACCAAGTATGTAGCTATGACATCATTTATTATAACGAACTACTTTTAAAAATTTTTTAAAAAAATTTCAAAACGTTATTTTTAATTTATATTTGTGAAAAATTGGACCCCAATGAAGGCGATAAAAGGCGATTTATGTTTTTTTTTAATTTGTTTGAAAAATGAGCCTCAAATCGGCCGAAGGCCGATAAAGAGAAATATTATATTTTCAATTTACTTTTAATGAAAATTGAGCCCGAAATCGGCCGAAGGCCAATAAAGGTGATTTCATGTTTTGATTTAATTTTGTTGAAAATGAGCTCCAAAATCGGCCGAAAGCCGATTAAGGTCATTTTATGTTTTATATTTATATTTTTTCAAAAAACTGAGCCCCAAATCGGCCGAAGGCCGATAAAGGAGATTTTATGTTTCTTTCTTTAATTTGTTTGAAAAATGAGCCCCAAAAAATCGGCCGAAGGCCGAAAAGGAGCTTTTGTGTTTTTTTTATTTAATTGTTTGAAAGTGAGCCCCAAAACGGCGAAGGCCGATAAAGGGAGATTTTTATGATGAGATTTTTCTAGAATTAAACATATAATTTCTAGAAGATGAAATATTGTTTTTGAAAATTTAATTCTTCAACTTGATTATAAAGAAAAATTGAAGGTGATCTTATAAGATGTTTTCTTTAAACAACGCTAAAAACATAGCCTCCTAAAAGGCTTCGCGGCCTCAGCGGAAACTTTTTTTTATATTGCTTCGGAGGTTAATTCTTAAATTTTTGTTAAATTTGTGTTAAAAAAAGATTGCGATTTAAAAAAACTCAAATTTAAAAAAATCCAAATGTGAAAAAAAATTGGCCAATTAAAAAAAATTTCAAATTATGAAAAATTTAAATTTTTTTATTTCATTAAACATTTTCATTTCAAATTTTATTTTAAACTTTCATAATAAAACTAATTTTACAATTTATTATTTACATTTTCAGATTTTTCATAAAATTCATATTTTGAAATGAAGTTCAAATTTTTCTAATAGTTACTGCAAATTGTACAAGAATTTTTTAACTAATGAAATTCACCTGAGTTTTTAATGAATACGATTTTTATAAACTCCTTATTATGTTATAAAATTTTCAAATTATTATTATTTCGTATTTGTTGCTACGTTTTGCAATGACTTTTTTAAGATATTTGTTTAAAATCACCAAAAACTTTTGCAATTAATTGATACTGAAATATTTGCTCGAAAAATACCAAGCAGGTCCGAGCAAACCGCTCAGATGTTTTTTTCCGATCCGATCACGTTTTTTCAACTCGGGTCCGATTCGATATTCAAAATTTTGAAATGTCTTCCGAGCAGATTCGATCAATTGATCACAATATGTCCGATCTGATCGGATATGTGATCGGCCTAAGCTTGTAAAGCAAATACCTGACCAAATTGTACACAAAAATTATCGTCAGGTAATAAAAATATCACCGATTTTTTTCCTACTTTCAAACTTACCAGAAAACTACTAGTTTTCTGCCGAAAAACAAAAAAAAGAGTTAAATGGGGACATTTTGATAAAAATATATTTTGGATTTTCGCTTATGAAACTTTCATTAGACGTTAGCCTAGTGGACAGCAAAATCTATGCCAAACAGAGTTATTTAGAAGATGTTTTCTTTAAGATACTGTTATTAAGAAGAAACGAGACCTGTTCAGAATAGGCACTATTTGTTTTTCTTCGGTGTTTTTTGTGATTACGTAGAGAGGGCGCTCTGAGCGCCTCGGTCACGTGGTTTACCATCTCCTTCCGCTATCGTTCTTGCCATACCTAGTACACCATTCCTAATGTAATCACCACACTGAATTATTTATTTAGGAAGGTAGGCATTTATAAATCGACTGAATGAACAGGATATGCTATAGCACTTAATCGAAAAGCGCTCCTCAGAAGTTTTAAATACTAATTCTACAGTTTATGTTAAAATTCAAAATTTATTTCAAAATAAAACCTGACAGGAGATAGATTTCCGTTTTGGCTTAGGTCTCCTTGTCTCGCTTATGTGTCTGGGGTGTATCCATGTAAGAAATTTTGGACACATGTTTCACGCAAGATAAAGGCTAGTTCTACAAACTGGCTTGATATGAATATTATCTTTGAAGCCCTGTTTTGGCTAATATATATCGAAATATGTCAAATTAGGCACCACAATGCCCTTTAAGGTACAAATTTTCCGGTCGAACCCTAACTCAAACTCGTTGCACGGCGGTCAATTTATTGCGTATATTGTCATCTTAAATGCTATTTCGCAAAAATATTTTTTGATCGAATGAAAAAAAAAAAATGGAAAAATTTGACCAAAAAACAGTATAAATTGACTGTATAATTATTATACTATAATAAGTATAAGTTTTAAAAAAATTTCGACAAAATTTTTTTTAGTTATCACTGAAGCGCGTTGCACCAGCCACTTTTTTTTCTGGTGAATTATTTTTGCCCACCCCTATTTTTATTGTAACAAACCTGCTTTTAATGATCAAATGTTATTTGGACTTGGTATTTTTTTAAATAAACTGCGATCTCTTATGCAGCCAATCCAGCGATCAAAGATCGAAAAACTGTGGCCAATCAGAGCGCAGTTTGAAAAAATATACCAGTAACTGGTACCAGTAAATCAAATTTTTGCGAAATAAAATTACGAGTGATGATGGGGCACATAAGATGAAGAAAAACCAACAAAGATCATGGAAAATAATATTTTTGGTCGGAAAATTTTTATATACCAAATCTATTACTAAGTGACATTTTTGAAAAATTTAACTGGATTTTTTTTAAAGCCTTCAACCCTAAGAAATTTGTTCGATTCATAATTCCATTTGAGCAAAAAGGTTGTTCCAGTGGGGATTTGACCATATTAGGGTACTTTTCTTATTAAAATTCCGAGGCCTACATGCTTTTTTTTTATTTTGTCATTTGCGTTTTATTAATATCTTTCAGAAAAAATTGTAATCACAAGAACTGTCATGACACTTGTTACTGTCATGTCACTTGTTACCCCGGAAATAAACCGCAACGGTGAGATTACACAAGACTACATATTTTTAAGTTGTAAAATGGCAGTTTACGGTAACCAAAAATGACATAAATTTTTTAACAGAATCGATTTTTTTGTGAAATAAGAAAAATTTAGTTTTGATTTATTATGTAGCCCTGCATTTCCCATTACATATAACAAATTGAAAAGCTTGTGAACAATTAGTTTTAAATGTTATTTCTTTTTGATATTCTGAAAGAAATGTCTCGCATACTTATAAACTTTCCAAGTCATGTACAGCTCGTCCAATCAGAACCGACTTATTATGAAAATTCTGAAATTGCTTTTAAAAATTTATCTCCCCGTGAGTTTTTAAGGTGAAAAAATATTTTAGGCTTAATAACCGAGCGGACGATATAAAGAAATATTTGATAAGGCCCAGCATTATATAAAAAAACGTATTTATAACCTATTTTGGGGGGTCTCAGTCAGAATGTATCTTCATTCCAGGATTTCGAAGTAAGGTTTTTCAAAAACTAACATGAATGTGCAGTTTTAAAAGTTCGTGGTAACCCTGCGGAGCATTTTTGTACTTTTAAATGCTTGTTTTTACTGTAATCGTGGTTTAAGTTATTCAAAAATAATGAAATTTCGACTGATTTCACCCGAAATTATTTTTCAAATTATCAACTAGTATTTTTTTGATTAGTTATGCGAAATACAATGACTACTTAGCCGATGATTTCAATAACTTTACAAGTGAGATCGATCTGGACTTAAGGGGGTATATCTGTCTGCATTAAATGAAGGCCTTAAAGGCATTAAAAAATGCTCCCAAATTGATAACGAGGTGATAATAAAGTGGTACTAAGGAACTCAAATCATTCAAAAAATTCGAAACTTTCGCATTTTTCTAAGGTATTTTTTAAAAGATGAAGTTAAAACAATAACGTTTGCTCGATTTGACCAATAAACTTTAAAATCACTCCGGCCTTGACGTAAGCAACTTTTCTCAATTCAGTGTTTTAACTTGCTTTCTTTTGAGATTCTTTCGAAAAAATCGAAGCCACTTTTTTTTCGGAAATTTTTGGAAAATGACCACAAAAATCATATTTCGAGTTTTAGCTGGGAATTTGCAAAATCAATCTTGTGATCATTTTTTACATATGTTCTGAGGAGTACTTTGATAAAAATTTGAGCCACTTTGACAAATATATCCCTGGGAGCGATAGATTTTGAAGTCTGAATTGGAAAATCGTCGGTTATTCTGGCGTTCTAGAATTGTTCAGTCCACGGATCAAAAAATCTTGTGATTCAAGTTTGACATAGGTAAATAATCTACCGTTTACACGTTATCTGTAACAATTTTGAGCTAATTTGATATACGTCTGGGAGGATAGATTTGTTGCAGTTTGTAAAAATGTACCTTGTTACCGATACTGTACCTATTGGTGTATGTGTCAAAAAAAATTTGTGATGTATTTTTCGCAAGATTAAGGATAGGTTTCTACAAATAAGCATTTTCGTTTTCTCATAAGCTTTTAGTTTTCAGAAATATATGCACCGGAATATGTTTATAATCTGCCAAGATATACCCCCTTAAGGGTATGGTGGTC
>SCLH01000465.1:278433-317444 GCA_004367855.1 Oikopleura vanhoeffeni | reverse complement strand
GTAAAGCAAATACCAGACCAAATTGGGACCAAAAATTATCTTCAGGTAATAAAAATATACCGCTTTTTTCCTAATTTCAAACTTACCAGAAAACTACTAGTTTTCTGCTGAAAAAAATTAAATGGGGACATTTTTGATAAAAATAAATTTTGGATTCTCGCTTATGAAAGTTTCATAAGACGACAATGTCGTCACGACATGCCTAGTGGACAGCAAAATCTATGCCAAACATAGTTATTTAGAAGATTTTTTCTTTAAGATACTGTAATTAAGAAGAAACGAGACCTGTTCAGAATAGGGAACTATTTTTTTTTCTTCGGGTTGTTTTTGTGATTCGTAGAGGGGGCGCTCTGAGCGCCTCGGTCACGTGTTTACCATCCCCTATCGCTCTCGTCCTTGCCATACCTAGTACCAGTGTTCTAAAACGGGATCGGGATCCCGAGTCGGGATTGGAAATTTCGACTTAGGTCGGGACCGGGCGGGATCGGGATTGGAAATTTCAACTTAGGTCGGGACCGGGCGGGATCGGGATTTGATCGGGATCCCGAGTGTTTAAACATTTCCCGTGGTAAAAAAATATTATGTGAAGTATTAAAAACAAATTTTGAAAACCATAAATGTAATCCATTTGAAAACCATTCATAATGTAATCACCACACTGAAGTATTCATTTAGGAAGGTAGGCATTTACAAATCGACTGAATTGAACCAGGATATATATATTTTTTTATACAATGCAAAAACAACCGTGTTTTGGACAATATTCATCGAAAAATCTATCTCCTAGGTTAAATTTGCAAATTAGCTCAATTTTTTGAAAAAACTAGTTCGAAAAAAAAAGAAACTTCTGACGAGCGTTATTGTGAAATTTCGACCCAAAACTCAAAATACGAAATTTCCAAGGTCACGTTAAAAAATTTCGAAAAAAATGTGCTTCGATTTTTTCGAAAATAGGCTCAAAAGAAAGCCAGGGAAACACTGAACACAAAGTTGGCTCACGTCAACCCGATATTTTGAAGTTTTACTGATCAAATTGACACAAACGTCATTTCTAACATTAGTTTGAGAAAAATACTTAAAAAAAATCGAAAAACGCGAAAATTTCAAAAAAATTTTTGCTCTTATTTTTAAAACATAAACGATTGATTTTGTGCATTTTTATGACATAATAACTGCAGAAAATGTAGAAACCATCATACGGTATGGACCATACCGTATGGTCCATAACCTTAACCATTACACACCAATAATTTTCTATCCCATTACACACTTATTGTACTAATTGTACAAGCCCTTTTCAAAAAATCAAAATCACTATCACACATCCGATCTCAAGTTACGACTTATTAAGAAAGTTCAAACAAATATCTTCAAACTTGTCTTTTTAAAATAGTATATTTTTAATTTCAAAGGGCTCAAAAGCGACACTCCTTCAGCGATAAAAGTCACATTTTCGATATTTCTGTCGTATATATCAAAACTCAGACTTTTTCAAATTATGTTTTACATTACATATGAAAGATTAAATAATTACCTAACTAAGCATTTTTCAAAATTATTTTCTGATTAGTATTATTGGAGTAACGAGGTTTTTGTAACTCTAATTTTTCAAAAAATTTCTCGTTTTTTCTCTAAGTTTTGTTTCGCTCAAATAGAGATAAAAATAAATTGTTTTAGATTACATCTATGAAATGACATTTTTGATTATGTATATTTTAAACTACAAATGTATATGAGGCGCTAAAGAGCACAAAAAGGCGCAAATAATTTGGTTCGATCGTTTTTTACATCATAATTATCAATAAATAAGATTATATATGGATAATTTGACAGGTGATAGAGCATTCGGAGGGGACGATTCGTCAGCTGGTAAATATGAGACCGGATATCAGGACCGAGCCGATGTGTGTGTTCATTCAAAACAGATCGAAATAAAAATATCAAAAAAAATACTAAATCAGAGGTAAAGCTGCGATTTGATTAACTTCAAGAGAGATAAATTTATAATAGAGAAATATTTATCGGTAAGTTAGGTTAATTTATTGTTATATCCGAGTTTTACCAATCGAACAGTATAATTCATAATTTATTTTTGGTTGTATTTCAAGTTGTTTTTTGTGATTTTTTTAATTTCGGCATGCACAACTTAAAATCCCATGTGTTGACAAAGTATAGTCTGATTAAATTTCGAAAAAAATCAGTTTTGTTCCTTGAAAAATTCTGCATCAGTGAGTGGAGTTTAAAAACATTATAATAATTCGTTTTATGTCAATTGTCAGTTTTGTGAGACAAAGTATTCAGAAAAAACGTTCTTCATTTTTTAGAACGCTCTCATTTGACAGAAGATTATGCGATGACATTTTAATTAACATAATCTTAATTCTCGTACAATTTTATATCGGTTCTGATGTTTTCGATCGAAAATATTTTCATACTACACTTCTACAGCTATTTGTATGAAGCGGAGCTCAAGTTTAACAGGAGAGCTCAAAATTATATTTGTTTTGTCTTTCGTCCGCTCTCAGTCAAAACGGAGCGATGCAAATTCGATTTGAAGTCGATATTTGAAAATTTCAGACAATTTTGTGTAATCATAGTGAATCTCATAAAAATATTAAGCGGTTAAATTTTACATCGAATTCTTGGGTTTAAAAAATGCACTTTTGTACAATATTGTACGATTCGTGTGTAATGGTTAAACGACTAAATTCAACTAAAAACAAAACACAAATTCTAAGGTAGAATTTCAAAATTAAAAAAATTATCGAAAAAATTCTTTTACGAGAGAATTTTGCGGGGGTAATTAGGTTTTAATGTTTAAATTGCCGATTTTTCATATTGCTCAAACTCGCTTAAAGGTGAAGTTAATTTTATCATAAAAATGCGCTAATTTCGGACCAAGAGAAAAAAAAATCCAATTTGGTTAAATTTGGCCAAATATTTCAATAAAAAAATATTTTAACGCCTACGCATTTTCGTCATTTTCGATAGTTAAATTTTGCCCTTAATTGACCAAATTTTATTTTTCAAAATTATTCGAAAAACTTGTATTCTGTCTAAACCCAAATTTCGTTGCGATCACGCGGCGTGACTCACGCCTTTGCCGTTTTTAATTGAAAAAAATCAATATTTATGTCCTTTTATCGAGTTTGAAGACAAAAAAAAATGTTTTCTAGAGTAAGTTTCTGACCACCAGGGAGACCAAAATTTTTTTTACCATTTTGATCATTTTATTTGTTAACTATAACCGTGTGAAGTCAAAGAAAAATCACAAATACTTTTAGTTAGGCCCAAGGTTCTCCCGGTCCGAACCCCAGCTTCAGGGCATCGGTGCTTAGAGACAGATTTGCACTTTTTCAATTTTCGTTCTCTTGATGGTAAACTTTTTACCACTTTGGAATTTTCAGACAAAATGTTTTTCAAATGAAAGGTGCCACCTTTGAGCTTACTTCTTATAATCTGATTTTGTTCCGATCTATAATTTTAACTTTGTAAATCGTTTTTAAAAAACACACTAAAAAAACGGGACATTTCGGTTGAAGGCGTCAAAATTGAGGTAAAATAATTTTGTCACTTTTATTAATCAATATACAAAAAAACGGTCTTGTCCACCGAACTCAATTTATTTTATTTGTTTTCATACGATTTCTACGTCAAAATTGAAAATTTCTTAAAAAATCGAAAAAAAGGAATTTTGGCACATTGAAACTAATATTTTTTTTCATGAGATGAATAAAAAAATTGAATTCGGTGGACAGGACGGCTTAACAATTTGACAAGTTTCGGTTAAATAATTTTTTTTTAATTTTCGATAACCGAGGGCTTCAACCGATTTCTCCCAAACCGTAGTTTCGTTGCAAAAATTATGATTTAGACTATGAACAAGAGCGAAGAAACAAAACGAGGACGTATTTGAAAATATAAAAGGTGGCATTTGCAATATTTTTAGCCGGTGCACTCAAACAAATTAGTTTGAAAATTTTTGAACAAGAAATAAGGAAAATTTTCAAAATATTTCCAAATATTTTAGACCAAAAATCCCAAAAAATGTCAAATGATTTTTCAAAGAGCATATAAAAATATCTGGTCACCTACTCGAAAAGTAAAAGTGGCCATTTTGTAGAGTTTTGCTCGTTCATTCGTAGAGATAATTTCAAAAAAAATTTCAAAAAAAAATATGGTATTTTTTTTACAATGTTCGAAACTTTTTTGAAAATCTCCCAAAATTTGACGAATTCGAAAAGTCAAATTCCAACTCAAAATTTTCTAAAAAAGCAATAATACAAAAATTCAGTAGTTACAAAAGTTGCCTGAATTATGAAACATTACTCTTATGGTATATTGAGGGGAATATAGGAACCCAGTAAAAAGTAATAACTTTTTTAAAACTTATATCCATAAAACTGTTTTTTGGTCAAGTTTTGTGAATTTTCACACTTTAAATGCGTTATTTTAGAATTTTTGAAGACATTTTTGATATTAAAATTTATATCATTAAACTCAGTGAATTGAGACGGACAAAATGGAGGCTTAATTTCGATAATATGATGAAGTCGAATTTTGACCAATCAGAAGCAGTATTTTTCGAATTTTTGAAATTTTCGCAAAAAATTCTTGATCTCTGAAAAATTTTGAACAAAATGTACTTTTTCTTCTTTCAATAAAAATGATACATCGCGAGATTTGAATTTGCGCGGACAGCCTAAGTTAGCAACTTTATTTTTTGACCAATCCGGAATCAGCTAAAATTTTGGAAAAAAAATTCTCGATTTTTATTAAATGCTTGCCTTCCCAGAAATGCTTAATACCGCGGTGGGGTTGACACCACTAAAAATGTAATCTTTTTTATAAGGTAGGAACGGCAAAGCTTTTTTGTTAAACATTTTTTAAATTATGTTGAAATGGTTGCTCTAAAAAGATAGTATTATTAGTAAATTTCAAGGTAAATGATAGGGAATTTTAAAAACCATTTTCATTTTCAAGCTGACAATTTTTTTGTACTGATGGTAATACTTTTTCGAGCGCTACATTTTAAACGTAATATCATACTATACGAATTGATCGTTGGTTGGTCCACCCCATTGATTTTGTCTGTAATTGACAAGTTTATGAATTAAATAAATAATTTACATCAATCTAAATGTTTAGCTAGCATTTTCGAGTTTCAAATGTCGTATATAAAACCTTTCAGAAAAGAAAAAATTGTTAAAAAGTAATTTTTTATAACCTTATACAGATTAATCAAAAAAATTAGCGTAGACAGACAATACAATTGCCGAGGGTAGAATGAATTTAATAGTGAGCTAAAAATAAATATTTTTTAATATAATTTCAATTACACCTATCACTAAAGAGGTATATAAAAACGGGTCGCTAGTGAAATATTTTTTAAATATAATTTCAATTACACCTATCACTAAAGAGGAACATAAAAACGGGTCGCTAGTGAAATGGATAAATCAAGTTTTATGCATTTCACATTTTGTTCCGATGGAGTGAAATGTATAAAAACAAATGTGAAATGGATAAACCGCTAAAAAATGGATAAAAAGCTATAAAATGGATAAAATTAACAAAAAACTCTTGTTTTCAATAACTTAAGTTTGAGGGGGTATGCGACTCTGATTTGACATATTCTCGGTAAATTATATTGAAAACTAAGAGCTCATGAGAAAAACCGAAAATACTCATTTGTAGATCTATCCTTGATCTTGCAACTCGGTACATCAACAATTGTTTTCGATGCTTACACTGATAGTAACGGTATCGTTACAATGAGACCTTTTCGTAACTTCAAAATCTATCTCCTCCGAGACGATATATCCAAATATTTTCTTTCAAAAACTTGACGTTTCGGCAGTTTAAAATCATATTCATAAGTAATTATTTTATGTGAAAAACACAAAGTTTGAACTTCAGCACGAGATCTAGAAATGCACAGAAATGATTTTTGGGTAAAAAGTTGCAAAAAATTATTTTCCCATTTTTGAAAATCAGGTGAAAAAGTTTTCATCTTTTTGCACATTCAGACTGGGACGCATTGTTTTTATGAAATATTTCTCATTATGAGTGCGCTGAAAATAGTTTCTAAATCTATGTTTAATGATCGAGAAATGAGATCGGAAATGTTCGTAAACAAGGGTTGATTTTTGTGCGAGTTTAAGATATTGAAATAAATTATCACGTTTAACTTTAGCTAATTTTTTTCTTATAAATGGGACATGTATGTATGTCGTTGTATATTTCTTTCCCTTTGGAATTTTAATAATGGTTTCTTATTCGATGAAAAGTGGTCTCCTAGTTTTTTTTCCGTTTTCGTCAAAAATAGATTAGTGGACACACTTTAGTAATACTTACTCGTAGACTTTAGAAGTTAACCTGTACCCAGACAAGATTTCCGGCAACTAGTCGCCATTCTTATAAATCGAGCCATATAAGGAAAGTTTCATTATTGAAAAAGCTTTCGTCGTAATCACAAAAAAATTCCAAGACTTTTTTCCATTACACCATAGCGCAAAAATGATCACGTGACCGTTTTTTTTTTCAAATAACATCTTGGTTATATGCTGTAATCACTTTTTGAAAAAAGTGAGAAGCATCTCCAGAAGTTTTTAAAATTTTTTTCCATTACGGCAAAGTCTAAAAACAATCACGTGACCTTCAAATTAAGAAATAAGGTTTTGGTTCAAGTACACAAATAGTACTCAAATTACGCCGAAAAATTTTGAGGCCGAATAAACACTTAAATCTAAGAATTTTGAACATAACGGCATATCCCAAAAACGTCACGTGATCTTATTTCTCAAGTAATAAGGATTGATTTATGGCAAATTTCAAACCTTTAATTAATCCAAATTTTATATTTATTACTAAAAAGGTGAACTCTCACAAATTTCTCTTTGCGCCGTATTTGGGTTTGAAGTGAAGTGAAATTTAATGCTAAACGGCTTAAAATTAGCCTTACCTTGTGCCTTGTGTACACAGTACAAAATTATGAAAAACTGTTTGTCAGAAAAAAAAGGGTTTGAGTGAAAACAGTTTTTTTTTGTACCAACTCTAGGTTTTTTTCCGACATTAATTTTTGCCATGCCCTAAGTGTACACAATAATCTTCTATATACACAAAATACAATCCTATCTTGAAAGGGTTAGAATTAGGGTCAGGTAAACTCGTGCTCAGTGTACACTGTAAAAATCTATGCGTAAGAATTTGTTGGGAAAGGCTCAGCTAGTGGGAGCCGCAGCCTGGTGTTGGAGATGAAATACAGGGTTGTGTTCTGCAGTTTTTCTGACAAATCGAAATTTTCACTGATTTCCATTTTTAAAACGTACATAAAAATTAAATAGAACTTTTCATCGAAAATATTTTTATCTAGAAATTTTTAGAAAATGCGTGTAGAAAACTTGGGTTTTTTCTTCACGCAACAAAAATGAGCGAAGAAAACTGGAGTTTTTCTTCACGCAAAAAAGCGTGAAAAAAGACCCTCTACCATAAAAACAAAATCATCTAGCTTGTACTGAAAGTCTTAGCTAAATTGTCACCTACTGTTCATTTAATATTAAAAATCAGTTTCATCAAATTTAATCTTAATTTTCATTACTGATTTTTTAATGATTTCCAATTTAATAAGATTTTAAAAAATTATTGAAATATAAGATCAAATTCACTAAACTGAATGACGTATTTCGTCGATTCCTGCATTAATCAAAATTTGATTACAGATATAATTTCAAATGCTACCTGATGTTTAAAAGACAAAATGTTTATAATTTATATTTGCTTTATTTTAAATGTCATTAAATCCAGGTAAAACGTGCGCATTCTCTCATTGAAGTAAAATTGTTGTAAAGGATAATCTTAGCTGCGCATTTTAGGTATCATTTCTGTGATGTTTGCAAGAATGAGCAAGGTTTTAATAGCCGTTTCCGACGTAACCAGTTTCAACATATCCCCATTCTTCTCTGGAAATTGGGTACCAGTCTTGAGTACAATTATTATCGGAACAGCACTGGCGACACACCGAGTGAATATAACTGGTCTCTGGACGACACTGGGTCCATGCTGGGTTATATCCAACAAAGTTTTGGGCCTTGTTGTTTTCGCAAGCAATGCTTTGTTTGCAACCCATGTGAATTGACTCAACGGCACCTCGGCGAGTTCGAAGGGTGATGTCACAAGATTGCTAAAGAATTTCATATTTAAATTTTATCTTTAAAAAAACTGAGAAATTTTAAATCTTGAACATGCAAAATATTATTTTTATTTTCCCAATTACATTTATATTGTATTTTTCAAATTTGTTGTTCGGAGTGAACGAGTTAATTTTATAAATATAACCATGCCTGCTAATTTTTACCTGTTCGCCTTGGATTTTTGAGAATATCCAGTATAATTACATTCTTCATAAGAAGCAGCATTGCATGACCAGCAAGAAAGTTCATTGTATTCTACAGTTTCTTCCGGATATTCAGGGTCTTGTTTTTGATAGGTTTGTTGGTTACCTTGATCATAAGAATTTTGTTGCTGATAGTTTTGTTGTTTGTCTCCTTGGCCATAAGCCTGTTGTTTTTGATAACTTTGTCCCTGGTTGTACTCAGGGTCTTGTTTTTGATATGCTTGTTGGTTACCTTGACCATAGGAATTTTGTTGCTGATACTTTTGTTGTTTGTTTCCTTGGCCATAAGATTGTTGTTGTTGATAGCTTTGTCCCTGTTTGTAATTTTGTTGTTGATTGTATTTATTTCCATTTCCCTTTTCATCAACTTCTTTAGATGAATCAACTTGAGCTTTAGGCCCTGAGGAATAGCCCGAATAGCCTGCTAGTTTCTCTACGACCTCTTCAGTAGTTGTCGTTGTGGTGGTTGTAGTTGTCGTTGTTGTGGTTGTTGGTTTCTTGGTTGTTGTTGGCGCTTCAGTTGTTGTCTTCTTCTTTGGTCGTTTAGGTTTTTTCGTTTTTTTCCCGTTTTTAGCGGCTCTTCCGTACATATAAGGTTACACAAAAAAGTTTTTTTTCATCAATTTCAAGTTTTTTTTGAAACCAACTAATAAGAGACCTCCGTTTAACAGAATGATGAGAATATTTTTTACATAAACTTTAAGTCGATTTGGGCGCGACCTGTTTTTGATTTCTCGAAGTTTTAGTTTCAAAAAATAAGTTTTGTTAGAAAACATCTTTACATCGTGTATGGGTTAAAATGTGGCTTCAAGTATTGAAAATGGTTCTTTACTGCTGACACGTCAAAGTTTTACAACAAATTGTATACATATTGATTATCGGCAAGTAAAACAATATGTTATGTTTACCCGTCATATTTCCTGCTCTCACGTAGAGGATGTATTTTTACATCAGTATCGGTATTATATTCAACGCCGTCGTAGTCATAATAATCGTATGTTTCGTAGTCAGCTGTAGTTGTCGCCTCGGTTACTTCATCTCCTTGAGCAGAAACTCCTTAAAATTGATAAAATAATTATTTTCGTCAAATCATTATTTTTTAATTTTTGTTTCTTAAATTTCAAACTCACTTGCGACAGATGAGAAAACTCCTAGTAATGTTAGTCCACAAATAAACATTTTGATTTGAGAATATAGAGGTAATTGTTCGTTTTTATACCATGGGAAAGTCTGCTTCGGAGCTAGAGAGTGGAATTAAGTTTCGGTAGTTTATCGTGTGACAATGTCCCACTGTGACAATTTCTGATAATTCTCGATAGAATATTGAAAAGTTAAAAAAATTTCTCGCGATCAAAAACAAGGCTTTAAGTATTTTTAATATGGCTTTGATTAACAGAAGTTACACTTCTCTTTCAAAAATTGTATTGACTATCACGCTTGACCGTAGTCTTTACATGATTTTTTCATGTTACAGTATATCTTAGGTGAGTAAACCGTATATTTGAAGAAAAAAAACATTTCTAGTAAATATTAAATGATGTGATTAGATAAAGTTAGACAGAGAGTCAACGTTCATGCCTATTTTTTATACCATCTGGAAAGTTTATAGCGTTCGTATAAGATTCGTTTTTAATACATACTAACAAGTATAAAAAAACGAATATAAAACAGGTAAAATAATGTAACTGACTTCGGGATTTGGAAAGATAATCATTTTCGGAAAGTTCATAAATTTTCAAAGAAACCTATTTTCAAAATAAAATTTGTCATAGTCCATAAAAATTTGTACACTACAAAGTTTAACGTCTCCACATTCACTCAAACGTCTTGACAGTTACTAAAAGGTCCTGAAACTTTTTGATTTTAAAAAAAATTATGGAAAAAAACTGATTTTCAAGTGATAAAACTAGCTAAAGTTCGAAAAGTTCGAATTTTTAAAACTCCGGGTTTACTTGTTTGAATTGATACGGTCCCATGATATTTATCGACTCATAAACTGAATATGATCTACAGTTTTGACCACTTAAAATTTCCCAACAGCTTTTGCGAAAAGGGGGATTTTAACTGGTCAGGGGTATAATAAGTGGTCACTGACTGATTTTTCTACCGGAATTTTAGCTTTCATGAGGAGCCGCGCACAAAAGGTCATTTTTCTCAGCTTCAACCCAATTTGGTTTCTTTGAAAATTTATGAACTTTCCGAAAATGATTATCTTTTTTCAAACATAACTGATGTGATGTTTTGACGATAAAAAGACGATATTTTCGGTGAAATAAAAAAATCCAAAGAGTTTAAAAATTTTTCAGGTTTTTACACAGATTTTGTGTTGAACAGAAAACTATTACGAAAAATTTGAGACATGGACCATGTCACATGGTGTTAACTTTTAAACACAAGGTTTTTTCGTAAAATACTTCCTTAAATATAACCTCAGCTAGTTTCATCGTCTCAATTCAGAAATAAAAATTAAAAATAGAACGCGTTCTCATGAGGGTTTTCTATAATCTCAAAAGAATATGACCAAAATGAAATAAGTCACGGTGATTTGATGCAAGACTTTGTTGACCTAAATTTACTTGATAATTAAAAGTCCTGAAATAATCCTAATACCGATTCTTAAATTATTCTCGAGTTGATGCCAGCAACATAGAAAAAAGAAGTGCTATGACATAATTATATTTGAAAATTGTGTCAAAAAGTGTCAGAGTTCTAGATAAAAAATTATGGCAAATACTCAAACCCGCCGCTGCATCTTTCTTATTGGTTCTTCTGACAATTTATTATTCCAGAAGACAGATATATTTGAATTATCCATGATCAATAACGGTCTCTGTTAGTTAAATAACCCGTCTGAATTGCTCGTTTTTGCGTAAATAAATTTATTGAATTTTATTTTAAAAAATAAGCTAAATTTTATGCTGAATCAAATCCACGTATTTTTAGTTTTGGAACAAGAACACGTTCTGTTCTAAATGGTTATTTCTGAATTGAGACGATAAAACTAGCTACAGTTCGAAAAGTTCGTTTTTTTTTAACTCCCGGTTTACTTGTCTGAATTGATACGGTCCCGTGATATTTATCGACTCATAAACTGAATATGATCTACAGTTTTGACCACGTAAAATTCCTCCACAGTTTTTGCGAAAAGCAGGATTTTAACTGATCAGGGATATAATAAGTGGTCAGTGACCAGGGGCATTTGAAATAGAATTCGAGTCAGCTAATTGGATTTTTCTACCGGACTTTTAGCTTTCATGAGGAGCCGCGCACAAAAGGTCACTTTTTTCAGCTTCAACTCAATTTTATATAAAAAAAAAATCCTAGTACTTAAAGTGACCACAAAAAAATGGGCAAATACAATCGGTACCCATTTTTGACTTTCAAATTTTTTATTCAAAATCGTACGTTGAAATAAAATACATACTGACAAAAAAAACCAGGTATGGCTGAAAAGGCCTGGTTAAAGACATCAGAAAACGGGTTTCTTGGTGATTGATATTTTTAAAAAACATCAAGTATAATAACTCTCAAGCATGGCTAAACTTCGAACAAGTCATCACGCAAACATTTCTCGGGAGTGGTAATACAACCGTGGCACCCTAAAATTTTTTGAATATAAATGATATTTTAAAAATAAAATGATCTTATACAGTGGATAAGAAGTTAAGGGAATTGTGGGTGTTTGTTTGAATTGCTTGAGAAAATTGCCCCCTTCTTCAGCTGAACTGAAAGGGTCGATAACGGGATGGGCCACTTTGGGCTACCACTAATAGGTTTTACTTTGTTTACCTTTGCAAACACAAAAAGTTGGGAGTGTGGTGAATGACTTCAATAATAGTACCGACGGGACTCAAACACAAAATATTAAGATTTTATCGAATAATAATTTCTGCACATGGCTTTGAAAAGATAATCCGATATGTTTTAATACATTTCCAGCACTATTAAGCCACCAAAAAAAGTAATCATGATACGGATTGTGCACGAGCAGATGNTATTAATGTTTTATTTGGCCCCTCAATTTGGCTTAGTCCAAAAAATACTTGCACGAATAATAGAGAAAGGTTTGCGAATTTGTCAAATAACGTATTCTTTGAAGAATAAGATCACGTGACTTTTTTGAAAAGCCCTATGTTCAAAACATTACTTAATTAAAGTCATCTGATGGCTTTTGACGTTGCTTTAATGTAAAAAAAGCCTTAAAAACTTTTAAAAAGATCCCCTAACTTTCAAAAAGTGATTTAAGCCCCGACCTGAAGTGCATCTTTTGAGTGCCACATAATCCCCTGAACCCTTAAAGTTTTTTTACTAAAAAAAAGACATGACCCTTAAGCATATTTCATTTTGGCATGTATCGCAAATCAAATTTTACGTAAAAATGTTTATTTTGAATTCTACCGATCATCATCTCTGAATATATAATGTCCGATCGTTTTTTGCCGCGTAAATGGTCATTGTTTAATTGTAGTATGGAGAACCCAAAAAACCATATGATTCTGGTTTGTAATGAAAATTATAGATAAAAAAAAGAAAACTACGCAAGCAAAATCATTTGATATTAGCAACAAAAAAAGGAAAATGATGTTTATACATAGAAAGCGGTCGGAAAAAACGCAGTCTTATTGGCTACTCACCTTTTGAAAAATCGGTACACACTACAGAGACAAGTAAATGCTAGAATTATTGGTACTTCCAGCACCTTCAGTAACCTGCCAATCGAGGTTAGGCGAAAAAAAAAATTATTAAATCACCAGCCAACTTTTGAGCAAGAGTTATATTGGGATTTGTGACACATTTTTCGTATCCCATGAACTTCACAAATTTCTTAAAAACTAGAAAAATTTAAATTCGAATTTTAGTTTGAAACAGAAAATATTCAGAAAAACTACCATTCCGATTTGTAGAGAAGTAATTCAAACTGATATTCAAGAACTAATAATCCTGGAATTATTCAAGTAATCGAAAAAGACATCAAAATATCAAGAAAAAAAACAATTTGCCTCTAGAAAAAAAATATTTCCCTTAAAGTGCGCATAATCCCCTTGACGCCTAAGTGCATACTTTTTATGTATTTTTGACTTTAAGGGGTCAGGGACTGTAAGATTTGTGATAAAAGAACATTCTATCTTTGCCACCTTATTCTTGAATATACTGATCATTTTGGCGCTTTGCTGAGATGAAAAAAGTCTAGAATTTTTGTCACGCTCAACAGTTTTTGATACCAAAATTTTTTGCAAAAATAAGTACTGTAAGACAGAAAATTTACCAAAAAAAGGCCCAACGTCAATTATTTAAATAGTCGATCCATCACTTTGTAAATGCTTTTATTAAAAAATGAATTAATGGCCCTTTAATTGCGACATAAAAGCAAATCTGGTCACGCGTGACCAGGAAAGTACACTAGATTTCAAACTCATCTCTCTATTTCCGCAGTTACTTCGCGATAAGAACGTGAGATAAAGCTGCCTCAGTTTTAATGAGCCTATAAAATATATTTTAAAATGATTTTCAAGTCTTATTTTAGAATTGAATTATTGCAGAAAATTAATTTTTTATTACTATTTG
This sequence comes from Oikopleura vanhoeffeni, assembly GCA_004367855.1. Classification (NCBI taxonomy): domain Eukaryota; kingdom Metazoa; phylum Chordata; class Appendicularia; order Copelata; family Oikopleuridae; genus Oikopleura; species Oikopleura vanhoeffeni. Next base: position 303,484 of record SCLH01000465.1, on the reverse strand, counting down.
AACAGTTATGAGAACTTGTCTCGGCTTCGATATATCAACCGATAGCAACTGCCGATATTAATCTGCCTCTAAGCTCAAAAGTAAACTGACATAGTATAAAAAGCGAAAATTTGCCTCTACATTCTATATCATAATGTTTATTTCTCACTTACATTATCTAGGTCGTTTTCCACAACTGAGCAAAGTGAGTTTAAAAACAAAAATGGGGCGAAAAAACGAGACTTGATGGAACATAATGTAATTTATTAATTTTAGAGTTTCGCTCACCCGAAGATGAACAATATACGCGCATAATCGCATACATTAACGAACGGCTTGTGTGATGTAAACAACGAATATTATGACAACGCATGAATATATACCGATGAAGAAGCCATCTTGAACCCACTTGTCAAGGAGCCCCCAGAGGCAGGAGTGAACGATGACGGTATAAATTCATAACAATTTTTTTTGAATTGAATTTATTTACAATGATTCGAGGTGAAATGGCTTACAAAAAGAGGTATTTCGTCTGAATTAAATTGTGTCTAACGTAGTTACTTGCAGCCAACTCAATGACGCGCTGTCGAATACTTCTAGCTATGTGTCCGAAAAATCGTGCGTTTTGATTAAAATTTCATTAATTTACTTTAATTATCACACATGAAATCATTCATATATCATTTATTTCTTTTTTTTGGCGACTTTCCTCATTTAATTTTATTTTTAAGCAAAATTTTATTTCATAATAAATTTTATTTTTTTAATTGTCAATTTTGATGATGATAATATTTACAAAGATATTACCATCTACTCATCAAACATACAAAGTGCACGAAGTCTAAAAATATCGATTATTATATTTCCACTTAGGGGTCGGTGCATTTGACAGAATTGCACTTTTCAATTAATTTCTCTTGATGAACTATTTGCCAACTTCCGAATTTCAATAAAAACTGTCACTTTCGAAGCTTCACTCGTCTTTAAAAAAACACATCAAAAAAACGCGCATTTCTTGCTATCATAGGTGTCTAAATTACATTGAAACTTTTTTTATTAAGCCCTAAAAAACGGTCCTGTTCCACTCATTTACAATTTATTTTTAACACCGAAATTTTAGCACATCGAAAGAAAATTTATTTTTCGTGAGTTTAATTTATTAAATTTGAAATAGTGAACAGGTCGCTCACCCAATGAGCACAGTCTCGTGAATAAATTTGTTTCTAATTCTTGATTAAAGAGGCTTGATGATTTCTCCCAACCGTAAGTTATGCTAAAATTATGATGAGAGTATAAGACAAGAGGCGAAGAAACAAAATCCAAGACATATTAAATATAGTGAAATAGCCACAAATATTTAAGGGGTATATCTGGATAATTCGACTATCCACGATTATATAATTCGAAAACTAAAAAAACGTATGAGCAAACCGAAAATGCTTAAATTTGTAGATCTACTCCTTAACTTGCGAAATAAACAATACATCACAAATTATTTTGAACCATGTTAACCCCAAAGGTACACGTATCGTAACAAGTGCTTTTTCAAACTGAAAAATCTACTCCCTCCCAGACGGTAATCAAATTGAGTCAAATTTTTCACGAGTCACGTAACGGTAGTCATTTTAATCTTTTTCCCACGGGCTTGTTGATCCGGCGAACGGAACAACTTCTAGAACGTCATAATCCGACAAATTTTCACAATCAACTTCAAAATCTATCTCCTCCTAGATATATTTGCAAAAATGACTCAAATTTTTATCAAGTTTCCTAAAGAACACTTTGTAAAAAAAGCTCTCTACGGCTTTTGCAATTCCAGCTAAAAAACTCGAAATATGATTTTTTGGTCATTTGCCAAAAAATTCCGAACGAAAAAAGTGCCTTCGATTTTTTCGAAAGTAAGGCCAAAAGAAAGCCAGTAAAACACGATGAGAAAGTTGGCTACGTCAAGGCGATATTTTGAAGTTTAGTGGTCAACATTCAGCAATCGTTATTTTTTAAACTCATCTTTTAAAAAATATTAGAAAAAATCGACAAAATGCGAATTTCGAAAATTTTTTTTTGATATTGGTTCTTAGTACATCCTTAATTACTCGCCGTAAAATCAACACCATTGGAGCATTTTAATGCCCTCTGAGCCTTCTTTATCAGCACAGAATACCCCCTTAAAAGCAGTAAATTCGAAAATTCTGTAAGCTTACAAAATTTGCCTGGGTCAGAAACATACTTCTTGGGTAATGAGAAAGAATAAAAACCCATAAAAGTTTTTCCATCAAGAGCCCATACACGTAAACTTGCAAAGCACGACCCCCTTAACACCAATGAACAATTTCATAAATTAACACCAGAGGCCGTCCCCGACGGCTATAATTTTTTTGCCAAAACAGTCGAACAATTTTTTGTATTGTTTGAAAATATCGCGGCCTAGTAGTCTATATCAAACGAAGATCTGCAAACACTTAATTCCATTTTTTTTTTATTTTAATAAACAATAATATAGATAAAGGGCCCTCGTTGACAGATTCGGACTATGAAAATAAAAACATGCGGGATACCATCAACGCGATCCAGACCTTGTAAAAAGAATACGTGCCGTTGTCGTTGCTCAAAGTAGTAAAATTTGGCCAATGAAAATGCCTTGGGATCCGCATTTTTCAAATAGTCACCGGTTCTGTCAGTTGAAAGGCCCCAATCCATACAGAGACGGAAATTTTTTTTAACATTTAAAAAAAATGTCGCTTTATGTTAACCTAATATGTAGGAAAAAAACCGAAAAGACCAAAGCGCCAATAAAGAAGAAGACCACAACCACGGAAGAGCCAACAACCACCGAAGAACTAACAACCACAAAGTAACCACAACTACCACGACATACTACCAAACAATACCACAACGACTACCACAACTTCTTCAACTACAACAACAACCCACTACAACTAACAATGACCAAACAACAACAACCACACACTACCACCCATGACGAACACAACCACGACAACAAGCACTACTGGGAGATGTTTTTCAAGCTGAAAGAACTACCAGCCCCCAGTTAAAGTACCAACATGTTGCAGTCACCGCTGGCAAAAAGCTCAAAAATTACAATACACAAGCAAATACCAGAACAGCTTATGGCCAAGGAAACCAACAACAAAACTATCAACAGGCAAATGCTTATATTCAAGGTAACCAACAAGGCCTAGCAGAAAAATCCTGGATATTCAGCAGAAACTGTTGGATATGATGAACTATTATTGCTGGTCATAGTAATCGCTTCTTATGAATGTAATTAATCGTCTGGGCACTCTCAAAAATCCAAGGCGAACAGGTAAAATTAACAAATTTCTGACCTTATTAAAAACAAATCTTTTTCGAAAACTTTTTAACGTTTGAATATCAACAAATAATAAGTAACGTAATGACCCCGCGTCACTGATTAACCAATTGCGGTGTACGAGTTAAAATAAACAGCTTTCTTCAATACTAATGGACATAATTGTTGACGATTAAGTATAGTATCCTCAATAACTCATACTTCAGTATAATTATAATATATACCTTAAAAACTAATGTACAATATTATAGAAAATAGTTATTTATACATATGATTATAGACAGTAGTACTCGTTATAGTACCCTGAACTATGAAAAAGGTAACTATAACAGCATAAAATAATCAGTGGTGCATGCTCGGGGTAGACTTTAAACAGACAATTACGCAATATTTTCAATTGAGAATCTCTTTTTAAATTATAATTTTTTTGTATTTAAAACTTTTTGCGCTTGAACATATTTTTTTAAATACTTTTCAATTGAGATTTCTGACAATTTAAATCGCTGTTGCCCGAAAACACGAGACACAAGAAAATGAAAATTGTGAACCTCGGGCTCTGGCATCGCTCTTTCAGTGTGTTCAGTTTGTTTGACTTTCAAGTTTCTGTAGAGAAAAGTTAAGAGTTGATAGATTTTTTGTGAAACCCTTAAATATTACGCAAAAAACGGGTTTTCGTGCGATTTTTAGTGCTGAATGATTTTTTGTAGATATACACCGGAACCTCGGGCCGCGCATGTCCAATTTGTGTGTCAACATCAACTATAATTCAATTCTATCTGAAACGGTCGCGTGTTCAATTGTCGGCCAATCAGAAAGCTCGACAATATGTTTTTTCGCGGAGCAAGATTTTCGCTGAAATTCAAAACTGAAACGCCGTACTTCGTGTTATTCGTAGCATTCAAATCGACCTTGAACCCCCCAGTATCGCGTTGATATAATTTTCTAAAATTTCAGACCATTGCGATGTTATGATTTTTGTCCAGGTAGACTTGTCCTGTCGGTCAAGAACTATCGAAGAGTCCTATGGAGTCTCAGAAACTAGCGCTCAGACTAATTTTCTGCCATAGCAGTCAATACAGTAGAAAAAAATTAAAAATATATTGAATCTATGTAGAATAGATTATAACAGTACACGAACAGGAACTCTCTAAAAAGTAAACTATATACAGATAAAAGGTAACTATAAAGGGGAACTATACAAGGTATACAATAACTTGGTGTATAAACCGCTAGAAATATCGAAATAAAACAATCTATATAAACAAAAAAATATGCCGATCAATAAAAGATATTTTCTTAATGGCTAAAGTTTCAAGTAGCGCGAGACCAAAAGTTTATTCGTTATAAATCCGATTTGAACCCACTTTCAGGGACTTTTCTAATTGGAAAAAGCCTCAATAATTTCGAACGAAAACTTCAGAAAAATCGTATGTATAAAACATTTGAAATATACGAAAAAATTAATAAAAACTATTGACTCCAATTTTAAAGTTATAAAAAAGGGACGTGCTAAGCCCCGCACACACTGGATTCGTTATAACTTACGAAAATAATAAGTTCAGGTAATATTTTTATGCTTAAAAACCGATATAATATGTTCAGCTTGAATTAAAAAAAGAAGATTTGAGTTCAAGATAAAAATTTCAAAAAAAATTAAAAAACAATTACGAAAATTTCCGCATTTTTTGTCCAAAAGTTTTTTTAAATCTAATGAATAAAAAAAAACTTAAACTTTTTCATGCATGTCTACATATTTCTGACTGCTGTTGAAAAATCTATAATATGTTTTATTTGTCATTTTTGTCGACTTTTTTAGAAAAATATGAAAATTTCCGCAAAATCAAAGTTCCACAAATTTTTTATTATGGTTTTTGAACTCTCCATAAACAAAACAGGCAGAATCATCATATTCAAAGTTTAGTATCTCTTACATATCCGTATGTCAACTAATAGTTGGTCGCGGCGATTTTTCATTTCTAAACTATCGCTGAAATTTAAACTCGTGGTACACGGATAATGTTGGCCATTGGCACTAAATAGTAGAAATTATGCTGGTCAAAATTCCAAAAAATTGTGGGTGCTATTATGGCGCCATTTCTTTAATAGTAAGAAACATTTTTAATACAAAACGCAATTGAAGTCAATCTTTATCTCAAAAAAAGTTGTTTTCTCCTACTTGCTAATTTTAACCATTTGTTCATGGCAAAAAACTTTCATATCAAGGAAATTTTTAAAAGCAACATAAAACAAGACTTTTAGCGCATTACACCCGAAAAATGTCCTGAAGTTTTTAATATCGTCTTAAAAACAAAGTCTGTAGTCGAGTTTAGTTGGATGGATTACCGTGAAAAGTGTTTTGTTTTATAGTTTTCCCAATAATAGTTTAGTTAAGAAATTAAAAATATAAATGTTTGCCAATAAGAAGGACACTTTTATTGAAAAAAGAAAAAAGCTAAAAAAATAAATTTTCCTCACATTTTTTTCTTTCATTTATCGCTCTGAAAAAATGTAGCCAATCTGCAGGAACTTATGGCACCCTAAACGAACAAAAAAAAACTGCCTGCCAATCTTTATCAATTACATGGACCTTACCCTTATCCGAACGTTGTTACCCTTCATCCGTACGATTTTTAGCGGAGATGAAAACGTCATAAGCCGTAAACGTTTAAAGCCATTTACCTTTTTTCGAAAGATTGTTGCCGAGCCAGAGGTGTTCTCGGATAAGGGTAGCAGTCCAGTGTAGTAAATTAAATTTTCACTTTAGAAAATCTTGTGAAGTCACTCTCCGAACCGGCCGAGCGAGCCATCGACAAGCTCCAGTAGCTGCAAACAAACCCAAGCTTCAAAAAGCAACAATGGCCCCAAAACTTTATGGGCAACCCAGCCAATGGACCCAAGTTGCGCTCAAACCAGTTATATTCACTCAGTGTGTCGCACAAGTTGCTGGTTCCGATAATAATTGTACTCAAGACGGTACCCCAAGTCTAGAGAAAATGGGATATCTGGAAACGGCTATTACAAACCTCCGATTGGGACCTTTTTTTTCAAAAAATTAACCAAAAGACTCAGCTGAAAATCGCAGCTAGATTATCCTTGCACAATTTAACTTCGATGAGAAATGCCTAACGCTTTCTACTACTGCTAAGTAAAATTTAAAATGAAATTTTAAATAAACTTAATATAAATATGCAACCTTCGGCCTTTGCATATCATGTAAGAACCGATAATTAAAAATAGATCAAAAACTAGAATTTTAATTATTGCAGGAAATGGACCAAATAATAACTTGAACTTTGCAGTACCGGTAAATATGTCTGGAAGGTCAATATTTTGACCATAGTTTGTAATAACGTGAAGGTCTATATAACACTGTCCAAGCTTTGCCAAAAAAGGGAAGTAGGTGCAGCAAGCTAGTAGAGGCACGCTACAGGTATTTTTTACAAATATGTCTAAAAAGCGGGTTCGCCAATAGCGTGTGCTTTTTTCCAGACGGCAGATTTTGCAACTACGCGCGGCTTTTTGAATTATATTTTATCTCCTTAAAGATCGTGGATATTTGATGTTCAATAATTTGAAGATCTATATGAATTTAAATCAATATTTGACCAAATTGTCGGATAAAAATCAACAGACAAAATCTAGAATTTGCAGTAACTGAAACGGAAATAATCAAAATAAACTTATAAATTTATAAATTAATTTTTTATAGAGCACATTCAAAATAGAAGAAATCACCCATATCATATATATTCGTATTCTATCAATTTCAAATTTTATTGCTCATTATTATAAAGTTTACAAATAAATAAATTCGTATCAATAGCTAATAAATGAAAAACTTACAATTAAAATTCCCACAACATGATATACTTACTTTATGTTCGAAAACATAAATTTAAACGTGAGGTTACAATAACATCTAATTCGCCAATTAGCAAATAAAATATATTTTAATAAAATAAAAGTACAATTAATTGGAATAAAGATATTAAAAAAACTTGCTTTCAATTTACAATGGTGTCTGTCACGTAGACTTCTCGGTAGAGTTATTGCTTTGAAATATTCAAAGATTTATTAATTTTTTCTTATATATCTCTTTACGAGAAGGTTATATTTTTTCAATTTGGTCTAGTCAATACACTTATAACGTGTATAAAATGTATTAGACCAAATTCGAAAAATTTAGCTTCCTCGTAAAGGAGATATTGTTAAGAATTATCTAAGGTTCAAGTCTAGCACAGTCACGTGAAAAAAGTTGACTAAAAAAAAAGCATATATAACATATGCAATTTATGCATTATTTTATCAACCAGTAGAAAATTTGAGGAAATAAGTATCCGCTATAAGTCAAATATTGTGTTATGTGCTCGTGGCCATCGTGTCGCCGCGTGCAAAAAGTCCACTTGCCGCGCGTTATGCTAAATGAACGCCGTCTCGAAAAAAAGCCAGTGCAAATGGTCGACCCCTTTGAATTAGTTAAAAAATGATGGGTTTTCGTGAAGGTCTTCTTGGCATTGTGTTTTGAACAAAGAGACCAAAAATCATTAAATGAAAGATTTTTTTGGCCAGCGAATATCGAACAACAGAACTCAACGTCTCCTATGTTGTTCAGGTTTTTTGTAAAAACAGCAATTGATCATCAGGCGTGACATGCATTTGGATGCCATTTGTTGTTATATGTTTTTCAGCGAGGATGGCCCTGTCAATTTGGCAACTATATAGATATATTTATTAATGACTTGGAATTGTTTCCTCTTCTCTAGAAAGTTCATTCGTGGGTCAAAATAAAATGGCGGGAATAAAAATATATGACAGAAATTTATGGGTGGCATTGTAGGGCACACACCTGCTTATACATCTCTCTATGGACATTTCGGAGTTCTTTATATTTCATTTTATTTTGTTGAATGAATAATGTAAGCGTTTTGAAAGGTCTGGATAAACTGAAGAAAAATAACTGGCGATAGAACTTCTTTATATCAGGGATCTGCAAAATTTCGAAAAAAATCTGCTTTGATTCATAATTTAATTTTGGGGCTTCGCGCTATCATACTAAAAAAATGGCTGATCTGCTCTTAAACTCGATTTTTCAAGAGAATTCTAGTGACAAAAATGAAAGAATATTCTGACTTAATTATCAGGGATAAAAGTAAAAATATGAGGGGGGGAAAGTGATTTGAGATTTCGTAAACTATCTCAGTTACAGATACCGCGATGACCTATGGCTTGCTGGTTTCAAATCCATCCACATAAAAGTTTTCTCAAATTTTCAGCACTGGTTCGTTAATTTTCTGAGCCGTAATTTAAATGTATAACGTGAGTTCTCCTAAAACGGAGAACAACGCCTAACATAGGTAATATAAGAACATAGAAGAAACCCCAGATTATTCAAACGCAATAAAAAAGTTAATACAAAGAGTTTTGCATCCTAGAAAACTCTGGACAAGCCCGGGTGTTCCACGTTCCCGTACATTTGGCCGAACATTCCGCAAACGAAAGTCAGGCTTACGCTAAACAAGAAAATGGTGGTACTTAAGATTTCAGCTAACCAAAATATTTATAGATATTTAAAAATGTTATTTCTTTATATTTGCACCATCTCTCAAAAGTAGCAATTTTGTTCAAAAAAGAAAAGTAGACTTGAACTTCAGCTTATTCTAGAAAGTCGAAGCAAAACTACACATTGAGAAAAACTACTGGAATGTTAGGGCTTTCTCTACATTATTTTAAAGCCCATTTTTTGAATAAAGGAGCAAGATGGTTCGTCGTTGACATATGCAGAACTGGGGCGTGATATTGTGATGAAAAATGCACTCAGTGTCAATACGTCGTGAATAATTGTCAATTTTGTTTATGTTCATATTTTGTTATAATTTTAAAATGTGATTGCAAATGTTCTATACTAATCGATCTTTTTGTGCCTGGTTTTACAGATATGATATGGTTTCCCTTTTCGAATTTAGCGAGATTTTTTTAAAAAATTGGCAGTTGTTTTATGTCTGAAAAAACTTCGCGTCCTGCCAGATTGCCGTGTTCGTGTAGTACGGTGGTGTAAAGGTCGGAGACTCATGCAAAGAATAATCTTTCTTGCAATCACAAAGAAATTGATAGATCCAGTCTGCGATATCATAGAATAGAGACGGTTAATCTTTTGAATAAATGATTTTGACAAATTTGAGATTAAACAAAATTGGAATTTTAAAAAATTAAACAAAATTTGAATTTTTAAGGAAATTTTAAATTTTGAAAGAACACTTTGAAATTCAAACAAATTGGAAATTTAAAACATAATAAATTTGAAATTTTGAAACCTTAAACACAATTATGAACACGATTTTCAATATTGTAACAAATTTTTGTATTGTTGAAAACAATATTCCGAATTAAAAAAAAACTTGAATAAACGACGTGTTGAGGATACACGAATTTGCTCAAATACTAATTTGCCGTTCAATAAAAAAATCGGAAAATTTTGTTACAAATAATAAGTAAATAATTTTTTTTTGGAAATTTTATTATGCGTCAAACAATTGAGAATTTCAGTTGGAAAATTTTCAATATTGTCTCAAAAATTATGTTTTATAAATGAAAATTCTCAAAAAAAATTGAATTTTGTTCAAAATTATTGCATTTTTATTAAAAGTAGAAATTAGTTCCGATGAAATAATTTTTTTCGTAAAATCTGGAAATAAGTCATGCAATTTTATTCAAATTGGAAGAAATACGGTTCATAAAAATAATTAAAATTAACACTTGAACAAATTTGTGCAAAATGAAAATGCATTTTTTAAATAGAAAAAATAATATAAATTGTAAAATTATGTTACGAAATGAATAAATTGTCGAAAAATAAATAATTATGTTCAAATTAAATTTTGATTTAATTAAATATTGATAAAAATATTTACAATTGTTCAAACATATTCAAATTTTTTCTCAAAATAATAGAATGTGTTTTTAAAGAATTGTGATAAAATTAAGCTTAAAAAATTCAAATTTGTTTTATTATATGAAATTGTCAAAAATTAAATATTTGTTCAAAAAATTAAACTTGTTGAAATGAAAAATTCTGCTAAGAGAAAAAAAATTGTTTAAAATATTAATTGTTGATCAATAATAATAAAAAGTTAACAAAATAAAAAATAATCAAAAAAGGTAAATTTGGTTCAGAAAAAATAAGTTTTTAAAAAATAAAGTTTTGTTCAGTAAAATAAAAAGTGGTTCAAAAATTAAAGTTTGTTCAAAAAATCAAATAATAAAAAAATCAAATAAACTATAGAAAAATCTGAATTTGTTTTAGTTAGTAAGAAATTGTCGATAATTAAAATTTTTCAAAAAAATAATAAATACCGCGTGAGTCTGAAGTGGCGTCGAAATCGCGCCAGATAGAAAGCCATACTCGCTTTGTTATCAAACAAAATTACGGGCGTAAACTAGACGCCATGAATAAATAAGAAGAGCCAAAAGCTCTTGATCCGACCCTTGAAACGCAAAAAATGCCTTAAAATAAAAATTTCAAGATGCATCATGTTCAAAAAATCAATTTTATGCAAACTAGCTATGAAATTTGTATAAACGAATCTAAACTCTAGCAAATGCCATTAGAGAGTGCGATAATCTGATCAACTACAAATGCAAAAAATCGCCCAAATATAAAATTTCAAAGTGCAGAATTTAAAAGTTGAATCTGTGAAAAATTAGTCATGAAATTTAAATGCACGAATCTTAAAACTTAGAAAAAGCATTAGAGAGTGCGATAATCTGATAGCCTCAAATGCAAAAAAAATCGCTTCCACATGAGATTTTAACATTCAAATATGAAAAAGATTTAATGAAAGGGACTGTACAAAAGACTCAGTATTTTATTCATGTATATATCGACGGGAGCAAACCTTTGGGCTACCACAAATATATTCTATGTTTTCCCTTTTGATTTTATTTACAGAGCAAAAAAAAGTGTGACAACAAAGTAGCACAGCAACAATTCGCGGCTAAATCATAGTTGAGCAAATAAATCGCACATGTTCGCAAAAAATACAGATAATTGCAGAAGTGTTATTCAATCCTGGATCAAAGACAGGTGTGGATCATTACTAACAGCGAATTAATTAGAACTCGATGAAAAATAATGGCAGAAAAATATTTAGTTTCAATTTTGCAACTAAATTTAAGGGCAACGGTTAATCGCTCAAAGTTTATCCAAAGAATAATATTCAGTAAATTTGATATTTGTATTATTGAGACTGCATTTTAAATAATTTTTGTTTCCTTCAAATCTTTTAAAAGAAAGTTTTATACTATCGAAAAAATTAAAATCAGACCCTCTTACTTTTTCGACACACCAGTCACATTAATTGAAAGTGGGGTTCTTCAGTTCCCTGGATATCCCGCATTGAAGATTCACCTGTTTACTTCCTATTTTCCCATATTCCAGGTGATATTTTCAATCTGAATATCCAAGCCCACCGAGACATCTGCTCGTGCACAATCCGTATCATGATTACTTTTTTTGGTGGCTTAATAGTGCTGGAAATGTATTAAAACATATCGGATTATCTTTTCAAAGCCATGTGGCAGAAATTATTATTCGATAAAATCTTAATATTTTGTGTTTTGAGTCCCGTCGGTACTATTTTGAAGTCATTCACCACACTCCCAACTTTTGTGTTTGCAAAGGTAAACAAAGTAAAACCTATTAGTGGTAGCCCAAAGTGCCCATCCCGGTTATCAGAGGCTCAAATTTGCGACACCCACTCCCTTAAAGCCCTGTATGGCTAATTTTAATCAAAAAATTCAATTCCAGCGACCCTTGAAATAATATTTGGAAAATTTTTTTCATTTTAAGAACAAAATTTTTATTTTTGAACAACATTAAATTTTTTGAACATAATTTTATTATTCAAACTTTACCGAGTGAGTTTCAAGTGGCGTCGAAACAAAAAACGAATTTTCAGGTTTTTTGGCGGACAGAAAAAGAGGGTTTTTGTCACAAAATTGATGTTTGTATAAATTGCGTGCGGGGCGTCGAGATTCGAGGCGGACCCAAAACTTAATTAAGATGATTTGATTATATTTATTCTGAATATCACCTTTAGTATCAGTTAACTGATAAAATTCCAGTTAAAAACTGTTAATAAAATATTTTTTCTAGTAATGCATTCGTCTTGCAGCTTCATCATTTCAAGACCAATTTCTGTTTTCAAGTTTTATGTTAACATATATTTTTCGATTATTTTTCGGAATACTAAAATGATTTTTTTCAGTAATAATGAATCGAAAAGTTGATCACGGAATATTGAACATTGAAAATGGTTCGTTTTTTTCTGACCTAGAATTGTGCCTGAAAATACACTCCCGCTGTTTTTTATCAAACATTTCTTTTATCCCGAGTAGATAATCAAGCCGGATCATTTATCAAGGAAATGATCGGTTCATCAAAATCAGCAGCTGCATTTTGCCGTGCAGCAAAATTTTAGATCTAATATTTCATTAAAATCAATTTTTCATATTTTGAATGTTAAAATCTTCATGTGGAAGCGATTTTTTTTGCATTTGAGGCTATCAGATTATCGCACTCTCTAATGGCTTTTTCTAAAGTTTTAAGATTCGTGCATTTAAATTTCATGACTAATTTTTCAAAGCATTCAATTTTAAAAATTCTGCACTTTGAAATTTATATTTTGGGCGATTTTTTTGCATTTTAGTTGATCAGATTATCGCACTCTCTAATGGCATTTGCTAGAGTTTTAAGATTCGTTTATACAAATTTCATAGCTAGTTTTGCATAAAATTGATTTTTGAACATGATGCATCTTGAAATTTTTATTTTAAGGCATTTTTTGCGTTTCAAGGGGTCGGATCAAGAAGCTTTTGGCTCTTCTTATTTATTCATGCGTCATAAGTTTACGCCCGATTAATTTTGTTTGATAACAAAGCGAGTATGGCTTTCTATCTGGCGCGAATTTCGACGCCACTTCAGACTCACGCGGTATTTTGATTTTTTTTGAAAAATTTTAATTATCGAACAAATTTCTTATTAACTAAAACAAATTTCAATTTTTCTAATAGTTTATTTGATTTTTTTATTAATTTTGATTTTTTGAACAAAACTTAATTTTTTGAACCACTTTTTATTTTATGAACAAAACTTTATTTTTTAAACAAAACTTTATTTTCTGAACCAAATTTACCTTTTTTGATTATTTTTTATTTTTGTTAAACTTTTTATTATTATTTGATCACAATTAATATTTTTAAACAAATTTTTTTTTCTTAGCAGAATTTTTATAATTTCAACAATGTTCTAATTTTTTGAACAAAATATTTAATTTTTGACAAAATTTCAATATAAAAAACAAAATTTGAATTTTTTAAGCTTAATTTTATCACAAATTCTTAAAACAACATTTAATTATTTTGAAAGAAATTTGAATATTTTGAACAAAATTTAAATATTTTTATCAAAATTTTAATTAAATCAAAATTTAATTTGAACATAAAATTATTTATTTTTCGAACAATTTTCATTTTGTAACATAATTTTCAATTTTTATATTAATTTTTTCTATTTAAAAAAAATTAAACAGATTACTTGAGTTTTCATTTTTGCACAAATTTTTCAATTTTAATTTTTAATTATTTTATGAACCTTATTTCCAATTTTTTGAAATAAAATTTCATGAACTTTATTTCCAATTTACGAAAAAAATTATTTCATGAACTTAATTTCTAATTTTTATATAAAAATTCAAAATTTTGAACAAAATTTCAATTTTTTTGAAGGTAATTTTCATTTTAAAACATGAATTTTTGAGACAAAATTTGAAAAAATTTTCAACTGAATTCAAATTGTTTGAACATAATTAAAAATTTCCAAAAAAAATTATTTATTATTTTGTAACAAAAATTCGATTTTTTTTATTGAACGCAATTAGTATTTTTGAGCAAAATTCTTATTCTTAAAACGTCGTTTATTCAGAAGTTTTTTTTAATTCGGAATCATTTTTCAAACAAACAAAAAATTTGTTAAAATTTGAAAAATCTTGTTCATAATTGTGTTTAAGGTTTCAAAATTTCAAATTTTGTTTTAATTTCAAATTTTGTTTGAATTTCAAATGTTCTTCAAAATTTAAAATTTTCTTAAAAATTTCAAATTTTGTTTAAAATTCCAAATTTTGTTTAAAATTCCAAATTTTGTTTAAAATTCCAAATTTTGTTAATCAAAAGTTAAACCTCTCTATTTATGATACGGCAGACTGTATCTATCATTTTATTTGTGATTGCAAAGATGATTATATTTGCATGAGTCTCCGACCTTTACACCACCGTATACACGAACACGGCCAACCTGGCCGAGGAGGCGAAGTTTTTCAGCATAAAACCAACTGCCAATTTTTTAAAAAAATCTCGCTAAAATGAAAAGGGAAAACTCATATCAGTATCTTAAACCAGCACAAAAAGATCGATTAGTATATGAACATTTGCAATCACATTTTAAAATTATAACAAAAAATTGAAACAATTGAAACAAATTGACAATTATTACGAACGTATTGACACTGAGGCATTTTTCATCAAAACCCAACGCCCCAGTTTGCATATTCAATCGGACGAAAACCACTTTGCTCTTTATTCAAAAAATGGGCTTTAAAAATAATGATAGAAAGCCCTAACATTCTTAGTAGTTTTCTCAATTTTAGTTTTGCTGTCATTTCTAGAATAGCTGAAGTTCAAGTCTACTTATTCTTTTTTGAACAAAATCTTACTTTTGAGAATGGTGCAAATATAAAGAAATAAACATTTTTAAATATCTATTAAATATTTTGGTTAGCTGAAAATCTTTAATACCCACCATTCTTTGTTTAGCGGTAACCTGACTTTTCGGTTTCGCGGAATTTGGCCAAATGTACGGAACGTGACACCCGGCATGTCAGAGTTTTCTAGGAGAAAATCTTTTTGTATTAAACTTTTTTTATTGCGTTTGAAATCTGGGTTTCTTTAATGTTCTTATACTATGTACGCTATTGTTTGTTTCTCCGTTTTAGGAGGAACTCAACGGTTTATACATTTAAATTACGGCTCAGAAAATTAACGAACCAGTGATGAAAATTTTGAGAATACTTTTATAGTGATGATTTTGAACACCACAGCCCTAGGTCATCGGCGGTATCTGGTAACTTGAAGATAGTTACAAAGTCGTCAAAATCACTTTCCCCCCCTCAATATTTTTACTTTTATCCCCTTGATTAATTTAAGTTCAAAATCTCTTTCATAATTTTTGTCTAGAATTCCCTTGAAAAAATCGAGTTTAGAGCAGAGCAGCCAGTTTTTTAGTATGTAGAGCGAAGCACCCAAAATAAATTATGAATTCAAAGCAGATTTTTTTGAAATTTTTGCAGATCCCTGATATAAAGAAAGTTCTATCGCAGTTATTTTATCTTCAGTTTATCCAGAAACCTTTCAACGCCTTCATTATTCATTCAAACAAAATAAAATGAAATAAAAGAACTCCGGAAATGTTCAAAAGAATTGTATTAACCAGGTGTGTCACCTTCAAATGCCACCCATAAAAATTTTAATGTCATATTTTTTATTCCGCCATTTTATTTTGAACCCACGAAAATAGAACTTTCTAGGAAGATAGAAACAATTCCAAGTCAATTATAAATATAATTCAATAGTTGCCAAATATGACGATGGCCACCTCCTGAAAAACATATAACAACAAATGGCATCCAAATGCATTCACGGTCTGATGATCAATTGCTGTTTTTTACAAAAAACCTGACAAATAAGGGGAACTTTTGAGTTCTGTTTCGATATTCGCTGGTCCAAAAAAATCTTTCAATTTATATTTTTGGTCTCTTTGTTTCAAAACACAAATGCCAAGAAGAGCTTCACGAAACCCTATCATTTTTTAAACTAAATTCAAAGGGGTCGACCCATTTGCACTGGCTTTTTTCGAGACGGCGTCATTTCGCATAACGCGCGGCAAAGTGGCTTTTTGCACAGCGGCGACTACGATGGCCAACGAGCAACAAACACAATATTATGACTTTAGCGGATATTATTTTCTCAAAATTTTTCTTAACTGGTTGATAAAAATAATGCATAAATTGGCATTATGTTTATATTGCTTTTTTTAGCTCACTTTTATTTTCAACGTGAACTGTTCTAGACTTGAAACCTTAGATAATTCTTAACAATATTCCTTTACGAGGAAGCTAAATATTTTTCGAATTTGGTCTAATACATTATACACTTATAAGTAGTATTGTACTAGACCAAATTCGAAAAATATCTACCTTTCTCGTAAAGAGATATATAAGAAAAAATTTAATAAATCTTTTGAATTATTTCAAGCAATAACTCTAGCCGAGAAGTCATACCGTGACAGACACCTTGTAAATTTGAAACCAAGTTTTTTTTAAATAATTTATATTCACAATTAATTGTACTTTTATTTATATTAAAAATTAATTTTATTTGCATTAATTGGCGAATTAGATTTTATTTTAACTACTTTTAAAAATTTATGTTTTCGAAATAAATAAGAATAAATCATTTTGTGGGAATTTTAATTGTACTTTTTCATTTATTATCTGAATTGATACGAATTTGATTTATTTGTAAATTTATATAATGAGAATAAAATTTGTAAATTGATTAGAATACTATTATAAATGAATTGTACTTTTATTCATTTTCAAAAAAAAAGTATTATCATTTACTTACGAAATTAATCGCACTTTTCTAAATTTGAGTACTATTATGGTTATTTTATTTATTTTTGAACTTGCTCTATAAAAAAATTAATTTATAAATTTATAATTTAATTTTGACTTATTTCCGGTTTTCCAGTTATCTGCAAATTCTAAGATTTTGTCTTTGATTTTTATCCGACAATTTGGTCAAATATCTGAGTATCTAAATTCATATAATCTCCAAATTATTGAACTATTCAAATAATCCACGGAATCTGTAAGAGAGATAAAAATCATTTCAAAAAGCCGCGCGTAGTGCAAAATGCTGCCGTCTGGAAAAAAGCCACCGCTATTGGGAAGCCCCGCTTTTTAGACATATTTGTAAAAAAATACCTGTAGGCTGCCTCTTACTAGCTTTTGCACCTCTCCCCCTTTTTTGGCAAAAGCTGGACGAGTGCATTATCTAGACCTTCACTGTATTACAAACTATGGTCAAATTATTGACCCTTCCAGCATAATTTACCGGTACTGCAAAGTTCAAGTTAATTTATTTGGTCCATTCCTGCAATAATTAAAATCTAGTTTTTGATCTATTTTTAATTATCGTTCTTACTGATTGCAAAGGCCGAAGTTGCATATTTATATAAGTTTTATTAAAAATTTCATTTAAATTTTTACATTTTAGCAGTAGTAGAAAGCGTGGCACTTCTCATCGAAGTTAAATTGTGCAAAGGATAATCTAGCTGCGATTTTCAGCTTATCCTTTTTGTAATTTTTTGAAAAAAAGGTCACCAATCGGAGGTTTTAATAGCCGTTTCCAAGATATCCCCATTCTTCTCTAGAACTTGGGTACCAGTCTTGAGTACAATTATTATCGGAACAGCACTGGCGACACACTGAGTGAATATAACTGGTTTCTGGACGACACTGGGTCCATGCTGGGTTTGCCCCATAAAAGTTTTGGGCCATGTTGCTTTTGCAAGCTTGGGTTTGTTTGCAGCCCATACTGACTTGCTCGATGGCTCCTCGGCGAGTTCGGAGAGTGATTTCACAAGATTTCTAAACGTTGAAAATTTAATTTTATACACTGACTGTACCCTTATCCGAACACCTCTGCTCGGCCAACAATCTTTCGAAAAAGGTAAATGGCTTTAAAGCGTTAAGGCTTATGAACGTTTTCATCTCCGCTAAAAATCGTACGGATAAGGGTACAACGTTCGTATAAGGGTAAGGTCCATGTAATTGATAAAAGATTGGCATCAGTTTTTTTTTGTTCGTTTAAGGGGGTGCCATAAGTCCTGCAGATTGGTACATTTTTTTCAGAGCATAATGAAGAAAAAAAATGTTGAAAATTTATTTTTTTACTTTTTTTTTCAATAAAAGTGTCCATTCTTGCAAACATTTATATTTTTAATTTCTTAACATAACTAATTATCTGGGAAATATAAAAAAAACACTTTTCACGGTACATCCATTTCCAACTTAAACTCGACTACAGATTTGTTTTTAAGACGATATTAATAAACTTCAGACATTGTCGGGTGTAATGCGCTAAAAAGTCTTGTTTTTATGTTGCTTATTAAAAATTTCCTTGATATGAAAGTTTTTTTTCCATGAAAAATGGTTAAAAAAGCAAAAAGTAGAGAAAACAACTTTTTTTGAGATAAAAATTGACCTTCAATTGCGTTTTGATATTAAAAAATTTTCTTACTATCTAAAGAAATGGCGCCTAATACCCCACAATTTTATTTGGAATTTTTGACCAGCATAAAATTTCTAAATATTAGTGCCAAATGGCACTTATCCGTGTACCACCGAGTGTTAAATTTCATCGATAGTTTAGAAATTGAAAATCGCGCGACCAACTCATTAGTTGACATACGGATATTTAATAGATACTAAAAACTTTAATATTGTGATTCTGCCTGATTTTTTATGGAGAGTTCAAAAACCACTAATAAAAAATTTTGGATCTTGATTTGCGGAAAAATTTCATAATTTTTCTAAAAAAGTCGACAAAAAAATGACAAATAAACATATTATGATTTTTCAAACAGCAGTCAGAAAATATGTAGACATGCATGAAAAAAGTTAAGTGGCTGTTTCTTTATTTTTTATTCATAGATTTAAAAAAACGATCAGAAAAAATTTTGGACAAAAAATGCGGAAAATTTTCGTAATAGTTTGAATTTTTTTTGAAATTTTTACGATTTCAAAATTGAAACTCGAACTCAATCTTCCTAAAATGAATAAAATAATTTTATCAAGCTGAAACATATTTATATCGGTTCAGCTAACTATAATAAGCATAAAAAATACTGACTTATTTTATTTTCGTAAAAGGGCTTTTAAAACAACGACTCCAGTCTGCTGGGCTTATGGCACCCCCTTAATATATAAACTTAAAATTGGAGTCAATAGTTCGATTTTATTAATTTTTTCGTATATTTCAAAATGTTATACATACGATTTTCTGAAGATTTCGTTCGAAATTATTAATCTTTTTCAATTAGAAAGTCCCTGAAAGTGGTCACATCGGATTTAATAAAACGAATAACTTTCGGTCTCGACGCTACTTGAAACTTTATAGCCATTAAGAAAATATGCTTTTATTGATCGGATATTTAGTTTTGTTTATATACATATTTTTTATTTCGATAATTTCTAGCGGTTTATACACCAAGTTATTGATATACTCTGTTATAGTTCCCCTATTATAGTTACCTTTTATCTGTAATAGTTACTTTTTTTAGAGAAGTTCCTGTCGTTTATCTGTTATAATATTCTCAATAATACTTCAAATAATATTTTAATTTTTTTCTCACTTTTGACTGTATGGCAGAAAAATTAGTCTGAGCGCAATAGTTCTGAGACTCCTAGACTCTTCCGATAGTCTTGACCGACAGACAAGTCTACCTGACAAAAATCATAACATCGCATGGTCTGAAATTTTTTAGAAAAGTATATCAACGCGAGTACTGGGGTTTCAAGGTCGATTTGATGCCGTACTAGAAATAACACGAACGTACGGGTTTCAGTTTTTGAATATTCAAGCGAAAATCTTGCTCCGAAAAAACATATTGTCGAGTTCTGATTGGCCGACCAATTGAAACGACCTTTTCAAGATAGATTGAAAATTTATAGTTGATGTTGACCACAAATGACATGCGCAGAGCCCCGAGGTCCGGTTTATCTACAAAAAATCATTCAGCACTAAAATCGACGAAAACCCGTTTTTGCCGTTATTTTAAGGGTTTCACAAAAAATCCATCAACTCTTAATTTTCTCTACAGAAACTTGAAAGTCAAACAAATAACACACTGAAGAGCATGATGGTTCAAAGAATTGTTATTAACCAGGTGTGTCACCTTCAAATGCCACCCATAAAAATTTTAATGTCATATTTTTTATTCCGCCCATTTTATTTTGAACCCACGAAAATAGAACTTTCTAGGAAGATAGAAACAATTCCAAGTCAATTATAAATATAATTCAATAGTTGCCAAATATGACGATGGCCACCTTCCTGAAAAACATATAACAACAAATGGCATCCAAATTGCATTCACGGCTGATGATCAATTGCTGTTTTTTACAAAAAACCTGACAAATAAGGGAACTTTTGAGTTCTGTTTTCGATATTCGCTGGTCCAAAAAATCTTTCAATTTTATATTTTGGTCTCTTTGTTTCAAAACACAAACCCTATCATTTTTTAAACTAAATTCAAAGGGGTCGACCCATTTGCACTGGGCTTTTTTCGAGACGGCGTCATTTCGCAGAACGCGCGGCAAAGTGGCTTTTTGCACAGCGGCGACTACGATGGCCACGAGCACAACACACATATTATGACTTTAGCGGATATTATTTTCTCAAAATTTTTCTTAACTGGTTGATAAAAATAATGCATAAATTGGCATTATGTTTTATATGCTTTTTTTTTGCTCACTTTTATTTCAACGTGAACTGTTCTAGACTTGAAACCTTAGATAATTCTTAACAATATTCTTTACGAGGAAGCTAAATTTTGCGATTTGGTCTAATACATTATACACTTATAAGTAGTTGTACTAGACCAAATTCGAAAAATATCTACCTTTCTCGTAAAGAATATATAAGAAAAAATTTAATAAATCTTTTTGAATTATTTCAAGCAATAACTCTAGCCGGAGAAGTCATTACCGTGGGACAGACACCTTGTAAATTTGAAACCAGTTTTTTTAATATTATATTCACAATTAATTGTACTTTTATTTATATTAAAATTAATTTTATTTGCATTAATTGGCGAATTAGATTTTTATTTTAACTACTTTTAAAATTTATGTTTTCGAATAAAAGAA
The DNA here is from genome assembly GCA_004367855.1 of Oikopleura vanhoeffeni. NCBI lineage: Eukaryota > Metazoa > Chordata > Appendicularia > Copelata > Oikopleuridae > Oikopleura > Oikopleura vanhoeffeni. The sequence goes on along the minus strand of SCLH01000465.1, from coordinate 282,130 downwards.
TAAATCATTTTGTGGAATTAATTGTACTTTTTCATTTATTATCTGAATTGATACGAATTTGATTTATTTTGTAAATTATATAATGAGATAAAATTTTGTAATTGATTAGAATACTTTATAAATTGAATTGTACTATTCATTTTCAAAAAAAAAGTATTATCATTTACTTACGAAATATCGCACTTTTCTAAATTTGAGTACTATTATGGTTATTATTTATTTTTAACTTGCTCTATAAAAAATTATTTATCATTATATTTAATTTGACTTATTTCCGGTTTTCCAGATCTGCAAATTCTAAGATTTTGTCTGTTGATTTTATCCGACAATTTGGTCAAATATCTGAGTATCTAAATTCATATAATCTCCAAATTATTGAACTATTCAAATAATCCACGGAATCTGTAAGAGAGATAAAATCATTTCAAAAAGCCGCGCGTAGTGCAAAATGCTGCCGTCTGGAACAAAGCCACCCGCTATGGGAAGCCCCGCTTTTTAGACATATTTGTAAAAAAATACCTGTAGGCTCCTCTTACTAGCTTTTGCACCCTCTCCCCCTTTTGGCAAAGCTGGACGAGTGCATTATCTAGACCTTCACTGTATTACAAACTATGGTCAATTATTGACCCTTCCAGCATAATTTACCGGGTACTGCAAAGTTCAAGTTAATTTATTTGGTCCATTTCCTGCAATAATTAAAATCTAGTTTTTGATCTATTTTTAATTATCGTTCTTTACTGATCGCAAAGGCCGAAGTTTGCATATTTTATATAAGTTTTATTTAAAAATTTCATTTAAATTTTTAATTTTAGCAGTAGTAGAGAAGCGTTGGCACTTCTCATCGAAGTTAAATTGTGCAAAGGATAATCTAGCTGCGATTTTCAGCTTATCCTTTGGTAATTTTTTGAAAAAAAGGTCACCAATCGGAGGTTTAATAGCCGTTTCCAAGATATCCCATTTTCTCTAGAACTTGGTTCCAGTCTTGAGTACAATTATTATCGGAACAGCACACTGGCGACACACTGAGTGAATTAACTGGTTCTGGACGACACTGGGTCCATGGCTTGGGTTTGCCCCATAAAAGTTTTGGGCCATGTTCTTTTTGCAAGCTTGGGTTTGTTTGCAGCCATACTGACTTGCTCGATGGCTCCTCGGCGAGTTCGGAGAGTGATTCACAAGATTTCTAAACGTTGAAAATTTAATTTTATACACTGACTGTACCCTTATCCGAACACCTCTGCTCGGCCAACAATCTTTCGAAAAAAGGTAAATGGCTTTAACGCGTTAAGCTTATGAACGTTTTCATCTCCGCTAAAAATCGTACGGATAAGGGTACAACGTTCGTATAAGGGTAAGGTCCATGTAATTGATAAAGTTGGCATCAGGTTTTTTGTTCGTTTAAGGGGTGCCATAAGTCTCTGCAGATTGGTACATTTTTTCAGAGCTATAATGAAGAAAAAAAATGTTGAAAATTTATTTTTTTACTTTTTTTTTCAATAAAAGTGTCCATTCTTGCAAACATTTATATTTTTAATTTCTTAACATAACTAATTATCTGGGAAATATAAAAAAAACACTTTTCACGGTACATCCATTCCAACTAAACTCGACTACAGATTTGTTTTTAAGACGATATTAATAAACTTCAGACATTGTCGGGTGTAATGCGCTAAAAAGTCTTGTTTTTATGTTGCTTATTAAAAATTTCCTTGATATGAAAGTTTTTTTTCCATGAAAAATGGTTAAAAAAGCAAAAAGTAGAGAAAACAACTTTTTTTGAGATAAAAATTGACCTTCAATTGCGTTTTGATATTAAAAAATTTTCTTACTATCTAAAGAAATGGCGCCTAATACCCCACAATTTTATTTGGAATTTTTGACCAGCATAAAATTTCCTAAATATTAGTGCCAAATGGCACTTATCCGTGTACCACCGAGTGTTAAATTTCATCGATAGTTTAGAAATGAAAATCGGCGCGACCAACTCATTAGTTGACATACGGATATTTAATAGATACTAAAACTTTAATATGTGATTCTGCCTGATTTTTTATGGAGAGTTCAAAAACACTAATAAAAAATTTTGGATCTTGATTTTGCGGAAAATTTCATAATTTTTCTAAAAAAGTCGACAAAAAAATGACAAATAAACATATTATGATTTTTCAAACAGCAGTCAGAAATATGTAGACATGCATGAAAAAAAGTTTAAGTGGCTTTTCTTTATTTTTTATTCATAGATTTAAAAAAACGATCAGAAAAAATTTTGGACAAAAAATGCGGAAAATTTTCGTAATAGTTTGAATTTTTTTTGAAATTTTTACGATTTCAAAATTGAAAACTCGAAACTCAAATCTTTCCTAAAATGAATTAAAAATAATTTTATCAAGCTGAAACATATTATATCGGTTCAGCTAACTATAATAAGCATAAAAAATATACTGACTTATTATTTTCGTAAGTTTTAAACGACTCCAGTCTGCTGGGGCTTATGCACCCCCTTAATATATAAACTTAAAATTGGAGTCAATAGTTCGATTTTTATTAATTTTTTCGTATATTTCAAATGTTATACATACGATTTTTGAAGATTTCGTTCGAAATTATTAATCTTTTTCAATTAGAAAGTCCCTGAAAGTGGTCACATCGGATTTAATTAAACGAATTAACTTTCGGTCTCGACGCTACTTGAAACTTTTATAGCCATTAAGAAAATATGCTTTTATTGATCGGATATTTAGTTTTGTTTATATACAGATTTTTTTATTTCGATAATTTCTAGCGGTTTATACACCAAGTTATTGATATACTCTGTTATAGTTCCCCTATTTATAGTTACCTTTTATCTGTTATAGTTACTTTTTAGAGAAGTTCCTTGTCGTTTATTGTTATAAATATTCTTCATAATACTTCAAAATAATATTTTTAATTTTTTTTCTCACTTTTGACTGAATGGCAGAAAAATTAGTCTGAGCGCAATGTTCTGAGACTCCCTAGACTCTTCCGATAGTCTTGACGACAGACAAGTCTACTGACAAAAATCATAACATCGCTGGTCTGAAATTTTTTAGAAAAGTATATCAACGCGAGTACTGGGGTTTCAAGGTCGATTTGATGCCGTACTGAAAATAACACGAACGTACGGGTTTCAGTTTTTGAATATTCAAGCGAAAATCTTGCTCCGAAAAAACATATTGTCGAGTTCTGATTGGCCGACCAATTGAAACGACCTTTTCAAGATAGATTGAAAATATAGTTGTGTTGACCACAAATGACATGCGCAGAGCCCCGAGGTCCGGTTTATCTACAAAAAATCATTCAGCACTAAAATCGACGAAAACCCGTTTTTTGCCGTTATTTTAGGGTTTCACAAAATCCATCAACTCTTAATTTCTCTACCAGAAACTTGAAAGTCAAACAAATAACACACTGAAGAGCATGCCCAGAGCCCGAGTTCACAATTTTCATTTTTGTGTCTCGTTTTTTCGAACAGCGATTTTAAAATTGTCAGAAATCTTCAAATTTGAAAAGTATATTAAAAAATATGTTCAAGACGCAAAAATGTTTAAAATACAAAAAAAATAATATAATTTAAAAAAAGGAGACTTCTCAATTGAAAACATATTGCAGTAATTGTCTGTTTAAAGTCTACCCCGAGCAATCACTCCAAAAGTTACCTTTTATACTGTTATAGTTA
>SCLH01000465.1:253504-278412 GCA_004367855.1 Oikopleura vanhoeffeni | reverse complement strand
TTCACAATTTTCATTTTTTGGTCTCGTTTTTCGCAAACAGCGATTTAGTTCAGGGGTAACTATAACAGAGTAACTACTGTATATAATCAATATGTATAAAATAACTATTTCTAAATAATATTGATACATTAGTTTTAAGATATAAATTATAATTTATAATGAAGTATGAAGATAATTGAGGATACTTAATACGTCAACAATTATGTCATAGTATGAAGAAAGCTGTTTATTTTAACTCGTACACCCGACAATTGTTAATCAGTGACGCGTCATTACGGTTACTTATTAATTTGTTGTATTCAACAAGTTAAACAAGTTTTTCGAAAAAAATTTGTTTATAAGGTCAGAAAGATTTGTTAATTTTACCTGTTCGCCTTGGCATTTTTGAGAGTGCCCAGCATAATTACACTCCTCATAAGAAGCGGCATTACATGACCAGCAATAAAGTTCATCATATCCAACAGTTTCTGCTGAATATCCAGGATTTTTCTGATAGGCTTGTTGGTTACCTTGATCATAAGCATTTTGCTGTTGATAGTTTTGTTGTTGGTTTCCTTGGCCATAAGCTTGTTCTTGGTAATTTTGCTGTGTATTGTAATTTTGAGCTTTTTGCCCAGCGGCTGCTGCAACCTGTTGTACTTTAACTGGGGCTGGTAGTCTTTCAGCTTGAAAAACCTCTTCAGTAGTGCTTGTTGTCGTGGTTGTGGTCGTAGTGGTGGTAGTTGTGGTTGTTGTTGTTGTGGTCATTGTAGTTGTAGTGGTTGTTGTTGTAGTTGAAGAAGTTGTGGTAGTCGTTGTGGTAGTTGTTCTGGTAGTTGTCGTGGTAGTTGTGGTGGTACTTGTGGTTGTTAGTTCTTCGGTGGTTGTTGGCTCTTCCGTGGTTGTGGTCTTCTTCTTTATTGGTCGCTTTGGTCTTTTCGGTTTTTTTCCGTACATATTAGGTTAAACATAAAGCGACATTTTTTTAAATGTTAAAAAAAAAATTCCGTCTCTATATGGATTAGGGGCCTTTAACTGACAGAACGTGACTATTTGAAAAATGCGGAATCCAAGCATTTCATTGGCCAAATTTACCACATTTGAGCCAACGAAATCGGCGTATCCTGTTATACAAGGTTCTGATCGGTTGATGGTATCCCGCATTGTTTTTATTCTTCAAATAGTCACGATCTGTCAACCGAGGGCCCTTTATCTATATTTATCTTATTAAAAATAAAAAAAACAATGAATTAAGTGTTATGAGATCTTCTTTGATATAGAAATACTAGGGCCGCGATATTTCAAAAAATACACAAAATTGTTCGACTGTTTTTGGCAAAAAATTATACGATCGGGGACGGCCTCTGTTGTTAATTTATGAAATTGTTCATTGTGTTAAGGGGGTCGGTGCATTTTGACAAGTACGTATATGGGCTCTTGATGAAAAACTTTTATGGGTTTTTATTTTTCTCATATACCACCAAGAAGTTGTTTACTACCCCAGGCAACTTTTGTAAGCTTACAGATTTTCGAATTATTGCTTTTAAGGGGGACTATTCGTGCTTGATAAATGAGAGGCTCAGAGGCATTAAAATTGCTCCAAATGTGTTGATTACGGAGCGATAATTAAGTGTACTAAGAACCAATCATCAAAAAAAAATTTTCGAAATTCGCATTTTTTTGTCGATTTTTTTCTAATATTTTTTAAAAGATGAAGCTTAAAAAATAACGATTGCTGAATGTTGACCACTAAACTTAAAATATCGCCTTGACGTAAGCCAACTTTCTCATCAGTGTTTTACTTGGCTTTCTTTGGCCTCACTTTCGAAAAAATCGAAGCACCTTTTTTTTCGGAAATTTTTTGGCAAATGACCAGAAAATCATTATTTCGGAAGGTTTTATTAGGGGCTGCGAAATTGCAAAAAACCTGCGCCGTAGAGAGCTTTTACAAAGTGTTCTTTAGGAATACTTGATAAAATATTTGATTCATTTTTGCAAATATATTCTAGGTAGGAGATAATTTTGAAGTTGAAACTTGTGAAAATTTGTCGGTAATTATGACGTTCTAGAAGTTGTTCCGTCGCCGGATCAAACAAGCCCGTTGGAAAAAGATTAAAATACTACCGTTACGTGATCTCGTGAAAATTTGAGCTCATTTGATTACCGTCTGGGAGGGAGTAGATTTTTCAGTTTGAAAAAGCACTTGTTACGATACGTGTACCTTTGGGGTTAACATGGTTCAAAATAATTTGTGATGTATTGTTTATTTCGCAAGTTAAGGAGTAGATCTACAAATTTAAGCATTTTCGGTTTGCTCATACGTTTTTTTAGTTTTCGAATTATATAATCGTGGATAGTCGAATTATCCAGATATACCCCTTAAATATTTGTGGCTATTTCACTATATTTAATATGTCTTGGATTTTGTTTCTTCGCCTCTTGTCTTATACTCTCATCATAATTTTAGCAATGAAACTACGGTTTGGGAGAAATCCATCGAAGCCCTCTTTAATCAAGAATTAGAAAAAAATTTATTTCACCGAGACTTGCTCAATTGGTGAGCCGACCTGTTCACTATTTCAAATTTAATAAATTAAACTCACGAAAATAAATATTTCTTTCGATGTGCTAAAATTTCGGTTTTAAAATAAATTGTCAATGGTGAACAGGACCGTTTTTTAGGGCTTAATAAAAAAAGTTTCAATGTAATTTAGACACCTATGATAGCAAACGCGCGTTTTTTTGAGTGTTTTTTTAAAAGACGAGTGAGCTCGAAAGTGACAAGTTTTTATTCGAAAATTTCGAAGTGGCAAAAAGTTTCCCATCAAGAGAAAATAAATTGAAAAAGTGCAAATCTGTCAAAATGCACCGACCCCCTTAAGTTGAAATATAAATATCGATAATTTTAGACTTCCGTGCACTTGATGTTTGATGATAGATGGTAATATCTTTGTAAATATTATTCATCATCAAAAAAATTGAACAATTAAAAAAAATAAAAAATTTATTATGAAATAAAATTTTCTTATAAAATAAAATTAAATGAGTGAAAAGTCGCCAAAAAAAAGAAAATTAAATGAATAATGATGAATCATGTTGTGATAAATTAAAGTAAATTAATGAAAATTTAATCAAAAACGCACGATTTTCGACGTCACCAATAAGCTAGAAGATATTCGAACGCGCTCATTGGTTGGTGCAATAACCTACGTTAGACACAATTTAATTCAGACGAATACCTCTTTTTGTAAGAGCCATTTCACCTCAACTGCATTGTAAATAAATTCATTCAAAAAAATTGTTATGAATTTTAACCCGTCATCTTTCCAAATCCTGCTCTAGCTCCTACAAGTGGGTTCAAAGCGGCTTCTTCATCGGTATAATATTCATCGTAGTCATAATAATCGTATGTTTCATCACCACCGTCGTAACTGTATGCGATTGCAGCGTCTATTGTCTCATCTTCTTGAGCAGAAACTCCTAAAAATTAATAAATTACTTATGTTCATCAAGTCTCGTTTTTTCCCATTTTTTGTTTTTAAACTCACTTGCTACAGTTGTGAAAACACCTAGTAATGTAAGTGATAAAATAAACATTATGATATAAGAATGTAGAGGCAAATTTTCGCTTTTATACTATGTCAGTTTACTTTGGAGCTAGAGGGCAAGAATTTAATTTCGGTAGTTTATCGGCTGATAATATCCAACCGAGACAAGTTCTCATAAACTTTCAAAATAGTATCAAAAAATTAATTTTTCCTGCAATATAATTCAATTTAAAAATAAGACTTGAAATATTTTAAATATATTTTATGGCTCATTAAAACCTAGGCAGCTTTATCTCACTTCTTTATCGCAGAATAACTCGGAAATAGAGAAGATGAGTTTAAACTCTAAGTGTAACTTCCTGGTCACGCGTGACCAGATGCTCTTTAATCGCAATTAAGGGCCATTAATCATTTATTAATGAAGCATTTACAAAGTGATGGATCGACTATTTAAATAATTGACGTTTTTGCCTTTTTTTTTAAATTTTCACTGTATTACAGTACTTATTTTTTGCAAAAAATTTTGGAATCATCAAAAAAACCTTTGAGCGTGATCAAAAAAATTCTAAGACTTTTTTCCATCTCAGCAAAGCCCAAAAATGATCACGTATATTCAAGAAATAAGGTTGGCCAAAATAGAACTGTTCTTTTCAAAAATTACTTACAGTCCCTGACCCCTTAAAGTCCAAAAAATTACAAAAAAAGTATGCACTTTAAGGAGTCAAAGGGGATTATGCGCACTTTAAGGGAAATTTTTTTTTCTAGAGGCAAATTGTTTTTTTCTTGATATTTTTATGTTTTTTCGATTACTTGAATAATTCCAGGAATTATTAATTCTTTGAATAATTCAAGTTGAATTATTCTCTACAAAATACGAATTGTAGTTTTCTGAATTTCTAGTTTTTAAGAAATTTGTGAAGTTCATGGGATACGAAAAATGTGTCACAAATCCCAATATAACTCTTGCTCAAAAGTTGGCTGGTGATTTAATAATTTTTTTTTTCGCCTAACCTCGATTGGCAGGTTACTGAAGGTTGCTGGAGTACCAATAATTCTAGCATTTACTTGTCTCTGTATTTGTGTACCGGATTTTTCAAAAAAGGTAGGTAGCCAAATAAGACTGCGTTTTTTCCGACCGCTTTCTATATAAAAATCATATATTCCTTTTTTTGTGCTAATATCAAAATATTTTGCTTTGCGTATTTTTTCTTCATTTTTATCTATAAATTTTCATACAAAACCAGAACTCATATGCAGTATTTTTGAGTCTCATACTAACAATTAAACAAATGACCCCATTTACGCGGCAAAAAAACGATCGGAAATATTATATTCAGAGATGATGATCGGTAGAGATAATCAAATAACATTTTTTACGTAAAAATTTGATTGCGTACAGTGCAAAAATGAAATATGCACTTTAAGGGGTCATCGTCTTTTTCAGTAAAAAAAACACTTTAAGGGTTCAAAGGGGATTATGTGCACTCAAAAAGAATGCACTTCAAGGGGTCGGGGACTGTAAATCACTTTTTGAAAAAAGTTAGGAGGATCTTTGGAAGTTTTTAAGGCTTTTTTTACATTACAGCAACGTCCAAAAACAATCAGATGACCTTTAAATTAAGAAATAATGTTTTGAACATAAGGGCATTTTCAAAAAACGTCACGTGATCTTATTCTTCAAGAAATACGGATTAATATATGACACATTCCAAACCTTATTCTAATTATTTCGTCAAGTGATTTTATTTGGACTAAGCCAAAATTAGAGGGCAAATAAACACATAATCTAAGAATTATGAACATAAGAGCATTTTCAAAAAACGTCACGTGATTTTATTTTTCAAGAAATAAGGATTAATATCCCTTTATGACCTTTTGCCTGATCTAAGAAATGTGGGTTGAGCGAGCCAATCCTAACACTCCTAAGACCCCTTTAAGCCACTCATGAGGCCGCTTTCTCTTGTTTTCAGCCCACATGTCTTAGATTATGCAAAAGGTCACAAAGAGATATATGACATACTCCAAACCTTATTTTTAATTATTTCGTCAAGTGATATTATTTGGACTATGCTGTAATGAGAAAAAAATCTTAAAAAGTTGGAAGTTTATCCTCAAATTTTTTTGACGTAATTTGAGTACTTTTTCAAATTACTGTATATCATTTTCCAATCCCGACCCGATATTAGAAATCGGATAACGGATTCGCGTTCTACGCACTAGAATGCATATCTTTCCGCTTCTGATAAGTTTCATAGCTCCAGAAACTGACCTGGATGGACTGATGTAAAAAATCAATTCGATGCGTCATCTCAAATTAGTAATCAATAATAGTTGTTATTTTTATTTTCCATATATGAAACCTTTCGAGATTAAGAAGCTGATTTCGAGAAAATTTTGATAAAAACATTGAATTGTTTTTAAACAGAGCGGACGAAAAGTGCTAGCGGTTTAATACTACAAATTTCAAAATGTCAAATTTAGCCTTTATTCGTATTACTTATGCACTAAATTGTGTGAATCGTGATCATCGGAGAAAGTTTTTAATTTTCTTATTCACATTTGATGCCTTTTTATAAAAATTTCAAAAAAAATTTAGATCGAATTCTAGAAAATTACTAAAATTATATTATAAACGAAGCAAAAATATATGTTAATAATGCATACGCTTGATTTGAAACGTATGGTCACACGTGACCAGATGTTACTATGGGTCCAGAAATAGTCTGCAATTCTGAGAGTTAATTATTGAGTTAGTTAATAAAGAAATAGATCATGTAACAACTTCATCTGAAAAGTGAAAATTTTATAGACTTTGTAGTTTGAACCCAAATTTTAGTCAGAATCGGCAAAAAACCATGTTGTTGTATATTTTAATTACAAATGAAAATGCACAGTTCAAATGTTGAAAATTTGAACGATAGTATTCTTAAAGTCTCGTTCCCTAATTGGGCTAGGAAGCAAGAGCAGGAGCTCTCTTGCCTATAATCATCCCAGAAACAATTCCTCTCACTAAAATAAGATCAGTAGTGGGATTCGAACTCGCGCGATGAGATCATCTTTGCTTTCACGGGTCACTTTGGTTCGCAAAAGGATATACATGGAAACAAGAAAGTTTAGCAATTTCGAGGCCTTCGATTCGTAAATTTGAATGACGAAATATCTGTGAAAATTCTGCTTGAAAAATATTTTTAATTTTAACCAATTACTTGAAGATGAATTAATAAATTCGAAAGCTTGTTAAAAATTTATTTTCCACTATTTCAAATCAATCAATAGAAAAATCCTCTTTTTTAAACTTTTTGGATAGAGCGCGATTAAATTTTGGATTTCTCTCATTTTAATGAAAGTATCAATGATACTGTCATCAGAAAAACTTTTCCAAATCTGAGGACTAGCATTCTAGATTATATATTTTTCCAACCAAAGTGCCTAGTACATAAAATGCCTAGCATGAGTTGCCTAGGCTAATCTCGTGTGGGGCGGGGTATTGTATCAACTAGGGCAAATCAAACGTGCCAATGAGTGGCGCCCACAAGGCAACAAACCCCGGATTTTTATTGTAGAAAATAGGTACGATTGAGTTCTTAAATGGCTCAAAATAAATTGATAATTTTGACCAGTGGTCATTTACCACACCTATTTATGACAAATTAAACGACAATTTTTTATTTTTTTAAAGAGCATTTGGGATTTTTCATTACTTTTTGGAGAAAAAAATTGAAAAATGGTATATTCGGATCATTTTTTTATATTTTTAAAAAAGTATGTGACACATACTAATTGTGGTCATTTTGAGCTATCTAAGAACTCAATCGAATGAGTTGTTTCCAAAAGCCAAACTGAAAACCGTGTGGACACCAAATTTTTTAGTGAGAGGCACTTTGTTTGAGAAAAGTATATGATATATCGAAAATCCTGCCTATGCCTCGAATTTTATCATGATGTCACAAGAAAATACATAGTCCATCACATCACACGATTGTCGAGAATCTTGTGATTTCATTGGTCACTTACTCTTCTTGTGACGTCATGATAAAATTCGACGCATAGGCAGGATATACGATATTTATCCCAAAAATTAATTAAAAATTTACTAATTAACAATTTAATTAAACATTTATTATTCGAAAAACTAATTTTAAATTCGAGAAATGCTCTGATGAAATACATTATTTTTATTATGAAATAAATTATTTATATAATAGAAAGTTACTCAAAAGAAACATTATTTTGAAACCGGATATTATTTGTGTGCATAAATTTATAAATTATAATCTATATCAATGATTGGGATCTCTAGACCTGCCGATTAAAGTTCGAGTTTGAACTTATTTTATAGGCTCTTATTGGTCAACCTCGTTAATTCAGGTGCTATCATTAATCAAACGTGGGTCAAATGTGAACGCGAATCTCGAGGCTTAGAGATCATAATCGTAGATATTAAGCCATATCATATAGATTATTCTTTTATAAGTTTTTAAAAACCGAAAATCAAAATAATTTACTGCGAATATTATGTGAAATTTCATAGCAAATTCACGCGAGAAACAAATCGGTAATTCTAACCGATGAAAAACTCCGCGTTATGTAAATAAATTTGCGGTTTTCCGTTGATTATAAACATATTCAAGGATTGTAAACCGCCTAAACTTTGTCTATTTACCATACCCGAAATTCAATTTCCAAACTTTACAAGCCACACAATAAATATTTTAGAATGGCCATTGGAATTAGATTTCTATATTTAAGAAAAACTATGACGGAAATTATGCACTCTGAAAATAATTGAAATCGTACAACTAATTGTACATGAAATATTTACTGTGACTTTTTAGATTTGCTACATAATGTACTGACAATTTGTTAGTCACATATCCCTTTACGAGGAAGGTAGATATTTTCTAATTTGGTATAGTACATTAGTACTACTTAAAGTATTACAGGGGGGCCAATATCGCCGAAAGTTTTTTGTCAAAAAATTTTGGCGATATTGGCACATTCGGCGATATGGGAACAAAAATTATTTTTTTCGTTCAAAAAATGAAAAACGCGTAGGCGTTCGAAATGACGTCATATGTCAAACATTTTTTTTAATTTTATAAAGAGTTTCACGATAGGTCTGAATGTTGTGAATCACCATAATGGATACTTATGTAATAATACATAATGAATTTTATAACTTTTTCAATATAATGAAATTTAAGGTGGTAGGTGTCGTAATCTGGTACCTTTCAATCACGCCTCAGAAAATATCTAGGGCAGTTGTAAAAATTCTGAGCGATACATCGTTTGTAGATCAGCCTTCGCGTCTAACGATTTACACATCTTCAAAGTCATCTTGTTACATCACACCACCAGGTGGTGACTCAACCACTGCGTGAGTCTATTCTAGAGCACTAAACGGTTTTTTTTAATTCTATCTTCTTTTGACCCCACATTACAAAGCGTCTCAAATCTACACAAAGTAGCAAATAAATGGACAGCAAAAAGTGCATGAGAAGGAATTTTTTTGATTTTGACTTTTTTATTCTTAGAATCTACTTGAACGCCGAATTTTGCCAGTTTTTCGACTTCAAACTTATCTTCTTTTAGACGATATGTTTAGAATGAAGCCATTTTTTCGACTAAGGTAGAATAAATATAATGTTTTTTTTTTTCCGTTAAAAAGTGATGAGAAGGAATTTTTGAATAAAATTCTAGAGAATTGAAGAAAGTGAACCGGAAATTTGAAAGTTCGAAAAAAAAGTTCGTTGATCGGAAAAAAAAGTACCACCAAATTGAAGCTGAGATTTCCACTTGATCAAAAAAGTTGCTGACAGCTAATCAAAATTTTTAACCAATAAGCCTTCAAATTCGATAATTAGGTTAACATTTGGCCTTAAAAATAATTGAAATTTCTAGAATTCGATTTAGGACATTTCTGATAATTTTAAGTCATTGCATCGTTTCGGTGTCATATTCACCAAATAAAAAATTTATATCATGGTGGGAATTACCGGTTTTATGCGGGTTAAAGCAAAAAAATATTCGAATTTGAAATTCTAGATTTTGTTCTAGATTGTTTTGAATAAAAGTTTGCCACCACGGAGGTCCAACTTCAGTTATAACGATTATAATTTATCATAACATTAACTCTATAAGGGCTCAAAAATATTCCGACACGCTACCCCTTAAGGGTCATTTACTAGAGGGAATTTTGTGGGAACAATAATTGTTTTTAAATAGAGTTATAGCCAAATCATTTAAAATTGCTATGCAGTTTTACGAATATAAATAAACCTTAAATTTCATATTATTATTACACTTTTGTGTGTCACTAGAGGTCATTTTCGCAAAAAAAATTTTCTCATCGTCATTAAAGCTTTTATTTTATCGAAAAATTAAATTTGTATCTTAATTGGTAAGCAAATTGGCTGAATGGTATTGCAAAAAAGGTTTAAAATTATATTAATAATGATACTTTGCTCATATGGCTCGATTAAAAAGAATGACGACTACTCGCCATAATAGAGTCTAAGGGTGTATTGACTTCTAAAGTCTACGAGTTATTAAGACGATTGGATATGCCAATTGCTGGGTATTTTTTAAGGTTAAATGACTTTTTTTTAAATAATCAAATGTCAAAACGAAATAAAATATTGTTCCGTGAACACTTTTAATAAATTATTTTGTATAATTTATTCTTTTACCTTGTGGTAAGTTAACATTGGTAACGTTTTCGATTTAATCATTTTCAACGGTTATTTAATAATATGAAAGCGACGCACAGATTTCAACACAAAAATTTTTTGAACTTAAGTCTAGATTCTAGACTCTAGAACAGCTTTAATAAAAAATATAAATTTGGGCATGGAGAAAAATATATCAAAAATTTTTACATGCCATTTTCAAAATAGTTCGAAGATATAAAAGTAACAATAAGGTATAAAGTGAGGTATAAAGTAACAAACTCGTAAAAAAATTTACGAAACCGATTTCGGAAACCCTGAATTTCTATCCATCAGCTAAAAAGTTGCGAAAAGAAAACAAACAATGTTTGGAACAAAGTTCACGACGAATAATGTCATATTTTTGTTTACGTTTTTTGTAAAACCCAAAAAAAACTTTTTCGTACCGTAGCTAAAAACGCGTTTTTTCTTATTTCAAAAATCCATTTTTTCGGTCGGAAAATCAAGTGCAATTAATGAAACAAAGTTCACGTTGACAATTTGTTTTTTATTTTGTAATCTGTCTTGATCAAAGATACCGCGCGCGACGATTTTCAACTCAAATTTCAGTGCTAATTTCATGACAAATTATTAAAAGACTAAATTCTGTCTGAAGGAGATATCTGTTTTTAAACATATTTTCTTGGTCAGTCTGAACAGGGAATATAAATTATATCATTATTATTATACTATACGAATTGTATTATATCATATAATACAATTTGTATTGGTGAAAAGATTTATAAAATTTCGCTTAGTTTTTCTTTCGTTGGAAATTTTCTCCGTATTTGCAAATTATGATTGCAGCTGGATGTTCGCTTGTTCACATCGTCGAAACAAAATGAGGTTAAAGTCGTCATTGTCATACGTTCACAAAATATTTGTGGAATATTATAATTTTTCTACGAATGGAAATACAAAATATGTTTCTGTCTTAGTTAAACCTCCTCACACCCAGAATCTAGAACTTCGCCTCACACCCAAAAGCCTATATTAAGCGCGACTTTGACCGCTTATTACGAGAAAACTAGATATGATTTCAATTTATTTATTTTTTACTAATTTAGATCAAAGATAGAATTTTATTAAATAACACATAACATTTTCAAATTTATGTCTGTAAACTCGATAACTGCGAAAGAAAAAAGAGGTTCACTCACTCTCGATTTTTGGAAAACCATACGTTTTTCAAAAGACATATCGAATTTACGCGACTTGCCCTGGTCGTTATTTGCTAGATTTTTGGCAAAATTTTTTAAAATAGTTCGGCTTTCGAATACAACTCATCCGATTACAATTCTTAGCCAAATGAGCAATCTATAATACTAAAGTCTATCGAGACCAATTTATTTTATCTTATTTTTGAGATTTCTGAAATTTTTTATTTATTAGTTTTCATAAAAAAATTGGAAGCAATGTTCGGATTTGAACCAATGTGTTATTTTATTATTCACAAGATTATTTTGAGCTTCAGTCTGAGCTATCTAAGAATGTGATCGGATAAATTGTTTTCAAAAGCCGAATTATTCAAAAATTTTCGCCAAAAATCTAGCAAATAACGACCAGGAAGTCGCGTAATCGATATGAGTTCCAAATTTACAAGTGAAACCCTGATCTGGTCTCAGATTTAATATCTTTTTCCCAACGGAACTCCATCTCAAAAACGTTTACTATCTCTATAGCGCGTGTTCAAATCCCACTGATGTTGTCTGAGTGATTGTCTTGAGTATGATTATAGGCAAGGGTCTTGATAGCGAGACCGCTAAATTTTATCGGTGTGTAATCACTCAAGCCATTACTAAGACAATCACTAAGACAACATCAGTGGGATTCGAACACGCGCTAAAGAGATAGTTAACGTTTTTGAGATGGAGTTCCTTTGAGAAAAGGATATATGATATCTCGATTGTCTACAAAACAATTATTCATATCCACGCGCATCAAAATATACGCAGCAAAATGTGAAAAATACTTCGAATCAGCTGGTAACTCAAAATACAGAAAGTACCACTTTATGTTCTACACTTGCTCGATTTGTCTTTGTTGTCGTAGTTTTAGTTGAATACATGAGTTGTATTCCTTCATTTCTTTCGGAAAATAATTTTTTGAAAAATATTTTTTTGAAAAATATTTTTTTCTATTGTTTATAATTTCAGAAAAATCACTAGTGAAGAAATAAAACTTTGGATTGAAATTGCAAAACAGGTGAACGCATGTCAAAAAAATCATCAGATACTATCCTAAAATCTGGCTTCCTCAGAATTTTGATATCATGTATCGTTTTCACACAATAATTTTTTAATAAATTTTGGCGAAAATCCTAAAAAAAAGAAGAAAAAATATCCTATGAACGGCTTATCGTATGAAATTTCTAACATTATTTTTGGAAACAAGACAAAAATCATTGAATGGTTAACTTAACATCGGCTAGGGCTTGGCTTTCATAATAAAATCCACCTAGTTACCATTTTCAATTGGCCGTAATTATCTAAATGACAATTTTCATTTCGCAAGTAAAAAAACGCATACTGTAATAAAGTAATTAAGGGCATCCCGGTGCCTGCAGTTATTATGTCATTAAAATGCACCAAATCAATCGTTTATGTTTTGAAAGCACAAAACAACCCAAATAAAAACAAAACAAAAATTCGAAATTTTTGAATTTTTTCAATTTTTTTCTAAGTATTTTTTTCAAAATTAAGTGGAAAAATAACGTTTGTTTTAATTTGACCCCTAAAACTACAAAATTTTGGCTTGACATAAGCCAAATTTCTCTTCAGTGTTTCCCCAGCTTTCTTTTGAGCTTACTTTCTTAAAAATTGAAGCCCATTTTTTCGGAAATTTATTCACGTGACCTTGAAAAAAATTCATATATTTGATATTTAGGTCAAAATAAAAAAAAGCTCCCGGAGTTTGTATTTTTTTTTTGAGCTACTCTTTTGCAAAAATTTGAGTAAATTTTTGAAATGTAACCTACCTAGGAGGAGATCGATTTTCCCGATGAAACAAAAGTCCAAAAACGGTTGGGTTCTATCGCAATATTTTTTGAAAAAATTATCTAGCACTTAGTCGACAAAACTCCCGTTGAGTTAGACTACTAATTCTAAACAGGTTATGTTTAAATTAAGGTTTTATTTCAAAATAAAACCGATGAGGAAATAGATTTTCCGTTTTGGTTTAGGTCTCCCTGTCTTGCTTATGTGTCTTGGAGTGTATGCATGCGAAGGCTAGTTCTACAAACTGGCTAATCTGAATAATATCCTTGAAGTCCTGTTTGGCTAATATTTTATCGAGAATATGTCAAATTACGGACCGGGAATCCCGGTCCGGGATACCCTTAAATCAAGCTTGAACTGTCACATACTTATTTTAATGCAAATGACTGTCAATTACCACTTTAGCGACCTCCAGCGGGAGAAGCTGAAATATATCAAGTGTCATTTCAATTGTTAAGTAGACACAAGTTGTGTCACACAACCCCCTTAATAATCTCGGCAGGTGTTATTTGTAAATTTATAAATTGATAACATCGCCTTATGAATAAGTTTTCAACGATTGACAAGGAGAAAAATTATACGTCAGGTAAATGAGCCAGTCTTATTGGCCAGAATCGCTACGAAATATTCAATTAGTTGTCGATTTTACCTAGCGATCCATTTCACTTAAAATCCGCTGATTGGATGATAAACCCACGCTTCTTCGAACAAGCTGCCGGTTTCCTAGATAAGGTATGTAGCTACATGTAGACAGGTTGATCAGATACTTTTTAATTGAGATTTTTGAGGTTTGAATCCGAAATTTTTTAATAATTTTCCATCGGCAGCAAAATTATTAATACTGTACAGACTTAACAGTATAGTACAGTCTGTACTTGTAGGAACCATTTTTTTTTGCAATTTTTGGATGGTTGTTGGTATACTTGAGCCGATATATCGAAGATTATCTTTTCTCCTGCCTTCTTCGGCCAGGTCTAACGAGAATCCTAGTAAATTATTTTCGCCGCGTCGGGAAAAAGTTTTGATACCAAAATGACAAGTGAGATTTTTGGAAAATTTCTTTTAATTAAGGAGTGGAATTAAGCAAGCATTTAAGGAGGTAGCAGCGATGTGTGCAGATTGGAGTTCAACTTAACTACGAAATAATTACAGCAGGGTCCGGCGGATATGGTGAAAGTTTTTTCGCTCAAACCTTCACCTATTAGCCGGATTTCACCTATCCGCCGGATTTCACCTATCCGCCAGGACGGCTGGGGATACGCTCTGATTGGTCAATAAAAACAAGGTCTAGAGAATTAAGGCTGATTTTTTGCTCCATTTTTAATCATAAATGCAAAATGACGGTTTTGAAAACCTTCAGAAAACTACCTTTTCGGATTATTGACTCACCTGCAGGTTTAATTGAATTTGCTTCTAGAATGCATTTATTTGATTTTATTCGGCCAAATATATTAAATAAAATTTCTATTAAAATGAATTCTAAGAAAAAAAATTACCATCAAAAAAACTATCACTTATCGCTTGTAGAGAATTGAAAGTGCTAGAAATACGCAAGAAAATCCCAAAGCAAAACTGAGGCCGTTATTTTGAAATGTATTTTATAAAGAAAACTGAGCGAAGTATCACCAGACTCGACTTTGAAAAGATCATAAAAAACGAAAAAAATATAAAAGCATCTAAGGAAAGGTATAATAGCGCCGAACTAATTAAATTCAGGGCAGGTTTTAGGACCAATTATGGAGCAGATAAATTGTATTTTTTATATTAACATTTGTCATTCATAAAAAATTCCGTCAATATGCCTATATTTTGGCTTTTCGAAAAAACGCCTATCTTTTTGCCTAGGAAGTTTTTTGAAAAAAAACCCTATTCTTTTGCCTTTTCGTCTATCCGCCGGAAAAGTTTTTTTCGCTCAAAACCTTCACCTATTAGCCGGATTTCACCTATCCGCATTCACCTATCCGCCGGACCCTGCTGTAGTTGTTTTATTTTTTTGTGCTTATTATCGTTTAGCTGAACCAGAATAAATGTGTATCAGCTCATTAAAATCGTTTTTTATATATTTTAGAGAAGATTTGAGTTCGACTTTTTATTTTTGAATTCGTAAAATTTTCAAAAAATTCAAAGCATTAAAAAAATTTCACGCATTTTTTGTCCAAAATTTTTTTGAATTTTGTTCTTGACATTTGTCAATAAAAACGAAAAAAAATAGCCACTTTAACTTTTTTCTACATATTTTCTGACCGCTGTTTGAAAAATCATAAAATGTTTATTTGTCATTTTTTGTCGACTTTTATAGGAATATTATGAAAATTTTATTAGTGATTTTTTGAAATCTCTATAAAAAATCAGGTCGAATCACTTGTGAAATTTTCTGGTATCTATTTGGATTCCGTATTTTAACCGATGGAAGGGTCAAGCGAATATCGTTTCTGAACTACTGATGTAATTTACAACACTTGCTTGTGACACCGGTTTGTGCCATTTGGCACGTCATTTAATGAAATTTTATTTTTGCAAAAAAAACTCAATAAAATTTCAGGTGTTAAAGGCGTCATTTCTTTCNTATTTAATATATTTGGCCGAATAAAATCAAATAAATGCATTCTAAAAGCTTAATTCAAAATACTGCGTGAGTCAATAATCCGAAAAGTAGTTTCTGAGGTTTTCAAAACCGTCACTTTTGCATTTGTGATTAAAAATGGAGCAAAAAATCAGCCTTAATTCTTCACTACCCTTTAACTAAATTATAAATTCCAGTCTGGAATTTCCAGACCTTGTTTTTATTGACCAATCAGAGCGTATCTTCCCAGCCGTCCGGCGGATAGGTGAAATCCGGCTAATAGGTGAAGGTTTCGAGCGACAAAACTTTCACCTATCCGCCGGACCCTTCTGTATTTTTGATTGATATTTTTAGAGGGTTGTTTTTCGGCGATATTGGCTAATTTGGTGATATCGGCAAATTCTACGATATTGGGCGTCTCCATCTATAGTATTTTTTGTCTTGATATGATTTTTTCCAATAATACCACATTTTTTCTGCTAGTTTCGATTTATTATCATTTTCAAAATATGATTTTTAGTCAATTTATCGCCAAGAATTTCTGAAATTATTTATTGAATAAAATCGTAGATTGTCAAAATACTATTTCATGCTGTAGAAAAACAAAATATGCATTTAACATATATTTCATAAAATTTCAATAAATATTTCATACATGTTCATTTTCGCATGTCAAAATGGTTGAGATATTGTCAGCTTACAATCAATTTGCTTGCCTAAAAACTTCTAGAAACCGCTTAGATCAAAGTTTGAGGTCGACAATTAGTAAAATTATATTGTGAGATTACTTTGGACCAAAATAGTTTCTGCTGATTAATAGCATAAGATATTTGATTTTAACTCGTAGACTCGATTTTAGCCAACGCGTTGCCGCACACAATTTAATCGCATTTTACGCCGCTTAATCATAGAAGACAAGATCAGTTATAAAGTTATCGATAAACTTTGAAACAAACATGACGTTTGTTGGCGTTTCTTTTTGAAAATTTTTACTGTATTACCATACTTATTTTTCTTGCAAATTTTTTAAATCACAAAATTAACCTTTCATCGTGAATCCAAAAAAAAAATTCAAGAACATTTTTACCCATTATATCATAGCCCGAAAATATCACGTGGACCGTATATTCAAGAAATAAGGTCGGCAAAAAATGAGTACTGTTTTTTTTCAAAAATTTGCTTAATACATTTTTTGAAAAAAGTGAAGATTTCTTTAGGAGTTTTTAGACTTTTTTTCAATACACCTAAAGTCCAAAACGACACGTGACCTTCAAATAGGAAATAAGGTTTCCAGGTCATAGTACACAAATAGTGATCAAATTACGCCGAAAATTTTTTGGGCCAATTAACACTTAATTCAAGAGATTTGAACATAATAATATTTTCCAAACACGTCACGTGATCTTATTTTCGAGAAATAAGGATTTATCTATGACATATTTCAAAACCTTATTTTTGAATTATTTCGTCACCTGATTTTTATCGGACATTGGTGTAATGAGAAAAGTTCTTAAAAACGGTTTGAATTTGACCCTGTAATTTTTTTGACGTAATCTTGAGTACTTTTTCAAATTACTGTACAATGACTTTTTTCAAAAGTACTCAAATCATGTGGAAGACCCCTTAAGAGAATCGCCACGAATTTCTAAGACTTTAATTGCATTTTAAATTGGCTTCCGGTTTAAATAAGGCAGTCCTAGAAGTCCAAACTTCCGGAAACTGATTACATGAGAATCAGTGAGTTCATGCGTAGGTGCGTGTCTTTCTTTCTTTCTCACGAGAAATTAGATTCCAAAAATAATTTAAGAGTCATCTATACTAGAGAATTTTGGAAAAAACATTATAATTATTTTTAGGACAGAGCGATAGAAAAATCATTTGAAGTTTTATATGAGGTAATTGCAAATATAAATTAAGGTTTAATTTCATCTTATTATTTCACTTTGCTCTTTAACAGGAGGTAACTTTTCGCAACTTTTTGTTTCTTATCATTAAATGCCTTTAATTCGATTAAAATTTAATTTTGTTTTTCATTTGTATAGCAAATTGGCTGAATATTATTTTAAGCTATTGAAAAATGAATGTTATAATGAAACTTTGCTAATATGGCCGATTTAAAAGTGAGGCAACGCGTTGGCTAAATCGCAGTCTGGGTTACAGATTCATGTCTAAAGTCTACGAGTTAAGTTTGGAACATTTCACTTTCACATGATGTGACTCATATCTTGTCAAAAAAATTAAATGATAAATTTATATTTATTAACCGTGTCAAAAAAGTACATGGGGACCGATATCGAAGTTATACTTGAACGTCCATTTCAATCGTGACGAATACGTCATTTTGGTATTTTGCATCATTTGAACCAATTGTTAAACTCCTTTTAAATTTGAAATAACTTTTAAATTTATGACGTCATTCCGAACGCCCACGCGTTTTTCATTTTCAACAAAAAAATTATTGCACCCCCCCCCTCCAGGCCTCGGATACAATTGGAATTTTTTGAATGTACCTTTTACGAGAACTTTCGCTCTGATTGCGGGTTGCACTATAAAAAACGCCGCTTATGAAGCCATCAAAAAAACACCGGGATACTATTGCTGCAAATACTAGTTTCGCTTGATTCTGGGACAGAAATTGCCATATTTTCAGGCGAACAAATATTGTTCAAATTTAAGTCTAAGTCAAGCCAGCATACCTGGCTTGATATCAAAGCCAAGTCAAGCCAAGGGTATTTTGGCTTGACTTGACTTGGCTTAAGCCAAGTCAAGCCACCAAAGTCAAGCCTGGCTTGCCGAGGCCTGCTCCCCTCCCCTTATATCAAAAAAAATCCCAGTTTTTATCAGTCAATTTATTCAAAGATTAATAATAACATTAAACTTGTTATGTATAAACCAGCAATTAATTAAAAATGCGGTGTTACTAATTTTTTACTCAAATGTTACAACAAGAACGCTCGTTTTTCATGTTTTTTGACAATAATATTTGCAAAAGATAAAATAAACCGGCGTGTAAGAATTGTTTATGAGTTATGACGAGACCTCTCATTCACAACTAATATGTACTAGATAGCAGAATTTTTTGGTGGACACGAAAATGAGAGACATGATTTCAGAAATGCGTTTGAATTGAAAGTGATAAAAATCAAATTTTATATGAAATTTAAGTTTTTGAATTTCAAATGCATTTATATAAAAATAATGCATTTCAATACATGTATATTAATTTTGGGAGATAAATGCCACACACAGTATGTGACATACTGTATCATTTTAACAACATTTGAAAAGGAAAAGAGATTAATTCAAAATTGTCTGGAAAAAAATTATTTTAAAAATTTGTAAAAAATTAAACGTTTTAAACCGGTCTAGTTAACTTGATATGTGTAGTGAAACTTGTGTTGTCAAAACGATATACGTAGATTTGGTAGATCTTCTGTATTGCTTTACGTGAATGTGTCGATTTCTGGATTGAATCGGATCGGTGGGCCCACCGGAAAAATTGGATCGAATCGGATCGGTGGACTCTCCAAAAAAATTGGATCGGATCGGTAGACTCTCCAAAAAATTGGATCGGATCGGTAGAGTCTCCAAAAAAATTGGATTGGATCGGACTGCTTTTTCGTAAAAACTTGTTTTAAGTACATTTGTATGTATAGAAAAGCTATTTTACGACGAATTTAATGATGAAGATACTTTTACGGAATCAAATAAATAAAATTTGACCCTATCTGATGTATAATTGGGTCAGATTACGTTTTGACAAAAAAGAGGTTTATCAAATTTGACCGTTAATTTATTCGAAAAACAAATCAATATTTTCCAAAATTATTATAGGTAGAGCTAGAGAGATTAACTTTGAATTTAACTTAAATTTTAAAATAAATGACAGAAAAGTTAACCAGGGCAAAAAAAATTAAAGAAAAATCATCAGAGAATCTTGCAGAAATTTTTTGGGGCCTAAAATTTATTGTAAATCATCGTTTTTAAAAGTCGACGATTGTAAAAAAAATTAGATTTATTTGATCTCAAGTCAATAATTGTCCAACAATATTGGCTTTTTAAAAGCGTTCGAGACAAAGTTCTGGAAGTTGTTTTGTCACGTCGCGACTCTCGACTCGAGCCGTGTCAAATAAATCTAAATTATCTCAGGTCACTCTGAGGAGTTTCAAATAACAAGAAGGTCTAACATGGCAAAAGTTCGCTGAAACCGTAAATTAAAAAAGATAAAATTTGTTTAACTTGTGGTATTCAAAACGTCAGTCAAAAATTAATGTTTTATAAAATAAAGAAATTTGTTTTCACATGCCAAGTTTTTGAAATTACTTTCTTAGTGGATTTAAGGAAAATCTTCCAAACTTAAGCTTGTAAGTATCAAAAAAGTAACATTAAACAAGAACATTTAAACATCACAAAGAGTTATGTTGCCCGGAAAACAATATTATCACACCTTTAAATATCTTTTTAATGCCGTTTTAAGTTCAAGCTTTTAAGGGTGGTAAATAGATTTTTTCGAAACGTGAAGCCTTTTAGTTTTGATATCAAATGCAAAGATCACCTTAAAAGTGTGTATACAGCGAAAATGTTGTCAACGAGGAACGGCATAGAAAGTAATCAAAAAAGTTCTAAATTTACCTTTCAAATATCTCAAATAAGACGTTTCAATTAAATTTAAGTTTTGACATTGTGAATAGGGTATTTTCTAAAAATATACAGCCTGAGTTTCTCGTTTACTGCGTTTTTCTTCCGCAAAAATGAACCATTCAGATACACGTATTTTGATATACCAATCATCGAGTATTTTGCGGACAAAAAAAAGCAGCAAACGAGAAAACTCAGGCTGTATTGTTCATAAAACTTGTATAAAAAACGTTTACTCAAATTGAGTCATTTAAAGTGAAATTGTTTAATCATCATTATATGCCTCACATAGATTCAGAGTCCAGGGCTAAAGATGTTATGATGCTGAAAAATAAGCAGCTTGAACTGAATTGATCAAAAACGCTAAGTTGCTAAGAAAAAAGACGATGAAATAATAAAACTCAAAAGCTCAATTAAATCGAAAGGAACTATTGGTGAACAAGTTAGTGAAGTTCAACAGCTCGTTGATGAAATAGATTCACAAATAATAACGCTTGGTGAAGAAAATAAAGCAATGGGGCGAAGAATGCAAGAAATTAGAAATCTTTTGTCGAATTTAACCAATTATCATGAATATCCTTTATCACACTTTTTAAATATACCGGCCCTGATTAGCAAACGAAGTGTGTTTCAGTAGTAGGGCGGATATTTAAAAAGTGTGATAATCGAATATTATCTGTTTACCATTTATTAAATCACTATTATCTTCAAATTTGGGTACCAGTGAATTGATAAAACCAACTTAGTTATATTGTATCCTGAAGCCCCTAAGCTAATCTCCACAAATAAAAAACTGTAAAACGAATGTTCAAACTTTTGACGCGTAATGCTTAAATTGTGTAAACAAATCTCGATGAGAAATAAAAACATCAAAATTTATTGTCTGACCCATGGCGACGTGACAAAAAGCGCTCTTTTCGGCGCCCCTTTTTGTCTCAAAGCTTTTAAAAAGTCAATAATTGTTGAAATATTATTGGACTTTAGATTAATAATTCTAATATTTTTTTACAATCGCGCACTCGAAATCCAATAATTTATCGTAAATCGTCAATCTCTCACATGAAATGATTGCAAAATTATTTTGAAGCCCGTGATTGTAATCGCAAGCCAAATAAATCACGGCCCCAAAATTTAAGAATAAAACTCTCCTTTCTTTGAGTATTCAAGAATAAAAATCATTTATATGTTCAAGAAGATTTGACTTTAAAATTATTATGATATATTATATGAATATTTATATCATGAATTCAATTTAATTTTTATTTCATTTTTTTGAAAAAAAAATATTTTGAATTTTAAATAACGTTCCAAAATTTTTATTTTGTCTTGAAGCCTTAATAACTCTCCCCAGTACTTTAAGATTCCAATTTAATCCAAATTTTCCTTTCTTTTGATCTTTTTCCTTTATTTCTGTTCAAGAAATTCATTTTTTCGATATATCCGATCCGATCCAATTGTGCCAACCCCTGACTACAACATTAATTCAAGCCAACCCTAAGTAAAATAGTATTTTTATATTTTAACAAAATTTTTCGATAATGGCTCATTAGAACTTCGCTTTCATTACAACTTGTAACTTTGAGGGTTATCAACTGTGAACTGACAAGGCTTAATATATACAAGAAATGTATGTAAGTGTCAAGGTCAAAATTTTGGCCATTCGAAATTGGAATTTTTTGAAAAATTAAGGCGGTAATATTCACATTTGTATTGTTATTTTCGACTGAAATAAGCTAAAATGATATATCAATTTTCAAATGTAGAATAAATAATCCATAATTTCTCAAGCCTTAGGAAAGCAATGAATTATGGACGAGATAAAAACGATCAAATTATATTCTGATCTTGCATTACTCCCTCAAACCTGCATTATAAAGAACTGAATCATAACTACGGAAATTATTAAGCCGCTGCAAGACTTCGATTTCATCGAGATTAAGATCGTAAATCTGGATTTTCAGATATAAATTTCAATATATTAAATCTCCTCATATCAAACCCATTTATAAAATTTATACAGTATGTTACAAACAGTAACTGTATGTATCATTTTGGATTATAATTTTTAGTTTAAACGCGATTGATTGACACTATGCTCAATGGCTAGCGTTCTATAATCTTATGATGCTTTTGTGGTATCTTAATTCTTATTGGTCGGATAAGCCAATTTCGAAACCAAGACGAATATCGAAAAATTATTAAGTACAGACTTTTTTATAAATAAAAAACCTAAATGTTCCTGTTATCAAATGTTTTCACTTATCTTTTTTTGATATTATCTTATATTTTTTTTGATATCCTGTTCCAACTCCTTTGAATCAAAAACAGTTTTGTATTATACAATACGTATTGTACAATACAAAACCATTTTTGATTCAAAGGGGTTGGAACAGAATATTATTACCCACTTATTATACGCGTTTGAAATGCCTTAAATTTAGGACCTTGAATTACCGCCCACAAACTTTAGCGATATTTGCTCTCGCACGCCACCCCCCTCCATTGGCTCAAACAAATTATTTTTGTATGCCCGCATGCCAAATTACAAAAAAAATGTAATGAGGAATGAATGAGGGGTAGGCTTTTTAGTGCTCTTTGAGAAGCCTACTAAATATCATTGTTTGAGCGTAGGTTGAGGTATCGGATGATCTGGCTGTAACTGCCGACATCTTGAAGAGTTATCTTACCAATAAGGAAAAGTGAAATGGCTTTTAAAATACATGTTTACAAAATAATCGGATAATTTTTTCATACTAGGTTTCTCAGAAACTGCACTTAAAAAATTCCAAAAAAACCACCGTAATTATCGACGCTGAGTCTTTTAAGGGGGTGATCGTCGCATTTTAAGGGGTTTTCGATAGCAATTGGTTCGCAGCAAGTACAAATCGTTGGACCAACTTTTACCTCTCTTTGATATATTTAAACAAAAATCTTGCATCCTTAAAAAATAATCCAATTTAACGGATGGCTTGTCCGATCAGAAACGTGCTTACAAAGTGACGGAATTATTTTTCAAAATGTATCTCCTCCCTGAGTTTTCAGTTCAACAATGATTCATGTTTTCAATTAACCGGACAGAACGTGAGCAGACCGCCAAGCTGAGTTTTTGTATCTCTTCCCTGAGTTTTCAAAGTACACCAATGATTCATGATTTGAATTAACCGTACAGAACGTGAGCAGACCGCCAAGCTGAGTTTTTGGGAAAATTTTTGATTTGGCTTCAGAATCACCAAAAACAGTATTGTGACCCTATGTTAATTAGAGCAAAATACAGTTTTTTGATGATTCTGAAGCCAAATCAAAGAATTTTTACAAAAACTCAGCTTGGCGGTCTGCTCACGTTCGGTTAATTTAAAACATGAATCATTGTTAAACCTTGAAAACTCAGGGGGAGATACATTTTGAAAAAATAATTCCGTCACTTTTGTAAGCACGTTTCTGATTAGACAAGCCATCCGTTAATTTGGATTCTTTTTTAAGATGCAATATTTTTGTTTAAATATATCAAAGAATGGTAAAAGTTGGTCCAGCGATTTGTACTTCTGCGACAATTGGCTATCGAAAACCCCTTAAAATGCGACGACTGCCCCCTTAATGCAACCTAGCAAATTGAGATTTTATTTCTTAATGTTTTTTTTTGTTATTGATTTGTTTATGAAAATTTAAGGAGTTAAATTAAAAAATAAGGTGTTATTCAGCTGAATTAAACATAAAAAAAATTAATTTGCACACTTCGTAATTTAAATTACTAGAACTTTGAAGAAATAAAAATTGTGATTATGGCGATTTATTTCTTGAATAAGAACATGCCAAATGTGTAATTATCTTAACAAACCTCGAAATAAAACTCATCTACATTAACTTATGTTAACAAATGATTTATCACCATTGAAAGATAAGCTTAAAAATTGAAAATGTTTGTTATGAGTTATTTTGGCGAGCTGTTTTTAATAATTTATTGCAAAAATGATGAAAAACGTTTTCAATTTAAAGTGTTTTATTATCTTATGTTTAAATTGTCATTATGAATTTTTAATCACATATATCTTAGATTAAGGGAATCGGTGCATTTTGACAGATACCGATATGGGCTCTTGATGAATTTTTTTTTACTGAGTTTATACATTCTTCTCAATATACCATCAAAGTAATGTTTCATAATCAAGGCAACTTTTGTAACTACAGAATTTTCGAATTATTGCTATTTTTGAAAATTTTGAGTTCGAATTAAACTTTTTGAATTCGACAAATTATGAGAAATTTTTGAAAAAAGTTCCGAACATTATTTAAAAATGCCTTATTTTTTGTTCAATCTATTTTTTAATATTTGTTTCTAATCAAAGAATGAAACTCTTTAAAATGGCCACTTTTACTTTTCGCGTAGATGACCATATATTTTTCATATGCTATTTGAAAAATCATATGACATGGTTTTGTGATTTTTGGTCAAAAATAATTTAAAATATTTTAAAAATTT
>SCLH01000465.1:239125-253456 GCA_004367855.1 Oikopleura vanhoeffeni | reverse complement strand
TACCTTTAACTTCATTCAAATATGTCCTCGTTTTGTTTCTTTCATCTTGTTTATACTCTGAATCATAATTTTTGCAACGAAACTACGGTTTAGCAGAAATCCATCAAAGCCCTTTTTCATTCATAATTGAAAAAATATCACACCAAAACTTGCCAAATTGGTAAGCCGACCCATCCACCGTTCAAAATTTATTTCATTCAACTCATGAAAAAAAATATTTTTTCTATGTGCCAAAATTTCGATTTTTTCGTCTTTTTCCAATAATTCAAATTTTCGATTTTGACGTAAAAATCGTATATAAACAAATTAAATACATTTTCAACGATGAATGTGTTGGTTTGAACGGTTCCTAAATAATAAAAAATAAATTTTACCTTAATTTAGACACCTTCGATAGCAAACGCGCGTTTTTGAGTGTTTTTAAAGACGATTTAGAAAATAAAAAAAACAATCTGAAAAAAAACAAATAATACGAAGTGCGCTCAAAAGTGGCAACTTTCGTTCGAAAAAGTTTTAATCCAAAAATTTCGAAATGGCAAAAAGTTTTCCATCAAGAGCAAAAAAATTGAAAAAGCCGATGCAAATTTGTCAAAATGCACCGCCCTAAACTAATGTGTCCCGTGGAACTTTGACGTCAGAGACCTAACGAATCGTGTCATGTGATTCCCATCAGGTTAGAGCACCAATACTTAAAAAATACAGGCAGTTCCAAACCGTCGATTTTTACAATTTTTTGTACAGTTAAATCAGAGTCTTATCTCAACCTTAGTCCGCTTTTGGTTACCATATCGATGATTATGTAACAACATTAGTTGGATTCGAACACGCGATAAAGAGTCTCTGATTCATTCATTTTAAGATGGACTTAGGTTGGGATAAGAATATACAAGGAAATTTGAGCCTTTAATTAAGGATATCTCATAATTTTATCATCATTTTTTTTCGTTTTTTATTTTACGGCCAAAAACCTTACTTTTTTTCCTTTTGTAATATATGCATTTTTGTCATTTCCGGTTATTAGATAATCCCGGACTTATTTCAAAAAAATTCGAATCTGTTGAAAAAAAATCATTCCGAAAAGTTTTCGTGGATTTTTGATATCTCTGTTTCGGTCTCGAAGGGTAACAGCCTAACGAGGACCACGAATTAGTCAGTATAAACTTTGCTTTGATTTCAAAAATAATATATTTGCTATGCAAATTTTGCATACAAAAGTTAAATCACTTTCCAAAACATTAGTGTTTCGCATTGTCAGATGCTCTCCTAGATAAGGACAATTTGGTTAAAAAGAAAAAAAAGCAAAAAGATGGTAATTTTGGTTTTCTTGACATTACATACAAGATTACAAACGGAGCGATAGATATACAAATAGGTTTGTTATCAGCTCCTACCGCGTGGCTATTCTTTAGCCTATTTATCGCAACAAGAATTCTATATTTTAACTCTTCTAAACTCAAGAGGCTCTGAGGTCTTCAGAATTTAAAATGTGGATAGGTTAAACTTTGTAAAGACAAAAACGGAGATTATTTGGAGTATTCCATAGTGACACTGATAACATAATGTCAGATACCTTTTTAGAACATTTAACCGAAAGATGTTCAATTTGTAAAAAAGCCGGGCGACTGGTAATGTTAATACATAAAAAAATTAGTCTAAATAAGTTTTTAAAACTTATATCAATAACAATGTTTTTTGGCTAATTTTTGCTTATTTTATTCATCTCGATCAAAAATATTTTGCCAAATAAATCTAGATGACAGTATCCATCACGAAATGACCGCCGTGCAACGAGCTTTGATAATAAATAAAAAAAATCGTCGGGAAAAGTTTTTAAAACTTATATCCAAAATACTGTTTTTTGATCAATATTTTCGCAGATTTTAAGATTTCGAATGCGTATTTTAGGTTTTTTAAGGGGGTTATTAAAGGGGGTTCCCAACAGCATGAAACACTTCATAATGAATTCGATTTTTAAATGTCGTAGAATCATTTTTTGACTTTCTATCAAATATATCCACCGATCCGAATCCGATCCAATTGTTCCGACCTCTGCGTTTAAGTAGAGCGCGCGATGTTTTTGATTTCCTTCTTCTCCTCTCCTTCTTCTCCTAGGATATCCTTCTTCTCCTATCCTATTTCTGATATTTCTTTTTGTTCCGAACAAACAAATTGTTCATTTTTCTAATATTGAACCAGAATTGTTTGTTGATTAAATAATTGA
Source organism: Oikopleura vanhoeffeni (assembly GCA_004367855.1). Classification (NCBI taxonomy): domain Eukaryota; kingdom Metazoa; phylum Chordata; class Appendicularia; order Copelata; family Oikopleuridae; genus Oikopleura; species Oikopleura vanhoeffeni. The sequence goes on along the minus strand of SCLH01000465.1, from coordinate 251,235 downwards.
CAATAAACGAACCCAATTTACGTTTTAACCCTATGAATCATAGAGCCGATATATCGGCTCAAGCCTACCTAAAACTTTCTAAAAAGAGCAAAAAATGTCACAGAATTGTTTCTTCCGGATACATTATAAAAAATTTAGCGGTGATTTCGAAAAAAATACTCATTTTGTTTTTGAATATTTGGTTCGAATATTACGTGGAGTTGATTTTTCGCCGAAGTTTTACTTCCGGAAAAATTATTTCGAAACTAAACATCAAATACAAATGTGAGATGAGCTTGTTTTTAAGAAAGTGTTCTGTGCATACAAAACACTTAACATTAAAATTTATTCGTATCTTGGGACAGATATTTTTATTTGGAAGTGAAATATCAAAATTTTCAATTTAACTCCCACAGTCTTTTTACAGTCACGCGTGACCATGGCCAGTTTAATCGCATTTTAGGACCCTTAATCATTCATTATGAAACACTTACAAAGTGATCGATCAACTATTTGAATAATTGACGTTTGCGCGTTTTTTTTCCAGGATTTTTACTGTATTACAGTACTTATTTTTTGCAAAAAAATTTAAATCATCAAAAAAAGACTTGGAGCAGAGTCAAAAAAAATTTTAAGTCTTTTTGCCTATTACACCATATCCCGAAAATGATCACGTGACCGTATATTCAAGGGATAAGGTTGGCAAAAATAGTACTATTTTTTTTCAAAAATTACTTTAATCAATTTTTGAAAAAAAAGAAGTGGTTCTTTAGAAGTTTTATAGAATTTTTTTCATTAAACCAAAGACCAAAAACGATCACGTGACCTTTTAATCAAGAAATAAGGTTTTGAGTCAAGTACTACCCTGTTCAAGTTAAAATAATGGTCCTCCTCAAAAATGCGTAGGCGTGTAAGGCAAAAAGATACGAATTTGTAGAAAAACGTAGGCGTGTTATTCCCTTTATTTTATTCCCTATGTACATAAATAGTAGTCAGATTTAGCCGAAAAATTTTGTGAAGTAATAAACACCGGATTTAATAGTTTTGAACATAATGGTATCTTCCAAAACGGTCACGTGATCTTATTTTTCAAGAAATAAGGATAAATATATGACATATTTCAGACCTTATTTTTAAACTATTTCGTCACGTGATTTTATTTGGACTATACCGTAATGAGAAAAACGTCTTAAAACGGTTAGAGTTACCCTGGAATTTTTTGGCGTGATTTGAGTATTTTTTCAAAATACCGTATATTGTTTACCGTATATCAATATTACGTTAACTTCAAAGTTCATCGTAGAGACTCGTAAGTACCCTCAAAGAGAATCGGAGAGTCGACTTTTCTGATGAAATATAGCAACTATGGGTCAATTATGTACTGAAGGCGCCAGAGAGCAACTTCTTTGTGAATCTAAAATTTAGACATATTTTTTGCTCTCTAGTAACCCGTTCAGTACATAATTCACACATAGTTGCTAGATATTTTCATTAGAAAATCGACCTCTCCGATTTTTTTGAGAGTACTTACAAGCTTCTATGATGAACTTTAAATTGGCCTTGAACCTTGTCATAAAAAATAGTTCTTTTTTATTTTTAAGGAGCTAATTTTGTAAAAATTTTAATAAAAACATGCAACTTTTTCGCAGTTTCAGCACCCAAATTGGTGACGGTTTAATACTGAAAATTTGAAAATGTCAAATTTAGCCTCAATGCGTTCAATTATGCCCTTAATGGTGTGAATCGTGCTAAAAAGAGAGATTATTGTATTTTCTTATCGCCATTTGATGCCTTTAAATACTTTTTTCACATGTTGTTTTGATAAGATTGTCGGAAATTATCAGAATTACCATATAATCAAGTGAAAAATATATGTTGATAATGAAACGAAGGTATACGCTTGATTTAAACACCATGGTCACGCGTGACCGTGAAAAGACTGTGAGTCCAGAAGTTGTTCTGGATTGTAGGAGTTAAGTATTCAATGAAAAAATTATTGATTATAAAAATTAATTAAATCAATCAAAAATTGTCCACACTGTCACTTGATTACTATTTAAAATTAAAATAATAAAAAAAGTGCATTAATCTGCTTTTATTTGGGAAATTACCCATTTTTCATATAAATTTGTGATGTTTTAATCATTTTTTTTTAAAGTACATTTTGATTTGTGATAAAAATCCAATCGTATTAAAGTGTGACGTAGGGCAGATACTTGTGCGTTGGCACCCATAAAAATAAAATGTGTGAAGACTACGACGAGCACGTATCTTTAACTTTTCCGCTTCCAATTGCAAAAGTAATTGGAGCTTCAACTACCTTGAGCTTTCCGTAAACAACGTCCAAGGTAGAGCCAATATATCGGCTCTGGTGCCTTGGCGGATCTCTTTTTTCTGTGATTCCAGGGTTAAACAACTAAAAAATTATTTTAAAGATGCCATAATTTTCTAAAATTTTCACCATTTGTTTCAAAATTTTAAAGTCGCGCTCCTCTAGAATGAAACTGAGAATCAATTTTGAAATTTTACTTCTACACCAGTTTACTGACAGGATTTTTTCGAGATATTGAATTGCAAAAAAAAAATTGAATTAAAATTCAAGGCGCTGAAAATTTTATGGCGACACTTGTCAAAATCTAAGTTTTCGAGAAAATTCTAGAGTGCGAAAAACAAAAATTATAATTTTGGCCTAACAGTAGTTTGCTACTGCTGTTTTACATAACCTCAAGAATTTTCAACTTTTCTTCGTTTTTTTTGAAGGCGGTGAAAATTTTATAAAATTTGAAATTACCGGTTTTCAATTCGGTTTACTGGTAAAATGCCATTTTGTGAAACTCTTAAAGTCATATGATTTGCAGCCGAGGTTTCGATCATTCCAGCCATACTAAATAGAAGTTTGTAGCTCTTACAATTTTTCTGTAAAAGACCTTCAAAAACACCTTTATACCGTTGGAAACCCCCTTAAAGGGATTGTGGGTGCTTCCAGCAATGTGCTGGGGGAAAAATGAGCCGTTTTTAAAAATAAAATATTTTTTGTGAGAATTGAGTGAACGTTTATTTTTCCAATTGTATATTGTAGTCCGTAACCATGAGAAGTCAAAAATTGATTCATTTTTAGAAAGTTTTATGCTGGTATTTCTTTCCATTGAAGTATACCGTCATATCCACGTATCCAAAAATCACATAATGCCGATATTATTGGTCAGAAAAAATTCTCTACAATCGCAACTAAAAATATTTTATAAATTCATCTTAATTCGCCGAAAATTATTTTTGAAAATTCCTTGCTATAGTTAAATAAAGGCAAAATGTACATTATTTTACAAAAAAAGCATACCTCACGAACGGTACATGCGATTTCTTTTCTCTTTTTTTAATAAATCATTCTAAATTATCTTATTAAACTTTTTGACTGAAAAAATTTCATCAATTTTTCTTATATTTCTCGCAATCACTATTTTATGCTGATTTGATGCGCGCCATTATTACATTGAGTAGGCTGAAAATTGAAATATTGAAAAAGGGTCAAAAATTGTAACAATTATAATGTTGAAATACTCTCATTTAGTGTAATTTTTTGCTGTGATTATTATTTTTTGTAATTTGAGACTATCCAATGTGTGAAATTGTTAATAAATAAATTATTTTTGCAAGCAAATCCGATGTTTTAGAACTAGTTTTTCGATAGGAAACAACTATTTTTTGCTTGCAATCAATTTCTCATGTGCTGGATGGTCGGATACAAAAAAACAATACCGAATTTGAGACCGTGGTTGAAAATAACTACTGCACCCACAATCCCCTTAATGAACCTATTTAAAAATTTCTCAAATAAATGATCAAAATTAATGAGAATCTTTTTGTCAATGCTACATAGACAAACTCGCCCTATAAATTCAAAAAATCGTGAAAATGTGTCGCTTTACTAGATTTTGTGTATAAATTCTATTCAAACTTAATTCCAGAAATTTCGTTGATTAATCATCATTTTCACTTCTTGTTATTTTACCTTTATTAATTTGTTCACATGAGAGTCATCTTGCACTGATTTCAGGAATCTTAACTGGAATATTTTGTAGCAGAGTGGATGATAAAATGTTAAACCCCTTAATTTTCGAATTGTTTCCAAATTGAAAATAATGTCAAATCGGTTTGAATAATTAAACCTTAGTAAATGGAAAATATGTCGTCATAAAATTGAACAATACCGTCCCGTTTTGTAAGAAAGTCTGCGGTTTTCAAGATTCCNGTTTACATATGACTGCTGTTTGAAAAATCAAAATGTTTTTTTGTCATTTTGTTCGACTCTTAAGAAATATTAATGAAAATACAATAGATCAAATGTGTTTTTGAAATTCAGTAAAAAATCAAGCGAATCATTTGTGAATTTTCGGTATCATTTGGTTTCGTATTTTCAACCGATGCAAGTAAGTGATATCGTTTCTGACTTCTGATTGAAATTTTACAACAACTTGCTAAGGAACGTTTTGTCATGCACGCATATTATAAAATTTTATTATTTAACAAAATTTAAATAAATTGAGGTGTAAGGCTTATCTTACTTTTAAAATCAGAACTATTTCTATATTTAAACTCAATTGAAGTCAATTTTCCCTAAAGCTGTTTTCTCTATTTTCATGAAAAAAAACTTATAGTAGATAATTTGGCAATGGATAATGATTCTCCACATATAGTGCATACACCCGAATTGTCTGAGTTTTTATAATTAGGCTTAAAAAAAACTCCACATCGGTCAATGGAAATGGAGTTGTAATGAAAATGTTTTTGATTTTTACAGTGACTTAAGTATTGTAAAAATTTAATATAACGTTTGCAGTATAAAACTTTCATTTAATAAAAATAAAAAAAATTTTTTCACATTTTTTTTTCTTTCAAAAATCATCCGAAAAGTACCAGACTGCACATCGTGCCCCTAAAGGGTTCCCAAAACACATGAAACACTTCAAATGATCGATTTAAATGGTCGTAGAATCATTTGAGACTTTCTATCAAATTATTCCACGATCCGATCCGATCAATTGTTCACTCTGCGCTTAAATAGGGCGCGCGATGTTTTGATTCTTTTCTCCTATCGTCTCTCTCCAATTCTTATCTGATTATCATTGTCGACAAATGTTCCTTCTCTTTCCTATCTATTCTTGTCAATTGGTCTATATTGAAAGAATTGTTGTAATATATGACAAAATAACGAACCCAATTTACGTTTTTACCTGAATATAGAGCGATATATGTCAGCTACTAAAACTTCTTAAAAGAGAAAAATGTACAGAATGTTTCTTCGGTACATTATAAAAAATTAGCTGTGATTCTCGAAAAAATACTCATTTTGTTTTTAATATTGGTGAATATTACAGGAGTGAGTTCTTTCGCCGAAGTTTACTTCCGGAAAATATATTTCGAACTAAACATCAAATACAAGTGAGATGAAGCTTTTTTAGAGAAATGTTTTGTACAAAACCTTAACATAAAGTTATTTCGACTGGACAGAATTTTTATTGAGTGTATTCAAATTTCAATTCTACTCCATAGTCTTTTTACGGCAGCGTGACCATGGCTGTTATCGCAATTTAGGACCCTCTGACATTATGAAACACTTACAAGTGATCGATAAACTATTTGAATAATCACGTTTGTCGTTTTTTTCCAGGATTTTACTGTTTACAGTACTTATGTTTTGCACAAATTAAAATCATCAAACAAAAGACTTGGGAGAGCAAAAATATTTTAAGTTTTTGCTATCAACCTATCTCCGAAAATATCATGACGTATATAGGAAAGGTTGGCAAATGAACTTCTTTTTTTCAAAAATTATTAAAATCATTTTGAAAAAATAAGATGTTTTAGATTTATAGAATTTTTTCTAATTAAACCAAGAAAAACGATAGATAACAAGATAAAAGGTTGAGTCAAGTACTACCTCTGTTCAAGTTGAAAATGGTCTCACCAAAATGGTAGCGTGTAAGGCAAAAAAATCGATTTGTGAAAAAACGTAGGCGTGTTATCCTCATTTATTTCCTCTATTACATAAATAGTTCAGATAGCCAAAATTTGTGAAGTAAACACGGATTAATAGTTTGAATAATGTAATCTTCCAAAATGGTACGTGCTTATGTTCAAAAAATAGGAATAAAATATGATATATTTCAAAGATATTGATAAACTAATTCGTACTAAGATTTACATGAGGGACTATGGTAGATATCGTAATGAATACATCTATCTTAAAAACGTTTAGAAGTTTGACTGATTTTCGGGTGATTTGTATTTTTTCAAAAAGCGTATATTGTACCGATAATGCAATTACGTTAATTCAAAGTCTCGTAGACTCGTAATACCCAAAAGTGGAAGAGTCGACTTGTTTGCAATAATGTAAATAGCAAATTGTATTAATGTATTAGGTTTGACTAACGCCAGAGACATCTATTGTGAATTCAAATATTAGACATTTTTTGCTCATCTAGTAACCGTTCAGTACAATTCACACATGTTGCCTATGTCTTAGAATCGACTCTCGATTTTTTGAGAGTACTTCAAGTCTATGGTACTTGATAATTGGCTGAACTGGTCAAAAATTCTTTTTTATTTTAAGGACCTATGGTATTGTAAAAATTTAATAAAAATGCAACTATGTCTAGTCACCGAATGTGAGGTTTAGCGAGAAGATTTGATGGATTATCGATAACTACGCATTAACTAGACTCATGCGTTCATACTTCAGGTGCCATGTGGTATTCGTATAGAAAGATGAGATGTTCTAGATGTAGCATTCGTTAATCGCCTTTGATGCCTTAATCTTTTTTACAGTTGTTATAAGATTCGGAATATCTACAGATTACCATAGTTATCATGACAAATGTGATATTGAAAGAAGTGTATACCTTGATTTAAACAATGGCGCTGAGTGAGTGCTGTAGGTCAGAATGGTAGGATTGGAGTAGAGTTTCCAGAGTGACAATGAAAAATAATTCTATTAAAAATGTTAATTAATCAATCAAAAATTGCCACACTTCACTTGATTACTATATAAATTATAAAATAATAACAAAAGTGCTATTAGCTTTATTGTAAATTAACCCATTTCTAATAATTTGTGATTTTTTCACATGTTTTTAAAGTACATGTTGATTTGAAAATCATCGTATCAAGTGTGCGTAGGGAGATTACTGTGCTGGCACCATATAAATAAAATGTTGAAGACTACGACGACACGTATCACTGATATATACACCTTGGTTTTCAACTATATTTCTAAACTAAATCAAATTCAAGATTTGAATATTGATGCAAATATAACTTTTCAGCTTCATGCAAAAATTGGAGCTTCACTACCTTGAGCTTCCGTAGACAACGCAAGGAGAGCATATATCGGCTCTGTCTGGCGATCTTTTTCATGTGAATCCAGGTTAAACACTAAAAATTATTTAAGATACCGTGTTTCTAAAAATTTTCACATGTTTCAATATTTAGCGCGCTCCTCAAATGAATGTGAACCATATTGAATATTACTTCTAGACCAGTTTTGAAGAAGATTTCGAGATATTGAAGCAACAAAAATTGATAAATTCAGGCGCTGAAAATTTTTGGCGATCCTTGTAAATCTAGTTTCAGAAAAATCTGAGTGAAAACAAAATAATAATTGCGCTAACAGTGTATGCACTGCGGTTTTACATACTCAAGAATCAACTTTTCTTCGTTTTTTTGCAAGCGGTGAAAATTTTAAAATGTTGAGTGACGGGTTTTAATTCGGTTTACTGGTAAATACCATTTGTGAACCGTAAAGTCATTATATTGCAGCCGAGTTCGATCATTCCAGCCATACTAATAGATGTTTGTACTCTTAATAATTTCTTGTAAAAGACTTCAAAAAACCTTTATACGTTGGAATCACCCTTAAAAATGTGGGTGCCTTCCAGCATGTCTGGGGAAAAAGGCGTTGTAAAAATAATATTTTTGTAGATGAATGTAACATTTTATTTCAATTGTTATTTGTCCTAACCATAGAGTCAAAAATTGATTTATTTAGAAAGTTTATTACATCAAACCTTTAAATGCAACCTAATCGCTTGGTTATCTTCCAATTGAGTATATACCGTCATATCACGTATCCAAATCACATGATCCCGATATATTGTCAGAAATAATTCTCTACAATCGCAACTAAAATATTTTATAAATTCTCTTATAATCGCCGAAATTATTTTGAAAATTCTGCTATAGTTAAATAGAAGGCAAAGTTACATATTTTACAAAAAAAAGATACCTCACGAATTGACGCGACTTTTCTCTTTTTTAAAAATCAATTCTAATTATTCTTATTAAACTTTTTGACTGAAAATTTCATCATTTTCTTATATTCTACGCAATCACATTTTATGTATTTGGCGCTATTTAATTGAGGTGCTGAAAATTGAAATTGAAAAGGGTCAAAAATTGTTACAATTTAATGTTGAATACTCTCTTTTGTAATTTTCTGCTGGTATATTTTTTGAGACTATCGATGTGTGAATTGTAAATAATAAATATTTTGCAAGCAAATCCGATGTTTTAGAACGTATTTCGATAGAACACACTTTTTTGCTTGCAATCAGTTTTATTGCTGATGTGGTCGGATACAAAAAAAACAATACCGAATTTGAGACCGTGGTTGAAAATAACTACTGCACCCACAATCCCCTTAATGAACCTATTTAAAAATTTCTCAAATAAATGATCAAAATTAATGAGAATCTTTTTGTCAATGCTACATAGACAAACTCGCCCTATAAATTCAAAAAATCGTGAAAATGTGTCGCTTTACTAGATTTTGTGTATAAATTCTATTCAAACTTAATTCCAGAAATTTCGTTGATTAATCATCATTTTCACTTCTTGTTATTTTACCTTTATTAATTTGTTCACATGAGAGTCATCTTGCACTGATTTCAGGAATCTTAACTGGAATATTTTGTAGCAGAGTGGATGATAAAATGTTAAACCCCTTAATTTTCGAATTGTTTCCAAATTGAAAATAATGTCAAATCGGTTTGAATAATTAAACCTTAGTAAATGGAAAATATGTCGTCATAAAATTGAACAATACCGTCCCGTTTTGTAAGAAAGTCTGCGGTTTTCAAGATTCCCTCTTTCAACTTAGTTTTTTTTAGCATTAAATTAATTCTAACAAAAATTCCGACGCAAAAAGGGGGCCCAGCCAAAATTACTTGAATTAAATTGAAGAAATATTTTTGCAAATTTTGATCTTTACCTTAATTATGGGTTGACCAAAGTAATGTAACGGTTTCGGCGTAATTTGGTTTATCTGATTTTTGGTATTTTATGAATTTGAGCACATACTAATCTTGCTCGGCTCCTGTTGCATGATTCCAATGTTCACATTTTTTGTTTAAAATTTCAAACATTATTTTTTAAATTAACCGGTTAAAAACTTCAAGAATGCTCACTTAAAGTTTTCATATACCCAATGTGTTTTAGCTTTTGGGGTGATCCCCGAGGAGATTCACGCTTAACCAATCAGAGCGCGACTTGGTTAGTTAATTTAAGGGGCGTTTCAATCTCCCCGGGAAACACCCCAAAAGCTAAAACACATTCGGTATATTATGTGATATGGCCACGATTCTATTCTGTAAAAAATAAATGAATTGAGTTTGGTGGTTGCATTTACTTGCCGTCATAACTAGGGTACAGACCGGGGAAATTTTGAACCTTTCACCGATTGAATTAAATATAAAACTAAATAACTTCCCTACTTCCTGACTACTAGATGGCTCAAAATTGTTTTTTTGTTCATCTTAACATTTTTTGGTACTGATTCACCCTGTGAGCATAGTCTCATTTACATATCGGTTTTATTTTGGCCCCTGGTTCTCCCGGTCCGTGCCCTAGTCATAACTGATAAATCAATAAATTTAATTTTAATGAAGACACTTTTGAGGGTGAACTACCTTTTATGAGGGCTTATACAAGAACAAGCTACAATACGGAAATGTGTTTGACTTTAAATCGAGGAGATCGCCGTAAGTTAAACGACCAATGGAAAAAAAATCATCAGAAATAATACGAAGGACCAAAACACATTTTCCGTATTGTATTAAATTAATAAATGGATCTGAACATGGATCTGAAAAAATCAAATAATACGACCTGAGGTGACCTTAGTAAGGTCCTTTTTTCTCCAGAAGTTTCATTTTATGTTTTGTATTAAAGCTATGATTTCTTCTAGAAAATTTTAACAAAAACAATAATTAAAACCGCTTGTCGTATATGATATACGGTATATCCTTTTCCCAACGGAACTCAATCTCAAAAACGCTTACTATCTCTATAGCGCGTGTTCGAATCCAACTGATGTTGTCTAAGTGATTGTCTTAGTGATTGCTTGAGTGATTACACACCGATAAAATTTAGCGGTTCCATTATCAAGACCCTTGCCTATAATCATATTTAAGATAATCACTAAGACAACATTAGTGGGATTCGAACACGCGCTATAGAGATAGTAAGCGTTTTTGAGATGGAGTTCCGTTGGGAAAAGGATATAAATCAAATAATGAATACTATTAAATAATGGGTCTACAGGGATCTTTTTTGATATATTAGTGCATAAAGTAATTATATCAGATCGTTCCCCTCAACCAGTGTTCTAAACGGAATGAGTTCCTGCCATCTGTTAAACTTTCGAAAAACGTCCAAATTTTAATTTCTAAATCTGTTAACCTATTCTAACAGAGCATGAAAAATGCAAATTTGATTTTTATTCACAGCTAAATTTTGAAAAACTTCTAGAAATCAACCAAGTTATTTGTTAAACTTTGAACTTGAAAAAATCATATCTTTGTAATGTTAAAAAATAAACGAAACGTTAGAAATAACAAAATGCGAAAAAAATTAGAAAAATGATTGCGTAGGATGCTAATTTATAAGAAAATTATTTTTAAAGCTTGTCCACGCTATTCAAACCTAATTATTTTACAGTTCATTTTTTTCATGATATTTTTTTTCGATAATTTCAACTTTATCAAAAAATTTGTAAGTACAGTCTATCAATTTGAACTCAGACTTATGCTAAGATTGCCATGAGCTGAACAGGTACAATTACGGTAATGATGCAGAATTTGCGGGTTGCTTATCAAACACATAATAGTCGCAAAGTTATGTTCTAAAAAAATAAAATACATTCAGCTTGAAATTCAGCATATCGATGAGAATGGTCGAAAATATTCTTTAGAAAGATATATCAAATTTAAAATTTTCGGTTTGGCAAATTGATAGTAAAATAATTAAATTTTGAAATTACTGTCAAAAAAAATCATCTGAAGACTATTTGTCGCGCTTGGCCGTCTCAAATGCGTTGAAAAAGACCTAATGACTAAATTTGATGAAATTCATCTGAAAAAGAGGATTAGCTGAAAAACTATATTCCTTAGTTAAAATTCTAATAAAATACCCGAACGTATACCGAATTAGGCGGATTTCACTTAGACTTATGGTCTAGAACGCATGGTTTATTAAGATCAAGTTTTTGCATGATTTATGTATTTCAGGTGAAAATTACCGTCAAAAAACATTTTCATACAAAACAAGTCGATCAATTATTTCAAATTTTCTAATTTAAATTATTATTAATCTGATATCATAATTTGCATGACGAATTACTGAAAAATTAACGTTTGTCAGGAACAGGCTTGAAAAAGGGAATGCAATTGATTTTCAGAAAATTTTTAATGATTTTAAAATATTTCTTGACACTTTGAGGCAGGGAGCCTTTTCAAGAACCTAGATCATGTAAAAATGGTTCAAATAGATCGCAGACACTTTTAGTTAAAATGCCGAATAATTAAAGAAAATCGGTTATGAAAATCTAAATATGACTTAATTTTTATTTGAGTTATTGGTTCATATTTTATGGCGATTCGATTGAAAGGCACACATGTAATGAAAATTTGTAATCAGCTTATGGAAAAGTGCTTAACCCTCCGAGGCATATAGCCTTTTGAAAGGCTAAAGCCACTTTAAGGGGGTAGGTGTCGGTTTTTTTTAGCCCTTTATAGAATTAATTTATGATACATTAATATCGGTTATGACTGAAGTTGACCCAAGGAATCTCATGGTGG
>SCLH01000465.1:190448-233792 GCA_004367855.1 Oikopleura vanhoeffeni | reverse complement strand
GCTTTTGACTCTTACAAAATAATGATCGAATAATATATGGACTCTTCACCGAATACACACGGGAAGCCAGATTAAATCATGCACAATGCTGTTGAAGATATTGGCCAAGGGCATCAGCTTCTTTCAATCAGTCTACTGCTGATCCTGCAAAGTGAGCGATATTTGATCGGGCCTTCATCGGCCATTCGAGGTGAGATCCTATATATTATAACAATAATTAATAATACTCTATACAATTTGGGTATACCATTTTCATCCGATTATTGTAATTTTGTCCACTTTTTTAAAGCTATCTTGCTCAAAAAGAAATGTGCGGCGGAAAAGGTTTGGATTATCTCCAATGCAATTTCTCGAATATTTAATAATTTGAAAATTTATCGCACTTGACTACACATAGAATTATGACGAAAGTGATTTTCCTGACAAGTTTTTGATATCAAACATACCCACCTTCATTGTAAACATTTTTATTTTTAAAAAGAATTTTAAGGGCCTACCTATTTAATAGCAAAGATAGCGGGAAAAATCCGACCAAAAAAATTGTCGTGAATATGGTACAGAAATGATGAAGCAGATGATAGAAAATAACCTCTACAATTTGTACCCGGATATAAAATAAACTATTTTATACGTTCATATAGTTAGGCTCCCGAGCAAAAAATGAGCCACCCGTTAAAAAAGTTTATGAATTTGCAATTTCGGATCTCGGATACGTTTGACGCTCAAAATTTTGGTCAAATTTTTTTTGTACTCGACCACCTCGGTGACGCGTTTAAGGTGGTCAAATATGGAGTTTTTCCGTTTTTTCCAAAACAAAAAAACATTTCTTTTTTGCAATTTTTACTAATTTTTCGTGTAACTGCGTTAAAATTCTGATCCAGATTGACATCTAAATATTTATATACTCAAAGATTATTTGGTGTAACACCGGAATACGAGGTCCCGAAAATCGAATATTTCAAAAAAACTGATTTATCGGACTTAAAGATGCGCAAGCAACTCATTTGTGGAACGGTATTAGTCAAATAGGGCTAAGATAACAAGGTGGTGGCTAAGGCGATTCCATGTATTTGGTGGGTAACTAGCAGCCGGTATTAGCATGATACAGTATAGCCATTATAGAGCATAAATGAAGTGACATTAGATAGGAAACTTATTGAAGATCATTTTGAATTAATTTTTCGAAAATTGTTCAAATTTTACCGGATCGCTGATATGGTTGAAAATAAAAATGCTCAAAGTCACTTTTGACCCAGAGATGAAACCTCATGATAAACATTAGACTAGAAACATATTTAAATTTTTTACATATCGAAAATAGTTGCTAAAGGGAATTAAAATGGAGAAAATGACAATTTTTAACATTAAACAAACTTTACTAAGGAATTTGAGCCACATGTCCATATGCAGAAATAAATGGGGAAAAGGCCATCTTATTGATACGAAAAATTTACTGTGAGGTCTATCGTTTTCAAAAAATTTGCGATCGCTGATTGTTGAAAATAAAAATCGCTCGAAAGTCATTTTCGACCCCGGAACTGAAACCGCATGATTAATATACTGAAAAAGTATTTTAATTGGTCAAAAGTACAAAAATGTTGAAAGGCATTAAAATTAAAAATTTGCAATTTAAAGAAGGTAGTGCGACTGATTTGACATTTCTTGGTGAAATATCAAAATCCCAAGCTTATGAATGAAAAACCGTAAATCTTTTCTGTAATCTTATCCTATATCTAAAAAAGCTAACAATTATTTATGACCATTACACAAAAAGATACAGATCACGTAACGGTAGTATGCAACTTTAAAGACAAGCTTTTTGTGAGTCCGGCAATGACATTCTAGAGACGCCAATATAAGACGATTTTTGACATCATACTTCAAAATCAATTACTCCTCGGAATATATTTTGGAAATGATCAATTTAATATAGTATCCAAGAAAGTTTGTATGAATCAAACTGTTTCACTAACCGCCATAATTATACAATATTTAGAAGGAGCTTAAACAAAATCCATCATTTAATTTTAGTTGAATAATGAGCTCCAAACGCCGAAAAGCCGTAAAAGGGAATTTTTATTCGATTACTGTTTGAAAGTGAGCCTCATCGCCGAAGGCGATTATTGGCATTTAGTTCATTAACTCTTATTGTTTACAAAATGAAGCCCCAAATCGGCCGAAGCTCCGATAAAAGAGGATTTTCTATTCTGTATTTTATTTTGTTGAATAATGACCTCCAAATCGGCCGAAGGCCGATAAAGGGGATTTTTATTGCATTCTGTTTGAAAAAGTGAGCCTCAAACGGGCCAAGGCAGATCACTGGGCGATATTATGTTTATTATATCTTTTTGCAAACTGACTCCAAATCGGCCAAAGGCGATAGAAAAAGATTTTAAATTATGTTGTTCAAAATCTCGAGCCCAATCGGCCAGAGCCGAAAAGGTGATTTTGTATTTTATTTTGTTTAAAAATGAGCTCAAATCGGCCGAAAGCGGATTAAGCTGATTTATATTTTATATTAAATTTGTTGATTCTATGAGTCACAAACCGCCGATCAAGGGAGACTTTTTTATCAATCTTTTGAAGCAATGACTTCAAATCGGCCTAACTCAAGGGGTTTAAATTTTTTTAAATTCCCGCTGTTAAAGTGAGCCTCATCGGCCGAAGGCGTTATTGGGGATTCTATGTTTTTATCTATTATTGTGCTAAATGGCCCAAATCGCGCGAGGGCGTAAAAAGGATTTTATATTTTGATTTAATTTTGTAGAATTAGCTCCAAGATCGGGCGAAGGCGATAGAAGGTGATTTTGCCATCAATGTGTTCAACTAGTCTAATTGCCTGAGCAGATAATAAGGGTGATTTGTATTATTTTCTTAAACGAACCTCAAATCAGGCAAGAGCCGATAAAAGATGATTTATATTTTTTATCATTTTGTTGAATCAATGAGCTCCAGAATCAGGCCAAGGCGATAAGGGGGATTTTTTATCAATCTCAGTAAAGTGAGCCTCAAATCGGCAAAAGTCGCGATTTATTGGGATTGTTATGTTTCTTTATCTATTCTTATTGTAAAATAAAGCCAACATCGGCGAAGGCCGTATAAGCGGGGATGTATGTTTTTTCTGTCTAATGCTTGAGAATGATCAGAAAAATGCCAAAATTTGTAAGAATTTTACGAATATGAAGATAAAAACAGAACTTTAGATTATTTTCAATAAAAATTATTCGATTTTGAAAGAAAATTTCAAATTCAAAATGAATTTGATATTATTCAAAAACTACAAGTTCTTTGTTTAAACTTTTGGATTTGTATTCAAATTGAATTTTTATAATCCGAATTTCATGCAAAATTGAAGCAGACAGTTCGAAAATTTTGTTGATATATGAGCTCCAAATCGGCCGAAGGGCGCTAAGGGGGATTATTTTTTCATCTGTTGAAAGTGACCTCAACATCGCGAAGGCCGATACGTGGATTCTGTTTTAATTGCGTATTCTTGTCAAATGAGCCGCAAATCGTCCAAAGCCGATAGGAAGTGATTTGAATTAAAGGATTGTTTCAAAACTGAGCCCAAATTCGGTCAGAGGCCGAATAATAGGGGTAATTTGTGTTTAATTTTGTTAAAAAATGGCCTCAAATCGGCGAAGGCGTAAAAGCTGGTTTATATTTGATTTAATTTGGTTGAATATGAGCTTCAATCGGCCGAGGCCGATAAACAGGGTTTTTATTTAATTCTGTGAAGTGAAGCTCAAATCGGCGAAAGCGATATTGGAATCGATTGTTTTTGATCTATCATTTGTTTGTGAAATGAGCCCAAAGCGAAGCCGAAATAAAGATGATTTAATATTTTGGAATCTAAATTTTTGAATATAGCTCAATCGGCCGACAAGGGGATTTTTTCATTCGTCGCGAATGGAGCTCTATCAGGCAAAAGGCGATATTCGATGGATTTTATGTTTTATCATTTATCTGTAAATAAACGCCAATCGCCGAAGGCCGTAACGGGACTGTATGTTTTTTCTTCATATCGTTGAGAATGATCGAAAAAAATTGCAAAAAATTTGTAGGAATTTCGAATATAGGAATAAAAACTAGAAATTGAGATATTTTCAAATAAAATATTCGATTTGAGAAGAAATTCAAATTCAATGAATTCGAAGTATTATTAATCAAACTACAGTTTTTGTTGGTTGTATTTTAATTAGTTGTTTTAATAACGCGCAACTTTCTGGAATGAAAGTAGAAAGTGTCGAAATTTTTCTTTGTTGAAATTTAACAATTACTACTAAAATATATAATTTTTTGTTTGAAAAATTGACAATTTATTCAACTACGACAACTTTTAATAAATTTGTACATCCTTAAAACGTACGATATTTTTCGAGATTAATTTAAAATTTAAATTTTTTTTAAAATTAAATTTAAAAGAGTTCCCGAACATTGGCAATTTTTCTGCTCATTTCCAATATATAGACTATAACAGTAACCCAATAAAATTAACATCAGCGCCTCAAAGGAACGAATTTAATGAAAAGCGAACTAAAAATATAAAAATGACATCAAACATTAAAGAAATAAAAAAAAAAAAAAAAAACAAGAAAAATTCACACAAAGAATCGAGAACAGGCAAGAAAATAGTGTGTAAGGAACAAAAGAAAACAAAATCCAAAAAAAACAACAAACAAAAAAAAAAAAAAAAAAAAAAAAAAAAAAAAAAAAAAAACAAAAAAAAAAAAAAAAAAAAACAAAAAAACAAAAAAAAAACAAAAAAAAAAAAAAAAAAAAAAAAAAAAAAAAAAAATCATGCAAAAAATAAAAAAAAAAAAAATTCCACAGAAATAATGAAACAAATAAAAAATTCCCTTGTATCGGCCAGTCGCCGCCCGCCGATTTGACTGCATTATCACAAACAATTCAAATTAGATCACATTTGGCACCGGCCATGGCACAAGTTTGCAACATATCGAATAAGAAACATAAAAGCACCAAGAATCGGAAGAGCTCATTTTTTAACATAAATATCAAAATCACTTCTTTATCGGCCCTCTGGCCGATTTGGGGTCCAGTTTGACATCATTAAATTACAACATGACCTTTATCGCTTTGGCCGATTTGGGGCTCAGATTTTGAAACAAAATTTAATTGCAAAAATCCCTATTCGGCCTTCGTTGGGCTCACTTTCAACAGAATTGGATCAAAAATCCCCTCTTATCGGCCGATTGGAGCTCACTATTCAACAAAATTAAATATAAACACCCTTTTATCGGCCTTCCGCCGAATTGGGCTCTTTTAACAATAAAGATTAGAAACATAAAATGCCCAATAATTGGCTTTTGGCCGATTTGTATGGCTCAGTTTTGAACAAATTTAAAATTCAAAATCTTTCTATCAGCCGTGGCCGATTTGGGGTGCTGATTTTGCGACCATAATAGATAAGTAACATATAAATCCCAGGAATCGGCCTTCGGCCGATTGAGGCCCATCCTTTCCAAATGAATTAGAAATCCCCTTTATTCGCTTCGGCCGTATTGAGCTCAATATTCAACAAAATTAAATACAAAATATAAATAACCTTTTATCCGCCTTCGGCCGATTTTGTGCTCATTTTGCAACAATAATAGATTAAAGAAATAATCCCCAAGGAATTGGCCTTCGGCCGATTTGAAGCTAACTTTCAACAGAATTGAATAAAAATCCCCCTTTATCGGCCTTCGGCCGATTTGAGGCTCATTAATCAACAACAATTAATACAAAATATATAATCAATTTTATCGGCCTTCGGTGATTTGGGGCTTACTTTTCAACTGAATTAATAAATAAAATTTTTATCGGCCTTCGGCCGATTTTGAGGTATTTTAAACCAAAATTGAATACAAAATCACCTTTATCGGCCTCTTGGTCCGGATTTAGGGGCCCAGTTTTTAACTGAATTAAATAATGAACCCCTTTTATCGGCCTTGGCCGATTTTGGGGCTCATATTTCAACATAATTATAATACAAAATATAAAATACCTTTTTCGGCCTTCGGCCCGATTTGAGGCTCATTTATCAACAATTAAATACAAAATCACCTCGTATCGGTCTCCGCCAATTTGAGGGCTCATTTTTTTAAACAAAATTTAATACAAAATATATAATCATTTTTACCCTCGGCCTTCGCCGCCCTTTGGGGCCTCCACATTTTGAACTGAATTAAATTATAATTTTATCGGCCTGCGGCCGTATGAGCTCATTATTCACTAATTAAATACAAATATAAAATCAATTTTATCGGCCTTCGGCCGCATTTGAGGCTCATTTTTAACAAATTAAATACAAAATCACCCTTTTATCGGCCTGTCTGGCCGATTTAGGGCCAGGTTCGAACTGAATTAAATAATAAACCTTTTTATGGTTTGGCGATTTGAGCTCATTATTAAACATAATTGAATACAAAACAAAATCACCTTTTTATCGGCCTTCGGCCGATTTTGAGACGGCATTTTTTCACAAAATTAATACAAAAATCACCCTTTATCGGCCTCGTTTTGAACAAAATAATACAATAATACACCTCTATCGGTCCTGTCCGCCGATTTTTGGGGCTCATTTTTCAACAAATTAATTTATGATTTTTTTAAACTTGAATTTTACGGCGTGTAGTGAAATATGTTGATTAAACAAATGTTCTTCTTGAACTTGATTATGTGAGGTCATTTTCCAAATAATATCCTCGGGGAGATTGTATATTTGGAAGTTTGAATCTGTAAAAAATTGTCGGTTATTTGGCGTTTTAAGATTGTTCATTCGGCCGGATTCACAAAAAGCTTGTTTTTAAAGATTGACATTACTACCGTTACGTGATCCGTATCTATTGGTGTATTCATAAAATATATGTTATGCTTTTTTTTAAGATTAAGGAAAGATCTACAAATAAGCATTTACGGTTTTATTCATAAGCTTTTGGATTTGGTATATTTCACCAAGAAAATGTCAAATCAGAGTCGCATACCTCTTTAAATTGCAAATTTTTGTAATTTTAAGTGCCTTTGACAACCATTTTCTGACTTTTGCAACAATTAAAAAATATTTTTTCTAGTATTATTTGATCATCGCGTTTCATTCTCGGGGTCAAAATTGACTTTTCGAGCATTGATTCTTTTCATCCAATCAATAGCGAGTCGGCAAAATTTTCTGAAAAAAATAATTAAATAAACCTACAGAAAATTTCCTATCTATGGTGGCTTTCATTATTTCCCATATTGACATGTTCCTCAATTCCTTACTTAAAAGTTTTTGTTTATGCTAAAATTGACAATTTTCGTCATTTTGATATTACCCTTTAACAACCATTTTCCGATTTTGTACAAGTTTTAAAATATGTTTTCTTGTATTTCATGTTATCAGGGTTCATTTCCGGGGTACAAAAGTGCTTTTGACAAATTTATTTTTCAACCAATCTCTGATCGGCAAAATTTTGAAAAATTTTCTGAAAAAATAGTAAAAATAAACCTCCAGAAATTTTCTATCTAATGGTGGCTTTCATTTATTTCTCATATTGACATGTTGCTGAAATTCCTTATAAATTGTTTTGTTATTGCTAAAATTGTCAATTTTCGTCATTTGATTACCCTTAGCAACTATTTTCCGATATGTAAAAAAATTTTAAAAATATGTTTTCCAGTCTAATTTAAATCATGAGGTTTCATTTCTGTGGTCAAAAGTGATTTTTGAGCATTTTTATTTTCAACCATAGTCAGCTCAGTGAATTTTCAAAATTTTTCTGAAAATTATTACTCAATGAATCTTCAAAAAGTTTTCTACTCTAATGGTCACTTTCATTCTATCTTTATTATAATGAGCTATACTGTAAATGCTAAAATACCGTGCTGCTGTTTCCACACCAAATAATGGAATCGCCTCTAGCACACCTGTGGTCATCTTGACCCATAAGTTGATTAATACCGTTTCCACAAAGTGATGCTTGCGCATCTTTTAAGCACCAAAATCAGTTTTTTGAAATAATTCGAGTTTTCGGGCACCTCTATTTCCGGTGTTACAGCCAAATAATCGTTGGGCTATATTAAAATTTGAGATGTCAATTCTGGAGCAGAATTTTTCGTTGTTACAGCGAAAAAGTTAGTAAAAATTGCCGAAAAAAGATGTACTTTTTTTTTTTGTTTGTTGAAAGAAAACTTTGATCGCCAAACAGCGCCACCAAGTGGTCGCACGAAAAAATATTTTTAGCAAAAATTGTCACCGTCAAAAAGTACATAATCTCTGAAGTTTTCAGATTTATATGACCTTTTTATCGGGTAGCTGATTTTTTGCTCGGGAGGCCTACATATAGTACTAATCGTTGGAAGAATCATTATAAATGCCAAATATTCACAAAATTCATGAAGCTGCGAATGATTTAATTAAGAGTACAATGGGCTTGCCGAATTTCTGTCGGCAAGCTCTGCAAAAGGAGCTTTCCTAAACCGAGCTTGCCGACCACCGAACTTGCCTAAACCGAGCTTGCCTACCACCGAACTTGCCTAAACCGAACTTGCCGATCGTCGAACTTGCCTGAAACGAGCTTGCCCACTACCGAGCTTGCCGATGACCGAACTTGCCGAAACCGAGCTTGCCGATCACCGAACTTGCCTAAACAGAGCTTGCCTAAACCGAGCTTGCCGAATCTGAACTTTTTAAAGGCTATACCGAGCTTGCCTAAACCAAGCTTGCCGATGACCGAACTTGCCTAAACCGAGCTTGCCGATCACCGAACTTGCCTAAACAGAGCTTGCCTGAACCGAGCTTCCCGAATCTGAACTTTTTCAAACCGAGCTTGCCTAAACTGAGCTCGCCGAATCTGCACTTTTCCGAACCGAGCTTGCCGAATTTGAACTTTTTCAAACCGAGCTTGCCCTAACCGAGCTTGGCGAATTTGACTTTTTTCAAACCGAGCTTGCCGAATCTGAACTTTTTCAAACCGAGCTATTCGAGCTTGCCTAAACCGAGCTTGCCCAAACCGAGCTTGCCCAAACCGTTTAGGCAAGCTTAGTTTGGGCAAACTCTATCGGCAAGCCCGATGTACTCGAGTAGAACCCGTACGGTTTTGTATGACTGGATAATAAATTGTCAATTATCTATGGTTTTTAGAAGAATACCTTCTAGGATGTTATTGGTTCTTCAGCATTGGAAATCTGCGATAATTGTGAAAAAAACGAAAAGTACATTTCGTACAGAATATTTTAGAGATCAAAAAAATGTTTTTGAAAATTTAAAAATTTTCGAAAAAATGATGGCTTCTGATTTGGTAAAAATCTACCTTATACCTTGTACAATTAGGTAAGTATTATTATAAATGTAATCTCGCGAATTTTCTGGTTCGCGTAATGATTCTCAATTTAGTCTACGATGTCAATATCCAGACAATTATGTTGCTAATTAATTAAACCCCTTTTTTTATGTTCGATAATTTATGTGATTTATCGAATTTTAAAAATAAACTGTTTGGATTTGTCAATAATTCCTTTATAAATTTTAGGTATGAACAATTGGTGAAAGAATCGGAGGTTCAATAAGAAAAATACTAACAACTGTATGCAGAAATTTATATTCCTCGGAAAATTTATACAGAGTACTGTACTCTGTGAGGAACAGGATTATCCTGGATAGGCAATAAGGCATATTTGATACTATGCTGTAGGGTTTCTATAATAGTAGTCTCTTATAATTTAACTGGAAGCGACCTAAAATTGGAATAAAAAAAAAGATAATATTTTCAGGGAAATTTCCTCATGTGTAGCTATGTTTTTTTTGTAGTTTTTTCATGCAAGTTGCATGGTGCAATTGAAATTAATTTTAGGTTCTTTCAAACTAAAACATAATCAGTCAAAACTAATGATGTGAATATACTGATGAGAAACTTACTAGTATATTCCGAATATGATATTTGTTTTTGCAAATTGGGGGTGCTTTATGTGCCCAAAATTCGTTGGTCGAGCATCACCTCGTTTCGCACTTGTCATGTTTTTCCAAGCCATTTTAATAGGGCTGATTTCATTTTGGGCACTCGATAATTTATAACTCAGACTTTCAACGATTTTGATTGGATGCTTTGGAAGTAGCAATCAGGTTCGAACTTTTTTTAGACTAGAAAGAATATTGTTTATTTTGAAATTTCGTTTAACCTCGCTCACACCAGAACGAGAACTTCGCCTCACACCAAAAGCCTATCTAAAGGCAATACTTTGAGCGTATCACAGGAAAACTGGAAGAGATATCAATTAACTTATTTTTCACTGATTGAGATCAAGGATATAATTAAGTGATTAACACATAACATTTCCAAATTTCGAAGTCTGTAAACTCGATAACTGCCAGAGAAAATAGAGGTTCACTCACCTTGTATTTCTTGGAAAACCATTCATTTTTTATAATGACATATATAAGTAGGGTCATACCCAGGAGGAAAATCGAGTTTTAAAGCAACAATTATATTGGCATATGAAAAAAAAAGACTGATACAAGTTACATATTTACAAGTAAAACTCTAGCTATTTATAGTTTGTCTCAAATTTGACATATGATATCTCGATCGCTTACAAAACAATTATTCATATCGCCGCGCGTCACAATATATGCAGCAAAATGTGTAAAATATTGCTTATCATTTGAATTTTTTCGGAAAATAATTTTTTGAAAATTTATTTTCTCATTTTTTTGAGTTTCATAAAAATCATTTGTGAAAAAATAATTCTTCGTATAAAGACTGCAGAAAAAATAGACTCATATCAATAGAATTCTGAAATACTTTCCTAAAAATTGGCTTCCTCAGAATTTTGATTTTATGTATCGTTTTTACACAATTAATTTATTAAGAAATTTTGGCGAAAATCCTTAATAAAAGTAGGAAGAAATATCTTTCGAACGGCTAATCGTATGAAATTTTAAATAATATTTTTGGAAATAAAATTGCAAACTCTATGACGCATTTGAATTGAAGGTCTGTGACGATGTTATTTCTGCGCCGTTTTGGCCCCCGAATTTTTTTTTGCCTTCAGATAGTCAAAGGGTGCGAGGGGGTTCTCAACGTAAGCTAGGGTTTTAAATCATCACGACTTGTTTGTAGGAGTAGGTTTGTACTTCCGAATCAGAACCATATAATGGAAATTGGTGCATCACCACCAGATGTTGAGTCTATTCTAGAACACCAATTTTGTTTTCAAACTCTATCTTCTCTTAGATCGCACATACGATCGGCGTGAAACTTGTTATGGAGAATATAATTTCCATCCAAGAATATTGTTTCTATATATTCAATTCTGGACAAGTTCAATTCTAGATAAGTTTTCTATAAATTAAAAAAAAAAAAAATGTCAACATAAAATTTGAGTTCAATTTAGTCAGACGTTGGGAATCTCCTTAAATTTTAAACTGGTTTCTTACTCTATGGAAAACATTACACGTTTTGGATTTTGGGCACTTAAAGGGGCACTCTGCAAATTAACATCTACATAATCGAATAATTGATTACAAATGATCTAGAATATTTATATGATTCTGTAAGTCAGCTTCATTTCTACTCCGTTTTAATCCCGCCACCGTTAAAGGTTTTTAATAACTTTTGGAGCTTTCACTAGATTTCAGTAGGAATTTCAAGTATTATTTATACTGTATAAAGCTAACAGGCAGGGATCGGCAAAAGTGGCCAAAAATCAGTCACTAATTATCATCTCAGTGATAGCAATTGGAAATGCTTGCAATGAGATTGAATTTGTAAGACTCTAAAATACGCATTTCAACGTTCTCTCACAGTCTTCATGACTTAATTACAAATTGATGTATTTGGGAAACTTCTCATCATATCCTTTTGGCTTTTATATATGTTTTGCTATTTCTAGCATCCTTTTTTCCGATGTGATTCCCAATTTATTGTCCATCCCAGTCCAAAACCTAACTTTGGTTTTCATGTTTTAAGAACATAAAGGGTGAATCAAAGCAAGGAACGTTGCATAAGGATCTTAGGTCAGTAAGATCTCGGTCGAGTGCAAAAATGTGAGGGGGGTAGAGTTTAGGGTGGCCACGGTCGTTTTTAGATCGCGATAACTCGAATAATTCAATTGCAAAAAAGTGGTTTACGAAGGTGAAAAAGATTTTAATATAATACTTGCTAAATTTGCAGAGTGTTCCAGTTAAAATGATGACGATTTTTTGTAAATTTTGAGACATTTCAATCCTCATTAGTGCATAACAAAAATATTTGAAATCTCAAAAAACATGCAACTTAAATAGGCACTTTAGGCATTCTTAATACGTCCAGAAAAAGTTCCTCATTTAATTTTGGAAAGTGTTAAATTTTGGGTAGTTGGAAGAATTATTAAAAAAACATTTTTATGGATTATATTTTTAAAATGCTGCATTTAATAGGAGTGGGCTCAGAAGTTATCATTGATTTTTTTGCAAATACAATTTTTGTATTCAAATTTTGTTTAATATTCTTTACAATGGTAAGGAATGAAGCTCTTATAATAAAATTTAAAATTTATATAATAGACATCTTTAAACATGTGGCGCTATGGCGCTGTTAACACTACGAAAAACTTTTTATCAAGTGAAAAAGCTAAAAAATTTTTAAGCTCCTGAAATTTTACTAAATACTAATTAAAGCAAAAAAACGATTAAAAATTTCAATTTATTTCAAAATACAGTGCTTGAGAATTTAAGTTTTCAGTTTTAAGTTTTCACTTTAAATAAAAAATAAAAAATTAAAGATTATGGGAAATGTTTTTAAATGCTCTCTTAAAGAGGGGTTGGGCGTCAGAATGAATCATACACTTTTTGACAAACTTTTTCAATTTTTTTTGTAAATTACATTATGCCTTGCAATTTTCAAAAATGAAGCTTGTTGAATTAAAAGAAAAATTCATATCATACGAAAACTTTTCTCAAATTTTTTAACCTGTTTATTTTTAACTTTGATCGTGGGCACCCTAGTAGAGTTTGCGTTTAAGCGGTGTGGCACCACCCCGGTGTGGTGTAGGCCGCTTCCAAGAGCTCTCCCTTTAGACTTGATGAATTCACGTGCGTTTGCTGCAACCCCTCTAAGAAGTGAACAATCAATTGACTTTACTTTTCAATTCTGACAACGAACACCACCTCAAAACTGCACCATCAAA
The DNA here is from genome assembly GCA_004367855.1 of Oikopleura vanhoeffeni. Lineage (NCBI taxonomy): Eukaryota > Metazoa > Chordata > Appendicularia > Copelata > Oikopleuridae > Oikopleura > Oikopleura vanhoeffeni. Next base: position 220,646 of record SCLH01000465.1, on the reverse strand, counting down.
GATCTCTCGCTCTCTCTCTTCGTACAGCACACACGGCGGAATACTACACTTGATTATTTTATGCATTACATAAGACCAGAAAGTGACACGCTGGGTTTTTTTTTTATTATTTTACAGAATGTTTAGACGGCATAGATTTGCAGGAGGTCACGGGTTTGGACGCTGGAGAAAGGAAAGGAATCAATTTCAAACTGTTGGTAATGATGTAATTTTATTTTTCTAAAAAGATGATTAATATGGATTACAGATCCTGAATATTTGAAAATGCGGAATCTAAGCATTTGATTGGTTTATCCCTTCCAAATCTGACCAATGAAATCGACCTATTCTGCCATCCAGAGTTTTGATTGGTTGCTATTATCCCGCGTTGTTTGTATCATTCAAATACTCAGAATTTGTCCTTTGAGGGTCTGTAATCCATATAAAGTTGTGAATTTATAAATTAGCTAAAAAAATAAAGAAAAATTTGAAAGGTAGTTTGAACTTTTTTTTCAATTTGAGCCTGATTACTTGGAGAAAGCTTGATTTATGATTACCGGCGGTTTGATTAAAAACTGGGTCAATAGTGAAATGTATAAAAGGTCAAATGTATAAATTTGAGATTTTGAACTTTAACATGAGAGAACAAGAGTTCTAGAGCATAAACTTTCGAAAATTTTGCCCGATCAGATTATTTAGATTGAATTCTTCAGAATGATATAAAGGTTGCTTATTGCAAGGACAAATCAAATTTCAAATTTGCCAAAAATTTTCACCTTCATTTATTTTTTTTTATGATGTAATTGCATTTTTAAAATTATTCCTAAGGCTCCAAATATGTTTTTATATTTTTGGTGGATTTAGCGTGAAGTTTGCGAAATTTTGAGATCCAAACATTTTCGTTCAGGCTGATTTCACTCGAAAATATACATTTAACGTTTTATACATTATAATATCGACCATTAAAAAGTAATAGACAAAAAATTTCGGATTTTTTTGCTGGGAAGACGTATTTATCATGCGATAAAAGTCAATGATTTTTTATCATTTATTACATTTGCAAACAGAGAAAAGATATTATTTTTACACTGAATAAAAAATCTTTGCTAATGTCTTTGCTAAAATCTTTGCTATCTTGGTCAATAAGGGGACAGGGATCATTTTATCACATCTAGCCAAATTCCAAAAGTCAAAATTTCTTTAAATAAAAGTCATTTTAAATCATATTTTTTTTCATTTTTGCGTTGGCGGACCAAAAAAGTATCAAAATATGAAAAAATTCTGTTCAAATTGCTTTAAGCTTGATAAATCATTTTACTATACATATCGTAGAATTCCTATGCTGAAAAACCTGTAACCCTGAACCTGACTGACATAAAGATTTTCGATTTATTATCTTATTAAAAAATGATTGTAAATACCAAATTTTAAAAAAATAATAAAAACGAACCAAAAATAATCTATACATAAAAATTATCAATGATGTCTACCAGGTAGACGCTACCCCTGCAAAATGCACCTGCAAAAAATTTTTGCTACGGGTAACTATTGTTGCCAATTTGTACCTTGATCGAATGCAATAAATCCAGTATAATATTCACAAAACAAATTTTCAGTTAGTAGCATAATTAAAAATTGAATTTGTTCAAGATCAAAACTTCATGCTAATCACTCAGAATTTAGTATAAAACAGATATAATTATTTTATACAGAAGTAGTTTCGCGAATTTATGTGATCATATTCTGAGATAATATTTTGGTTTAAAAAAGTTTTTTATATCAAATTAACTGAATCAAATAATGAAGACGACAAGTTCGTTTATGGGATTAAACTGTGATATCCGGCATAATTCAATAATTATTCTGGTTTTGTCGAGATAAAATTAAAAGGCATTTTTATTAAAACTAAATAGTCTTGATAAGCTTTCGATTTATTATAATCATTTTCAAATCACATTTTTGCGAGTGAGAAATGAAATTTTTTTTCGCAGAGTTGCAGTAAAACAATTTGAAATAGTAGGCCTCGAAATTGGTGATCCGAACACTACTCAACTACGATTACATTATATGAACACTTTACAGCTCTTTCAACCAACTTACCTAATTGGTATGAAAGAACTGCATACGAAGGATTAATGATCACACAACTAAAACCTTCACTAAACAACAACTCAAAATCAAAAAGTCTAATTTGATTTGTAGTTGTATAACCCGTTAAATGATCTTTATGAACAAGTCGAATACAGGGGGTGCGGCCTAGTTAGAAAGTTGTCGCCAAAAAACCCTAAATATACGCGTTAATTCTAACTATACGCGTTAACTTTCTAACTATACGCGTACTTTTGGGTAAATGTGCTCTGATTGGTCAATTTGAACAATATTTAGAGTTTAAAATTGCGTTAAAATATGTTCTGAGTAAAAATTTCTGGTGATTTTAAAGTTAATTTTTCGTTACAAATCTTCTAGGATGTATAAATTTGATTTTATTGAAAAAAAATGAAATAAAGTTAATTTTAAATATACATGAATTCGAAAGAGATTAATCCGAAAATCGTTAAAATGTCAAGGAAAAAATAAAAATTATGAAAAAAAATATGCTCACAGTAAATCACTCTCAGAAAACCAGAAAAACTAAATATTTTTATCTGAATAACTATTGGCCCATTTTCAAGCTAGCCGACATTGTCTGCGAGACTTGAAAACATGTTTTTAAACTCCTTGAAATACCGACACTTCATTGGTCAATCTGAACATGTTTTTAAAAAATGTATTTTTCATTGTCGCGCCGACCGGAGAATCTTGGTCTGAAAATCTGGTTTAAAACGCCTATCTTTTGCCTAGGAACGTTTGAAAAAAAATCCTATCTTTTGCCTATACGCCGCACGCCAGGACCGAATAAATTTATTTTTCAAATGCCTAGGTTTTTGTGGAGGCTTACGTAGGTTTTTGCGTGGAATATAACTATACGCCGCACCCCCCTGTAGTAAGTCTTTCATTCACCAATTTCGAGGCCTACTATTTCAAATTGTTTTATTGCAACTCTGCGAAAAAAATTTCAATTTCTCACTCGCAAAAAACCGTGATTTGAAAATGATTATAATAAATCGAAAGCTTATCAAGACTATTTAGTTTTACTAAAAAAATGCCTTATAATTCAATAATGTGGTTTAACTATGACATAAATGACATTCAGTACATTTAGGAATTTACTTTAAAAAAATTTAAATTTTCTTGTTCCATTTTGTACCATAATTTATGTTTTTGTTTTCTGAACGTTCCCAAACAATTAAGTGATATTTCATGACCTGCAAGTGACCAAAAACATTAAACCGCTATACCCATAACCCCATTATTAGCCACACTATTGTCTTCTGGTCATTTGTGAATGGTTTTAGTGTTTGTTCTTTAGTGTATGGTTTAAAACTACTGTTTAAAGACTTTTTTCTGAAATTCGGATCCTCGAGCCATTTTTGCCGAATGGAAATTTCTGCGAATGACAAAGCAGATAGATTTTTGCTTGAGTAACAAGTTACTTGTTACAAGTATGATTAGAGCTCCCAAGCAAAAATCAGCTACCAAATTAAACGTTTTATGATAATGATTAGCCAGGACCTACGGTAGTTTTCAGCACTGAGAGCTTTTCCGAATTTTTTTGGTGCAACTTCATGGTGCGGCACCATTGGTGCCACTGTTTCGGGCGTCATATTTTTGCAAATAAGCTTATTGCATATTTTTTTTTTGCTCGGGAGCCCTAAGTTTGATCCAATTGTGAAGCCGTAAACGTTTCTGAAGTTTGGCATGATGGTCAGCATTCGTCATAAGCGACCCAAATCACCAATTATGATATTTTTCGATGAATAGGTTATGAAAAGGTGTAAGAGTAACTCTGACAGACCTTCTGATTTCTAGCTGATTGCACTGATCGCAATTTTTTGGCTAAGTTTGACTATGTAATTCTTTGATCGGTTTACGGATTCGACGAAACCCCCCCATAATCCAACCGAAGAGCGCCAGTGACAATAATAGATGAAAACTACACTTTTGTCACGTGACCGTATTTATAATTCTACAAAAACTGGTATTTGGGCACATTTTATAAATCAAGCGATGATAACGCAGTTTTATTATCAAAATGTAATTGAATCAAAATTTACGTTATCATATACATGTAAGTAAAAATAAAATATGCGGGCATAAGTTTGGAAAAAATAACGTTTTTTTATCACTCAGAAATACAAAAGTGCAAAAATTTATCGAGAAATTTTTTTCTTAAAATCATGCAAGTTTAACTTAATTTTTTAAAACAAAATTGTCTCGTAGATCAACACGATTACATCACCAAAGAAATTCCGATTGTTCTTATTTTGTATATCCGAATAATAACTTTGTGAGATTAAATAAAGAACAAGAGAAAATTACATTTTTTTTTATATTAATCGTACGATAACACAGTAAAATTATTAAATAAAAACTCACAACCACAAATTATATAAAAATTAATTCGTCAAGTTCGTTAATGGTGAATTCATTAATAGAGCAATTTATCTGGGGCCGATTATGCACCATTTTTGCATTGAAGCAGTTTCGCACAATATTTCTGTTTACTCCTTCTGTTTCACCTTTTTCTGTCCACCACACAGATTATGGCTATTCGGCCGAAACGTTAATTATTATTATTACAATAAATTATTGTTGATTTATTTGCAGTCATGGTAAGACCGGCTACAATACTCATTAACCTCAGCAACTCAACATATATCGAGGTGCAATGATATAGTCTATAATAGCAATTTGCAAGAGAGTTGATCATTGCAACAAAATCTAGGAACAGTTACATTTTTTACACAGAAAATAAAGTTTAATATAAATGAAATCGTAAAAGTACTCGGTCTCAAAAACTTAATCTTACTGATAATTAACTTTCATATATGTAACAAAACACATATAAAGTACCGATAACCGACCAGATAATGTTTTGTTATTTACAAAAATGTAATACAAACAACTTTATGTTCATTATATATTAACACATAATGTATTGAATGTTGAAAAACTTAATTTTGCTTATGTATAAATACATAATGTGGCATATGTTCAAAATTTCAATTTCCGCATACTCTGATAATTATTCATACAAAAAAATGATCAATAATTTTCATTAAGTGTTTTTTTTTCAAAAATTCAATTTAGCAATTTTCAAATCAGAAAAATGATCAATAATTTTCATTATGTGTTTTTTTCAAAAAAAATATGTATGATACTGTGTACACTGGAAGGCTGTTAATATATAATGAACTGGGGGCGAATAAATATCATTATATTGAAAAATTATAAAATTCATTATGTATTAATTACATAAGTATCCATTATACATTTTTCAAATAAGGGTTTTTGGTTCGACTAACAGTTCCGTCTGTATTTGTATTTCACGCTACATCAGCGGTTAGATTATTTTAATAATTATTTTTGATGAAAAAGTTCTGAATTATGAGAGCTGGTGAAACACACAGATGATAACTCTAACTTGCATAATAAAAGTACAGATTGATTTGCTGTAACGTCATCAAGATTACTGCTCTTTCCCAATTAAGACCAAAAATACGGCTAATTAAAGAAATATTTTATTTTATGAAAAATTATCAAAATGGTACTTTCAATCCGTGCATCAATTTTCAAGAATAGTGAATTAAAAATTTTAACGTGCCACGTAGGATATTTTGATTGAAATAAGTCNTAATTTTTCAATATAATGATATTTATTCGCCCCCACTGGGGGGCGAATAAATTTCATTTTATTGAAAAATTATAAAATTCATTATGTATTAATTACATAAGTATCCATTATACATTTTTCAAATAAGGGTTTTTGGTTCGACTAACAGTTCCGTCTGTATTTGTATTTCACGCTACATCAGCGGTTAGATTATTTTAATAATTATTTTTGATGAAAAAGTTCTGAATTATGAGAGCTGGTGAAACACACAGATGATAACTCTAACTTGCATAATAAAAATACAGATTGATTTGCTGTAACGTCATCAAGATTACTGCTCTTTCCCAATTAAGACCAAAAATACGGCTAATTAAAGAAATATTTTATTTTATGAAAAATTATCAAAATGGTACTTTCAATCCGTGCATCAATTTTCAAGAATAGTGAATTAAAAATTTTAACGTGCCACGTAGGATATTTTGATTGAAATAAGTCTCCATTAATAAATCCAGTCACTTTATCAAAAAAACGAAGTTGGTAGTAAAAATGCTTTGCCAGATCATTTTTATAATAATTTAGGTTGAAAATAATCTTTAATTTTATTTGACATATTCCCCAAATTTTTCAGATAGTAAACCATTCGCCCATACTGAATCCTTTGCAGCTCGATGAAACTTGGTTTTAAATTACTAACAGTTTAGAAAAAACAAATTTCCGATCAAACTGAATAATTAACTGTACATACTAGTATTCACACCTAGTTAATTAACAAAAGCGCTGTAATTAACTTATTTACAGTGAATTATTTCAGTGAGTCCAAAACAAGTTTTTTATATCTCTTACAATTATAAGTAATTGAAAAACAGACTCAATATCCTACAGGGTACTACCATGAAAAACCCGAAAAAAATCTTCAAATTAAAAATTTTCGAGAGGGGCTTACGGGTTCCCTTAAGGAGGTTAGAGGTGTAAATGAAACAAGCGTTGAAGAAAATTTTTGTTTTATTCTTGAATTCAGCTGAAAGGGGAAACTTTAGTTTTAACGAAAAAAAGAAAAGTATAAAAATAGAAGAGAAAAACAGTTTTTTAAAGGACTCCAACTAATCTGTCTTTGAAATCGTCTTTGTGTCTTTAACTCTGAGGGAATGTTACCTCAAAGGGTCCTTGTCTTCATTTTTGTCGTAAATCAGAATCGAATTCCTCTAAAAAATAAGCATTTCCAAAATTGGTTCGGCGACCTCACGAAAACATGCCAAGTTCGTCGTAACTAAGTATCTGTAACAATATCAAAACCACTTTTCATTATAACTTCATTTCCAAATACAGATTTCTTACTGCTTAAGGGGGTAGCAGCGTTGTGGCAGACTGGCGTCAATTTAAATTACGAAAATAATTAGTTGGTTTATTTTTTTGTGCTTTATTTTATCGTTAGCTGAACCATGAATAAATGTGTATCAGCTCATTAAAAATATTTTTTTATTCTATGTAAGGAAAGATTTGAGTTCGAACTTTTATTTTTGAAATTCGTTAAAATTTTCAAAAAAAAACCAAAACATATTAACATTTAACGCTATTTTTCACCCAAAATTTTTGTGTTTTCTCTCCTCTGAAATTTGTTGGAATAAAAACGCAAAAAAATAGCCACTTTAACTTTTTTCATGCATGTTATATATTTTCTGACTTGCTGTTTAAAAAAATCATTAACATGTTCATTTGTTCATTTTTAGTCGAGTTTTTAGAAATTATTATGAAAAATTTTCGCAAATCAAGTCCAAAATTTTCTATTAATGTTTTTTTTGAATTATTCTTGAAAAATAAGACCGAATCAGTTGTGTTATTTCTAGTATTTATTTGATTTCCGTATTTCAAACGATGAAAGGGTCAAATCGAATACACCCCTCGTTTCTGAACTACTGATGAAATTTACAAACACTTGCTTGTGACACCGGTTTTTTTTTTGGCCAATTTTTGGCACGCAATATAATAGAAAATTTTATTTTTTTTCAAAAAATCCCAATTATAATTTCGGGTTGTTATTAGGCTACTTTCTTTTCAAGTCAGGAGTTTTTTTGCATATTTTAAACGCAATTGAAGGTCAATTTTTCCTAAAAAGCCTGTTTTCCTTTTTTTCATAAAAAAACTTTCATATTAAGCGAAGTTTTCATATAGATAATGATTCTTCCACTAGTTTATGCGCATAACACCCGAAAATGGCCTTGAAGTTAATTAAATATCGCCTTCAAAAAAAAAATCTCACATCGGGTCAAGTTGGAAATGAAGTTATAAGAAAAGGCGTTTTGATATTGTTTCAGATACTTAGTTACGACGAACTTGGCATGTTTTTCGTGCAGGTCGCCGAAACAATTTTTGGAAAATGCTTATTTTTTAGAGAATTCGATTCTGATTTAAGACAAAAAATGAAGACAAGGCCCTTTGAGGCACATTCCTCAGAGTTAAAGACACAAAGACGATTTCAAAGACAGATTAACTTGGAAGTCCTTTAAAAACTGTTTTTCTCTTCTATTTTATACTTTTCTTTTTTTCGTTAAAAACTAAAGTTCCCCTTTCAGCTGAATTCAGCAATAAAACAAAAATTTTTCTTCAACGCTTAGGTTTCATTTACACCTCTAAACCTCCTTAAGGGAACCCGTAAGCCCCTCTCGAAAATTTTTTAATTTGAAGATTTTTTTCGGGTTTTCATGGTAGTACCCTGTAGGATATTGAGTCGTTTTTCAATACTTATAATTGTAAGAGATATAAAAAACTTGTTTTGGAACTCACTGAAATAATTCACTGCTAAATGAGTTAAAATTACAAGCGACCTTTTGTTTAATTACTAGGTGTGAATACTAGTACTGTACAGTTAATTATTTCAGTTTGATTCGGAAATTGTTTTTTTCTAAACTGGTAGCTAATTTAAAACATTTCATCGAGCTGCAAAGGATTCAGTATGGGCGAATGGTTTACTATCTGAGAAAATTTTGCGGCGGAATATGTTCAAATAAATTAAAGATTATTTTCAACCTAAATTATTTATAAAAATGATTCTGGCAAAAGCGATTTTTTACTACCAACTTTCGTTTTTTTGATAAAGTGACTGGGATTTATTTTAATGTCGACTTATTTCAATTCAAAATATCCTACGTGCCGCTTAAATTTTTTAATTTCACTATTCTTGAACAATTGGATGCACGGATTGAAAGTACCATTTTGATAATTTCATAAAATAAAATATTTCTTTAATAGCCGTAATTTTATGTGCGTCTTAATGCGGAAAGAGCAGTAATCTTGATGACGTTACAGCAAATCCAATCTGTATTTTTATTATGCAATGTAGAGTTATCATCTTGTGTGTTTCACCAGCTCTCATAATTTCAGAACTTTTTCATCAAAAATAATTATTAAAATAATCTAACGCTGATGTAGCGTGAAATACAAAAAAACAGACGGAAACTCGATTAGTCGAACCAAAAACCCTTATTTGAAAAATGTATAATGGATACTTAAATGCTAATTAATACATAATGATTTTATAATTGTTTTCAATAAAATTGAAATTTATTCCGCCCCCCAGTGGGGCGAATAGAATATCATTTATATTGAAAAATTATAAAAATCATTATGTCTAATTACATAAGTGCGGCTCATTATAATAACAGCCTTCAGTGTAACACAGTATCATACATATTTTTTTTGAAAAAAACACATAATGAAAATTATGATCATTTTTCGATTTGAAAATGGCTTAAATTGAATTTTTTGAAAAAAAACCTTAATGAAAATTATTTGGATCATTTTTTGTATGAATAATTATCAGGTATGCGGAAATTGAAATTTTGAACATTATTGAAAAATTATTGATCATTTTTTTCTTATGAATAATTATCAGAGTATGCGGAAATGAAATTTTTGAACATATTGCCACCATTATGTATTTTATACATAAGCAATAAATTAAGTTTGTTCAACATTCAATACATTATGTGTTAATATATAATGAAACCATAAAGTTTGTTTTCTTTATTACATTTTTGTTAAATAACAAAAATTATCTGGTCGGTTATCGGTACTTTTTATGTGTTTTTGGTTACATTATATCAAAGTTAATTATCAAGTAAGATTTAAGTTTGAGACCGAGTACTTTTACGATTTCATTTATATTAAAACTTTAATTTTCTGTGTAAAAACTGTAACTGTTCCTAGCATTTTGTTGCAATGATCAACTCTCTTGCCAAATGCCTATTATAGACGTATATCATTGCACCTCGATAATTATGTTTGAGTTGCTGAGGTTAAATGAGTATTGTAGCCGGTCTTACATGACTGCAAATAAATTCAACAATTATTTATTGTTAATATAATAATTAACGTTTTCGGCCGAATAGCCATAATCTGTGTGGTGGACAGAAAAAGGTTTGAAAAACAGAAATTATTGTTGCGAAACTGCTTCAATTGCAAAAATGCGTGCATTAATCGGCCCCAGATAAATTGCTCTACTTAATAATTACCATTTTAACGAACTTGACGGAATTAATTTTTATATTTAATTTGTGGTTGTGAGTTTTTATTTAATTAATTACTGTGTTACCGTACGATTAAATATAAAAAAAAAATGTAGATTTTCTTCTTGTTCTTTATTTAATTCTCAAAGTTATTTATTCGGATTATACAAAATTAAGAACAATCGGAATCTTCCGTGATGTAATCGTGTTTGATCTACGAGACAATTTTGTTTTAAAAAAATTAAGTTAAACTTGCATGATTTTAAGAAAAATAAATTTCTCGATAATATTTTTGCACTTTTGTATTTCTGGAGCCCGCAATATTTTATTTTTACTTACATGTATATGGATAACGTAAATTTTTGATTCAATTACATTTATGATAATAAACTGCGTTATCATTCGCCTTGATTTATAAAATTGCCCAAATACCAGTTTTTTGTAATTATAAATACGGCGTCACGGACAAAAGTGTTAGGTTTCATCTATTTATTGTCACTGGCGCTCTTCGGTTGGATTATGGGGGGTTTCGTCGAATCCGTAACCGATCCAAAGAATTACATAGTCATAACTTAGCCAAAATTTGCGATCAGTGCAATCAAGCTAGAAATCAGAAGGTCTGCTCAGCAGTTACTCTTACACCTTTTCATAACCTATCATCGAAAAATATCATTAATTGGTTGATTTGGGTCGCTTATGACAAATGCTGACCCATCATGCCCAAACTTCAGGAAACGTTACGGCTTCCACAATTTGGATCAAACTTAGGGCATCCCGAGCAAAAAAAAGGTTTATGCAGTAAGCTTATTGCAAAAATATGACGCCCGAAACAGTTGGCACCAATGGTTGCCGCACCATGAAGTTGCACCAAAAAAAATTCGGAAAAGCTCTCAGTGCCTGGAAAACTACCGAGGTCCTGGCTAATCATTTATCATAAAAACGTTTAATTTGGTAGCTGATTTTGCTTGGGAGCTCTAATCATACTTGTTACTCAAGCAAAAATCTATTCTGCCTTTTGTCATTCGCAGAAATTTCCATTCGGCAAAAATGGCTCGAGGATCCGAATTTCAGAAAAAAGTCTTTAAACAGTAGTTTTGAACCATACACTAAAGAACAAACACTAAACCATTCACTAATGACCTAGAAGACAAATAGTGGGCTTAATAATGGGGTTTATGGTATAGCGGGTTTAATGTTTTTGGTCACTTGCAGGTTCATAAAATATCACTTTCAATTGGTTTGGGGAACGCTTCAGAAAACAAAAAACATTAAATTATGGTACAAAATGGGAACAAGAAAAATTTAAATTTTTTTTAAAGTAAATTCCTAAATGGTACTGAAATGTTCATTTTATGTCATTTAGTTTTAAACCACTTATGAATTGATAAGGGCATTTTTTTTAGTTCAACAACTAAATAGTCTGATTAAAGCTTTCGATTTATTATAATCATTTTCCAAATCACGGTTTTTGACGAGTTGAGAAATTGAAATTTTTTTTTTCGCCAGAGTTGTATAAAAACAATTGAAATAGTAGGCTCGAATATTGCGCTGAATAAAAGACTTACTACAGGGGGGTGCGGCTTATTAGTTATATTCCACGCAAAAACCTAACGTAAGGCCTCCACAAAAACCTAGGCATTTGAAAAATCGTTGCCTAGGCAAAAGATAGGCGTTTTAAACCAGGATTTGTCAGACCAGATTTCTCGGTCGGCGCGACAATAAAAAAGTAACATTTTTTTAAAAACATGTTCAGATTTGACCAATGAAGTGTCGGTATTTCAAGGAGTTTAAAAACATGTTTTCAAGTCTCGCAGACAATGTTCGGCTAGTGCTTTGAAAATGGGCCAATAGTTAATTTCAGATTAAATAATATTTAGTTTTTCTGTTTTCTGGAGAGGTGCATTTACGTGAGCATATTTTTTTCATAATTTTTTCATTTTTTTCCTTGGACATTTTAACGATTTTCGGATTAATCTTTTTTCGAATTCTTGTATATTTATAAATTAACTTTTATTTCATTCTTTTTCCAATAAAATCAAATTATACATCCTAGAGAAGATTTGTAACGGAAAAATTAACTTTTAAAAAATCACCAGAAATTCTTACTCTGGACCATATTTTAACGCAATTTTAAACTCTAGATATTGTTCAAATTACCAATCAGAGCCACATTTTACCCAAAGTACGCGTATAGTTAGAAGGTAACGCGTATTAGTTAGAATTTTAACGCGTATATTTAGGGGTTTTTTGGCGACGAACTTTCCTAACTAGGCCGCACCCGCCTGTATTCGACTTGTTCATAAAGATCATTTAACGGGTTATACAACTACAAATCAAATTAGACTTTTGATTTTGGAGTTGTTGTTTTAGTGAAGGGTTTTAGTTGTGTTTGATTCATTAATCCTTCGTATGCAGTTCTTTCATACCCAATTAGCGTAAGTTTGGTTGACAAGAGCTGTTAAAGTGTTCATATTAATTGTAATCGTAGTTGAGTAGTTGTTTCGGTCACCAATTTTCGAGGCCTACTATTTCAATTGTTTTACTGCAACTCTGCAAAAAAAATTTTCATTTCTCACTCGCCCAAAAAGTGTGATTTGAAAATGATTATAATAAATCGAAAGCTTATCAAAGACTATTTTTAGTTTTAATAAAAAATGCCTTTTAATTTTATCTCGACAAAACCAGAATAATTATTAGAATTATGCCGGATATCACGTTTAATCCATGAACGAACTTGTCGTCTTCATTATTTGATTCAGTTAATTTTTGCATATAAAAAACTTTTTTAAACCCAAATATTATTCTCAGGACTAGTTGATCACATAAATCGCGAAACTATTTCTGTTTGTAAAATAATTAATCTGTTTTATACTAAATCTGCAGGAATTTAGCATGAACTTTTGATCTTGAACCAAATTCAATTTTTAATTATGCTACTAACTTGAAAATTTGTTTTGTGGCAAATATTATACTGATTTATTGCATTCGATCAAGGTACAAATTGGCAAACAATAGTTACCCGTAGCAAAAATTTTTGCAGGTGCCATTTCTGCAGGCGGGGTAGCTGTCTACCTGGGTAGACATCATTGATAATTTTTATGTATAGATTATTTTTGGTTCGTTTTTATTATTTTTTTAAAATTGTATTTACAATCATTTTTTAATAAGATAATAAATCGAAAATCTTTATGTCAGGCAGGTCAGGGTTACAGGTTTTCAGCCATAGTTAATTTCTACGATATTTATGTAAAATGATTTATCAAGCTTAAAGCAAATTTGAACAGAATTTTTTCATATTTTTGATACTTTTTTTTGGTCCGCCAACGCAAAAATGAAAAAAAATATGATTTAAAATGACTTTATTTTAAAAGAAATTTTGACTTTTGGAATTTGGCTAGATTATAAAATGATCCCTGTCCCCTTATTGACCAAGATAGCAAAGATTTTTAGCAAAGATTTTTTATTCAGAGTAAAATAATATCTTTTCTCTGTTTTGCAAATGTAATAAATGATAAAAAATCACTTGACTTTTATCGCATGATAAATACGTCTTCCAGCAAAAAAAAATCCGAAATTTTTTGTTCTATTACTTTTTAATGGTCGATATTATAATGTATAAAAACGTTAAATGTATATTTTTCAGTGAAATCAGCCTGAACGAAAAATTTTTGGATCTCAAAAATTTCGCAAACTTCACGCAAATCCACCAAAAATATTAATAAACATATTTTGGAGCCTTAGGAATAATTTTAAAAACTGCAATTACATCATAAAAAACTAAATGAAGGTTGATAATTTTTGGCAAATTTGAAATTTGATTTGTCCTTGCAATAACAACCTTTATATCTTCTGAGAATTCAATCTAAATAATCTGATCGGCGAAAATTTTATTGCTCTAGAACTCCTTGTTCTTCATGTTAAAGTTCAAAATTCTCAAATTTGACATTTGACCTTTTTATACATTTCGCTATTGAGTCAATGTATTGACTCAGTTTTCAATCAAACCGCCGGTTAATCATAAATCAAAGCTTTCTCAAAGTAATCAGGCTCAAAATTTTGAAAAAAAAGGTTCAAACTACCTTTCAAATTTTTTCTTTATTTTTTTAGGCTATTATAAATTCACAACTTTATATGGATTACAGACCCTCAAAGACAAATTCTGAGTATTTTGAATGATACAAACAACCCGCGGGATAATAGAACCAATTCAAAAACTCTGGATGGGCAGAATAGGTCGATTCGATGTTCAGATTTGGAAGGATAAAACCAATCAAATGCTTAGATTCCGCATTTTTCAAATATTCAGGATCTGTAATCCATATTAATCATCTTTTTTAGGAAATAAAAATTACGATTCATTTACCAAACGTTTTGAGAATTGCATTCCTTTCCTTTCTCCAGCGTCCAAACCCGTGACCCCTCCTGCAATCTATGCCGTCTAAACATTCTGTAAATAATAAAAAAAAACCAGCGTGTCCACTTTCTTGGTCTTATGTAATGCATAAAAATAATCAAGTTGTAAGTATCCCGCCGTTGTGTGCTGTACAAAGAGAAGAGAGCGAGAGATCTTTTGATGGTGCAGTTTTGAGGCTTGGTTGTTCGTGTCAGACATTTGGAAAAGTAAGTTCAATTGATTGTTCACTTCTTAGAGGGGTTGCAGCAAACGCACGTGAATTCATCAAGTCTAAAGGGAAGAGCTTCTTGGAAGCGGGCCTACACCACAACCGTGCGTTGGTGCCACACCGCTTAGAACGCAAAAAACTCTTACTAGTGCCACGATCAAAAGTTAAAATAACAGGTTTAAAAAATTTGAGAAAAGTTTTCGTATGATAATGAATTTTTCTTTTAATTCAACAAGTTATTTTTGAAAATGCAAGGCATAATGTTTAATTTACAAAAAAATTTTTGAAAAAGTTTGTCAAAAGTGTATGATTCATTCTGGACGCCCAACCCCTCTTTTAAGAGATCATTTAAAAACATTTCCATAATCTTTTTAATTTTTTTCTTTTTTATTTTTAAAGGTGAAAAACTTGAAACTGAAAAACTTAAATTCTCAAGCACTGTATTTGAAAATAAATTTGAAATTTTTTAATCGTTTTTTTCTTTAATTTAGTACTTTGTAAAATTCAGGGAGCTTAAAATTTTTTTTTTTAGCTTTTTCTCTTGATAAAAAGTTTTTTCGCTAGTGTTACCAGCGCCATAGCGCCACATGTTTTAAAAATGTTCTATTTATATAAATTTTAAAGTTGATTATAAGAGCTTCATTCCTTACCATTGTAAAGAATATTAAAAACAAAATTTGAATACAAAAATTGTATTTGCAAAAAAAATCAATGATAACTTCTGAGCCCACTCCTATTAAATGCAGCATTTTAAAAATATAATCCATAAAAATGTTTTTTTAATAATTCTTCCAACTACCCAAAATTTAACACTTTTCCAAAATTAAATGCAGGAACTTTTTCTGGACGGTATTAAGAATGCCCCTAAAAAGGGTGGGCCTATTTAAGTTGCATGTTTTTTTGAGATTTTCAAATATTTTTTGTTATGCACTAAATGAGATGAATGTCTCAAAATTTACAAAAAATCTTTCATTCTATTTTAACTGGAACCACTCTTTGCCAAATTTAGCAATATTTTTATTAAAATCTTTTTCACTTCGTAAAACCAGCTTTTTTTGCAATTGAATTATTCGAGTTATCGCGATATAAAAACTACCGTGGCCCACCTAAACTCTAACCCCCTCACATCTTTTGCCTTCGACCGAGATCTTACTGACCTAAGATCCTTATGCAAACGTTCCGTTGCTTTGATTCACCTTTACTGTTCTTAAAATATTTAAAACCAAGTTAGCGTTTTGGACTGGGAATGGACAATAATTGGGAATCACATCGGGAAAAAGGATTGCTAGAAATTTAGCAAACATATATCCCTTATCAACCTTTGGTTTAGAATGCGTAGCCACAACGTTAAAATCACAGGCTTTAAAAGGGAGTAGTGGCTACGCATTCTAACCAAAAGGTGATAAAGGGATATAAAAGCCAAAAGGATATGATGAGAAGTTTCCCAAATTACATCAATTTTTAATTAAGTCATGAAGACTGTTGAGAGAACGTTGATGAAATGGCGTATTTTAGAGTCTCTACAAATTCAATCTCATTGCAAGCAGTTCCAATTGCTATCACTGAGATGATAATTAGTGACTGATTTTTGGCCCTTTTGGCCGATCCCCTGCCTGGTTAGCTTTATACAGATTATAAATACTTACTTGAAATTCCTACTAATCTAGTGAAAGCTCCAAAAGTTTTATAAAAACCTTTAACGGTGGCGGGGATTAAACGGAAGTTAGAAATTGAAGCTGACTTACATAATCATATAAATATTCTAGATCATTTGTAATCAATTATCGATTATGTTAGATGTTTAATTTGCAGAGTGCCCCTTTAAGTGCCCAAAATCCAAAACGTGTAATGTTTTCCATAGAGTTAAGAAACCAGTTTTAAAATTTAAGGAGATTCCCAACGTCTGACTAAATTGAACTCAAATTTTATGTTGACATTTTTTTTTTTTTTTTTTTAATTTATAGAAAACTTATCTAGAATTGAACTTGTCCAGAATTGAATATATCCCTTTAACACCTTTTGGGTGATTTGATAGATGTAGGCTGAAAAAAAAAGGAAAGCGGCCTCATGAGGTGGCTAGAAGGGGTCTCAGGAGAAGTTGTTTTAGGGATTGGCTCCCCCAACCTACATTCTTTTCCAAAATCACCAAAAGGTGTTAAAGGGGGGATATAGAAAACTATTATTCTTGGGATGGAAATTATATTCTCCATAACAAGTTTCACGCGATCGTATGGTGCGATTCTAGAGAAGATAGGTTTTGGAAAAACAAAATGGCCTGTTTCTAGAATAGAGCTCAGCATCTGGTGGTGATGCACCAATTTCCAATTATATTGGTTCTGATTCGGAAGTAACAAACCTTACCCCTACAAACAAGTCGTGGATGATTTAAAACCCTAGCTTACGTGAGAACCCCCTCACACCCCTTTGACTAGCTGAAGGCAAAAAAAAATTCGGGGGCCAAAACGGCGCAGGAAATAACATCGTTCACAGTGACCTTTAATTCAAATGCGTCATAGAGTTTGCAATTTTATTTCCAAAAATATTATTTAAAATTATACGATAAGCCGTTCGAAAGATATTCTTCCTACTTTTATTTAAGGATTTTCGCCAAAATTTCTTAAAAAATTAATTGTTGGTTTTTTTTAAAAAAAACGATACATAAAATCAAAAATTCTGAGGAAGCCAAGTTTTTAGGAAAGTATTTCATATATTCTTTTGATATGAGGTTTTATTTTTCTGCAGTTCTTTATACGAGAATTATTTTTTTTTCACAAATGATTTTTTATTGAAACTTCAAAATAATGAAAAAAAATTTTCCAAAAAATTATTTTCCGAAAAAATTCAAATGATAAGGCCAATATTTTACACATTTTGCTGCATATATAATGACGCGCCGGGCGATATGAATAATTGTTTGTAAGCGATCGAGATATTCATATTGTCAAATTTGAGGACAAACTATAAATAGCTAGAATTTTACTTTTAAATATGTAACTTGTATCAGTCTTTTTTTTTTTCATATGCCAATATAATTGTTGCTTTAAAACTCATTTTCCTCCTGGGTATGACCCTACTTATATATGTCATTATAAAAAAATGTATGGTTTTCCAAAAGAAATACAAGGTGAGTGAACCTCTATTTTTCTCTGGCAGTTATCGAGTTCACAGACTTTCGAAATTTGGGAAATGTTATGTGTGTAATCACTTAATTCTATCCTTGATCTCAATCAGTGAAAAATAGTTATTGCATATCTCTTCCAGTTTTTCTGTGTATAAGCGCTCAAAGTATTGCCTTTAGATAGGCTTTTGGCGTTGGTGAAACGAAGTTCTCGTTCTGGGTGTGAGGCAGGTTAAACGAAATTCAAAAATAAACAATATTTCTCTTCCTAGTTCTTAGAAAAGTTCGAACCTGATTGCTACTTCAAAAGCATTCCAATCAAAATCGTTGAATAGTTCTGAGTTATAAATTTATCGAGTGCCCAATCTCNCGCTGCTACCCCCTTAAGCAGTAAGAAATCTGTATTTACTGGGTTATTTCTGTATGATACGTTATTAACGTGTGCGTATCGGAATGGCGTCGCTAAAAAGCTGAAAATCGGGGTTTTCAATGGCCAATCGCCGAAACAGTAAAAATTCTTCGACCAGAAATATTACTTCCCTTTGATAAAATCAAGCAAAAATATTGCATCTTCAAAAAATTTGAATGCGACGAATGGCTCGTCTATTCAGAAACGAGCTTTCGAACCGAAGGAATTATGTATCAAAAATGTATCTCCACCCTAAGTTTTCAGGGTATAACAATGATTTATGACTTAAATTAACCGGACAGAGCGTGAGCAGCTCATCCAGGAGAGTTTGGCAAAACAGTTATTTGATTCTTCGCACACAATCAAATCACAACTTGTGATTCACAAGCACTTCTAGTTTTCTCGGTTCAGGAGTTCAAAGTCGGGCCATAAAAATGGAGTTAATAAGCGCGTTTTTTGAACGAAATTTTAAGCTAAGTGGGTTCTAGTAATGCTCAGAAATGGATTGAATTTTCACATTTGCCTTCATATTTATACTTGATAATAAGTTAAAATTATCGGAAGGAGATAAGAGAAATTAACTTGTTTTTTGTACTCGGGAGCCCTATAGTCTAAAAAATATTTCGGTCGAGGGCTTATAATCTATAAAAATTCAAATTATGTGATATAGTCTATAGGCTATAGTAGCTAGAGTGGCTATAGTAGCTAGAGTGCTCCCGTTTTGCACCATTTTGATCATAACTTGTTTTCTATTGTATGAAATAAAAATAGGATTTATACGATGTGTAGTGACACTGTAGTCTACAATATATTAGTGAAATATCAAAAATAATAAAGATAAAAAATACAAGCATAAAATTAAAAAACTTCATTAGAAAATCTCGGACCACGGAAATGAGAGCACGTTGGGTAAATCAGAGGATAAAATTTCAGAAGGTTCTCAATAATCCGGCAGATTGGCAAAAATTTGAGATTTCGACAAATTTTGAAAAATTTTTGGAACTATTTTTTTTGAAATTAAAATCCAAAATTATCAATATTGGCTAACTTTATTTTTCTCATATATGTCTATGTTTCCGTTTTGGTGGACTTAGGTGACAGTCTAATTGAAACTACTGAACATTTTTGATGTGAATATATTTTTGCACTATTTTGAAAAAATAAGGAAATTTGCCGAACTTATGGAATCTCCAAAACTTTATAAATAATTTTGATTTTAGATATCGTAACGATATTATCGTTTTTGGAATTGTTTCTCGGAAATAAGGTCAGTTTGCCGATGGCATTGCCTCATTTAGAATATCAGGTAGAAAAATATAAAATTCGGTCACATTATGAAAAAGAGAAGGTTGACTGGTCTCTTTGTACACATACATGTAATTATGAGGACCTACCTTAAATAACCGTAAATAATTTATTTTGGCAGTTGTTTGGTTTTCGCTGGATATGTCTATTAAGTCAAAGCTGTTAAATATATTGTAGAAGAATTTTAATTTTAACTGTTGTGAAAGTCGAAATAAATTTTTGTTCTCACGAAAACTATTTATTGATGCTCGCTTTTGATACAACAACAACTTGGATAAGTTTTGGTCAATTTATCACCGTTTCGGCTCAGAAGCCATCTTCAGAAATGATCGGATCAATTTTAAATACAGTCCAGAAAAGTTTTCGGTAACTTTTGACACATCGTAAAAATTCTAAATGTGAAAAGTTTCCCCCAAAATACACTAAAAAATGATCGGTTTAAAGTTTTATTTCGAAATTTTTTTCAATAAATAATGGTTGATTTCAAAAATAGGGAAACCACTTTTGAGGAAATTTTCGAATTTTGAAAATTTTTTATATTGATGAGATCAAAACAAATGAGTTTTTTCAAAATTCGAAAATTTCATCAAAAGTTGTCTCCTATCTTTAAAATCAACCAATGCTATTCAGATTTTTAAGATTTATTTGCAAAATTTAAATATAAACAGGGTAACCTGACTGTTACTAACAGTGTTATATGTTTAAATAAGAACAAAAAATTTTAATATGCAATATCGAAAACGTTGGCATAAATAAAAATATTATAAAACAAAAATTGTGTAGGAAGGAATAAATAAGTTTATTTGGATATACAGTTTAAATAAGCTCATCGACGAAAATTCGTGTCTACCTCATAATCTTCTTGCGAGCATTTCTAACTGGACATTGGTCGCACAAAACAGCTTATAGTTTCCGGTACATAATTTTCCGCTAACTTGAGAATATTATCAAGTTTTTGTGCTCCAAATATTCGGGCCACTTCTCTTTGACTTGATTTTGAACTTGCAAATTTTAGTAGGGAAATTTTTGAAGAACTTTTTGAATAAAAATTATTATTTTTGCATTTCGTTTTTAAAACTATTTCGGATTTAGGTTTTTAGTCGGGGTCGCTAATTGCGACACGCTATTTTCATGACGATTACGCTAAATCTAGTAACGGTTTCATGCATTCAACTGTCAATTAAAAAGCTTTATGATTGCAAAAGTAGAATAATGCTTTTGCGCATTATATAGTAATGGCGCTGAAAGTGTAGCACAATAATCAAAACGAACATTTATGAACGCTGAAAATGTAGGAGAGAGTGCTAATCAAGCCAAAACCGGCCAGTGCCCATGTTCTTGAAAAGCTTGGAAAAGGCATCATTTCAAATTAATGAAAATAGAAAATTTTTGATAAACGTACAAAAAAATAATTTCTATTTAATTACGAAAAATAAATACTTTTTTTCTGCAATTGAATATTTTTTCTATTTAATTACAAAAAAAATACTTTTTTTTCCATTAAATAGTGAAAAAAAATATATTTAAGTCCAAAAAATACTTAATGGAGATTAAGCCTTATTTAAGTTTTAAAGATCATTAGTTCTCAAAAAACGTCTTTGATGTTTAGTGTGATTCCTCTTGGTTATGGTACTTGAAGGAAATTGTTGGTCTATTGTTTAATCGGCGGAAAACCTGTAATTAACTGTTTTTAAAGGTTAAATTCCTTTTAATTCACAAGCTGGTTTATTTGAAATTTCTCACGTGGTACCAATTACGGTTTATGCTGGAAAGGGTGACCTCCAGTAAAAAAACTACCTAAAGTGAATTTTAAGGTCACTTAGCAATATCAATTGTTTTTAAATGTATTTTGAGTTGAAATTCTTACATAGGGTGGCATGTGTTGGCTCTGGAAATATTTGTTGCTGAAATTGGAATTTCGTCGACATGGATCATTGGATCACCTTCAGATCCTTCGTAGATTTCAAGGTGGAAAAAGTCCTTAATAAAACAGTTGTAAAATCACTCACTGGTTACTCAACCCCCAAAAATGTTTTGAACTATGGTTACTTAAGTTATCCACTAAAAGTAGCTTAATATCGATTTTTTAAATTTTTTTGTTTGAAAATCGTGATCACGTGTGTAGTAGTTACCAGATTGATACGTAACTTATAAGTATTATAGACAATTTGGCTAAAAATCAAAGGAAATCGTGTTTAAAACATGTTAATTTTTAAATGGATAGGGTCACCCTAATAAACTTTAGTCGTGTTCTTTTAAAGGATGTTGGTGACGATAATTATGGTTTTGAAGTTCAAAATTTGAATATATTTTTTTTTATCTCAACCCGATTTTATTTGAGAAAATCCTAAATTCAGAAAAAATCCTAAGAACTAAAATAAACAACGAGAAATTCACTACAAAATAAGACAATCAAAAAAGTATTTTAATAACTCTCAATTTTTTTTGATATTTTCGTTTTTTTTTTCAAGTTTTTTTTTCAGAATTAAGTCAAAAAATATTGTTTGTTAAGATTTGACTACTAAAACTTCAAAATATCGGCTTGACGTAAGCCAACTATATCTTCAATGATTTTCTGGCTTTTTTTTGAGCCTTATTTCGAAAAAATCGGAGCACATTTTTTTTCGAAATTCTTCGAATTTATTTTCGAAAAATCATATTTTCAAGTCTGCTGCAGACTGTCTGCATCGAAATTTGAGAATAACGCCACTGAAATTCTCAAAATGAAAGAATGTGCACTTTAAAAAATTTTGGTCCTTTTTTCAAACTTAACCTCGGAGATAGATTTTTAAGCCAAAAATCATGAAAACGGCCAAAAATCAGTTTATTGGACCGCTAGGAAAATTAGGTCATCGAAATAAAAAAACGGTCACTGCAAATCTTAGTTTGCTTATTCCACGTATTATGGCATCTTTTGAACAAATTTCGATATATGGTCTGGGAGGAGATAGATTTTAAAATTTCGCGAAATGAACTCCTGTCACGACTATGTGACGATTGATGTAGTCATCAAAAACTGAGTTTGACCTTTAATTTCACAAGATAAAGGCTAGATATACAAATTGGCTTTTTGGAATTATTGTTCAAGTTTCAAATTTTCCCAAACTAGCTCTGCAAAATTGCAAATCAGACATGGACACCCCCTTAAGGGCAGGCTTCCAAACAAGCCATCCCTTTGGCGATTTCCTATCCCTATCCCCAAATTATTCCTAGGTTTTGCTATGAAAAGGGATAGAAAAGGAGATAAGAGCCATCCCTTCTGGAAGCCTGCAAAAGGGGTGCCATAAACTCGGCAGACTGTAGTCAATATCCCTTTAACACATTAATGTTAATCTAGGAATGTGCGGGTTGAGGAGCCAATCCTAACACTCCTGGAGCCACTCCTGAACCCGCACATTCCCAGATTAACATTGATGTGTTAAAAGGATATAACTAACGAAAATAATCAGTCAATTTATTTTTTATGCTTATTAGCTCAATCGTTATTAATATGTTTCAGCTTATTAAAATCATTTTTTATATATTTATAGAAAGATTCGACTTCGAATTTAAATTTTTGGAATTCGTACAAATTCCTAAAACTTCAAACAATTTGAAAAATTTCCGTATTTTTCGTTCAAATTTTTTTTTGATTTTTTTTTTAAATATAAGGTTAAAAACAAAAATAATGACCACTATAACTTTTTTCGTAGATGACGACATATTTTAAAACCACTCTGTGAAAAATAATAAAATTTTTATTTGTCATTTATTGTCAACTTTTTAAGAAATATATTCGAAATTTTCTGCAAATCAAGTCCAAAATTAGTGGTTTTTCTAATTCTTCATAAAAAATCAGGCAGGATGACTAGTTAAATTTTCTGGTATGTATTCGGTTTCCGTATGTAAACTGATGGAAAGGTCGCGCGATTATTAATATGTAAAAATTAGGCCTCCCTACGGGAGGCCTAATTTTTACATATAAATATTTGGACCTAAAAATATATTTTTAAAAGTCAACTCATGGTAAAAATTAGAAAATTGCAATAGTCAGATTTGCGGAGAAGTTCATATTTCCCCTTTTATCACGTGCGCAAGATGCGGAGGAGGTAATGGAAGTTTAAAAATTAAGACTTGACTTCCGATTTAAAATTGATTACATAAAAAGAGATTAAATAAAATGGGAAAAGGACGTCCCTCAAACATGTCTTCTAGACAACTTGAACTCATAAAAGAGACACCAAATATTGCTCAATCGATTTATGACGCCAATAGAAAGGAGTCGACAGTAAATACATAAAAGCATTTTAACATAAGTAATTAATGAGAAAATACTATATTGCTAACTTTTTCGAAAAAAAAAATCGGCTTTACTGTGTACTTTTGGCGATACTGGCACTTTCGGCGATATTTCGAAGTACATGTATACTAATTTTGAAAAATATGGATCATCCTTTTTTTTAGCCATTTCAGCTCACCTGATTTGTAAAAACTTTGAAAATATCGTGTCTCAAAAAAAACCCAAAAAACTTCTTAAAATCCCAGCCACAAAGATCGTCCTAACTCCAACCCTCCGACGAGATCGTGTGTTTCGAACACACAAATAGTTTAATGGCCAATTAAATACCGACTAATAAAAATTAATAATATATGGGAAAATGGAAAATAAAATCACGAACAAAAATTTTGGTCGTCACGTGATCAACATATAGAGATTTCTCAAATATTGCGAAATGGCTCTTTTCACCACCAGGTGGCGCCGAGGGTCAAAATAAATAAAACCAAAGTTTTTCACTCCAAAAGTCACTAGTAAGTATATTTGTAGATGATTATCTTGTTCCAATACTGTTTTAACTGCATTAAAGAAAAAATTGCCTCCAAAGAATGCATTTCCGGTCTCATCAGAAATTTTTAGAACTCACCTAAATTGGAATCGTTCTCAAAGTAAAATGTTCGAAAAATCATTTTTTTTATTTAATTATATAATAATAGCAACATTTAAAAATTAACGGATAAAGATCACATTGCAAAAATTTATCAAAGTTTGAAGATCAAGTCTCAAATAAAATTCAGAGATAATTTTAAATCTCACAATTGAATTTCCCTATAAAAAACATAACAATTTTCCCAAAGTTGAACAAATAATTTCTCTTCAAACGGAGAATTATATTTATACTCGCGTACACAATTTGCACTTGACTTGTTTTTCGATACGCGATTTTTGTAGGAATTTGAGGTTACAAATTTTTAAATAATTCAATTTTTTCGAAACGTCATCGAAAATGTTTAAAACCTTCCCATTTGTTGAAAACTTGCCATATGCAAAAACGAGTCCATAACTCACGTGACGTGAGACAAGCCTACTTGACACAAAGCAAAAGACAATAATACCTCCTTCAATTTTTACGATGAGTAATTTTCCCCCACTAATTTTTACAAATATAAATTCAGTTTTCATTTTATTTTAGCAATTATAAAACTTTTATTCACGAACGTCCAAAAAGTTGACTTTTACAAAAACAAGCCAATGAAAACTTGGCCAAATATTTATTTCTAAACTATCGATGAAATTTGCAACACTTGTTTTTAACACCGGTAAGTGCCATTTGGCACGCAATAGTTCAAAATTTTATTGTTGCAAAAAATTTTCAATTAAATTGTGGGTGTTATACATTGTAGGTGTCATTTATTTTGATAGTCAAGACATTTTTCTATATTGAAACGCGATTGAAGCCTTCAATTTGAAGGTCAATTTTAATTTCAAAAAAAGCTGTTTTTCTCTATTCTTGGCCATTTTTTATGGAAAAAAACTTCGATTTTCTGGAAAATTTTTAATATGAAGAATATTTCACCCATTTTTTAGCGGATAACACCCGAAAATGTCTGAAGTTCATTAATATTGTATTTAAAAAAAATCTTACATCTGGTTTAGTTTGAAATGGAGTTCCCATGAAAAGTGATTTTCAAATTTTTACAGATACTTGAGTAGATAACTAAAGTTATTTTAAGAAATTTAAATATGAAACTTTGCAAGAATGAACACTTAAAATGAATTTCACATTTTTTTTTCATACAATATAGGTATATTGATTTAAAAAATGTACCAATCTGCCAGACTTATGCCACCCCCTTAAATGAACTTCACCGAAGCTCTCAACTGTTTGGGCATCGTTGAATTGAACACTAATTGGTAATAACGTTTCGTACTGCTAATCAAATTTATTGACAAAAAATTAATTATTATCCAAATTGCAATTTAAAATAAGCTTATTTGAGTTATTATTAAGAAACGAGTCATTATAAATTTAAAACTTGTTTATTGACAGTAAAGTATTTATTCATTATTTATTAACATTGGGCGGTTTTACGGAAAAAAAGACACCAGTGTACGAATTCGATTCTCAGAACACTTGTTTTTATAATTTCATCGAAAAAACACCGAAATTTATGTTCCAAATTATAACTTCAAATAAGAGACTTTCTTGAAAGGGAGTCAACTGTATATTTAAGTATTCAAAACAATGGCAATTTTTCATAAAAATTTGTTTAATAAATGAATTATTAGGTGCTTGCTGGAACCGAAAGTCTTAGTGAAATTGTGATATTCAGTACTTTTAACATAAAAATTAAAAACTTATCACTTTTAAAAAAAAATTCTCTATTTTCAGATCACGTGACACAAAAGAAATGCTCTCTAACTATTTTTGATAACCATAAAGAGCTCTCAAATAAAATATTAATGAATACTGTTACACTAGCCAGAAATTGCATGCAGAAAGGCATGTAAAGCTTCATGGTTATCAGAAACAATTTTAGAGTTCTTTCATTGCAAAAACTCTACCTAACTTTCCCGGAATCTTGAATAATACAGGGTGTAAGATTTTTCCCTTCTTTTTTCCAAATTGGAGAGCGATGAGAACGCTAATGAGAACGATTAAATTTTGGCAAAAACCTACGTCTTCTCAGATTAAACAATCAAACGGCGAAATCAAGTCTATCCTTTTGGAAAAAGAGGGAAAAACTTACACATCGAAATTTTTGCAACTTAATAATAAAAATTAAAATAGCGATATAAACTATAATTAAAACAATGAGTTGGCAGCCACCTGCTGGCCGCAAAATTAGATTTTCAAGCCGCGATTTTAACCGGTTAATCACAATTTTATGAATTTTGGCAATATTCGGTGAATGCCTATAAGACCGGAAATGCATTGTCCGGATGTTATGTTAAGTAGCCTTAAGTTTAAAATTTAAACAGTCACATCACACGGTGTAAAACTTAGACCCAACTCGTGAAAGGTCGTTTAATTATGTTAGTTTTTTTGGGGGAAATGAAATCAATTTAAAAGTAATACTCAGTGGCGGGTCTCTAATTTTTGTGAGTATGGACGGGGAAATTAATTTCCCAGACTCGATCTGGAAATAATGTAGTTGATTGTATAGTGTACTGTGGTTCATTTAATTTTAAAATACTAGACTCGCTACAGAATGTAATTTTGTTAGTTTTTTTCGTAACTTAAGGGGGTACTGGTCGTGGGTTTTATGAGGCCTCAGGGGCATTATAAATGCTCCAAAATGACCCAGGGTGATAACAAAGTATACTACCGACCAAATCATCGAAACTATTTTTTTGCGTTTTTCGGTTTTTTTCTTAGTATTTTTTCAAAATAAATTTAAAAATTACGTTATCTTTAATTTAACAACTAAAACGTCAAAATATCATCTTGACGTAGGTCAACTTTCTGATCAGTGTTTCAGTGGTTTTCTGTTGAGTTTACTTACAAAAAATCGAAGCATTTTTTTTTCTAAATTTTTTCTTGGGTCCTTAAAAAAATCATATTTCGAGTTTAAGGTCGAAATCTTAAAAAGTGCTTTTAGTCAACTGTTAGTAGTTGTATGAGGCAGCTTAGAAAAATAAGGAATGAATTTTATAAATTTTCCTAGAAGGAGATAGTTTTTCCGACGAAAAATTACCAAAAAACGGTGGTTTTTTCCACATTCTAGAGAAAATATAAGGAAATTTGAAAATCTGTCTGCATATTAAGTTGAGCCTACCAGTTTTACACATTATTTCAAAATTACAGCCAATTTCAACATAAAACCCAGCAAAAGATAGTTTCACCGTTTTGGCTTAGGTCCTCTTGTGTAGCTTATGTGTGAAGGAGTGTATGCATAAAAAAAATGAGATTTAATTTTTACAAGATAAGGAATAGTTCTACAAGATGACTAATCTGACAAGTATCCTAAAGCCCTGTATGGCTAATTGTTAAACGAGAAAATTCAATTCCAGCGGTCAAGAATTATTTTTATACAATTCTGATATTATTCGGCATCGTCCAAACGGGACGAAGACGCTCGTCTCAATGATTTTACCGAAATGTAAAATCAATACATTTTCAACTAATTTTGACCAAATTTTGTAAGAAACTTTTTTGTATTCGCATTTTAACCCAGGCTTCTAAATATGATTCATTTTCTTTCCCCTTACATGCGTAGGTTTAAGAAAAACATAGGAAAAAAGGGGAAAGGGGGAACAAAACTCACGAAAAATCGTTCCTTTTTAGAAGCCTGTTTTAACCCACTGAATGTCCTGGATATATTTGTCCAATTTGTCGTAACATTTTAATAAAAAATACTTCAATGGTGACAGATGGAACTAATTTTCTAAAATTATGACCTTTGAAACATGTGAAAGTTGTATTGTGACTCGTGGTATGCACCGGAAATGAATTTTCCGGAAGTCTATAGCAACAAAGTGCTGTCAAAATATTACTATCATTATTCATAATATATGTCAATTATGTCGGGTCCTAAGTTTTCAGTGAATGTTGGAACTAGTTTTATTAGATAAAAACAGGGAACAAATTTTTTCTTGCTTTGAAAACCTATCAAGGCATTTTTGAGTAAAGACCACTCATGTGTGATAATATACTGATCATTTAAGAGTTTCTCTGTGGTTTATTTTTAACCTTCTCACATACTTTGACTATATAAAGGCAAAACAATTTTCAGGGGTCGAAACGGCACAGAAATAACATCATCGCAGACCTAAAATTCAATTATGTCATAGAATTTGCAATTTTATATTCAAAAGTAAGACTTTTCTTTTTAGGATTTCTGCCGAAATTTCTTAAAACATTTTTTGTGCAAAAACGATACATGATAACAAAATTCTGAGTCAGCCAGTTTTTAGAAAAGTATTTTAAGATTTTTTTGATACGAGTTTATTTGTTCTGAAGTTTTATTTCTTCACAAGTGATTTTTATGAAACCCAAAATATAACAAAAAAATTATTTTTCCAAAAAATTATTTTCCAGTAGAATTGCAAGACAATTAAACTCAAATTAGGCCAACAAAGACAAATCGAGCAACTGTAGAACATAAGGAGGTACTGATTTTGAGTTACCAGCTGATTAGACATATTTTTCACATTTTGCTGCGTATATTTTGACGCGCGGAGATATAAATAATTGTTTTGTAAGCGATCGAGATATCATATTTCAAATCTGAGACCAGTTATAATTAGCCATAGTTTCACTTGTAATTTTGTAACTTATATGTTATTGTCAGAAACGTATGGTTTTCCGAGTAATACAAGGTGAGTGAACCTCTCTTTTGTCTCGCGGCTATCGAGTTCACAGATTCATGATGCGCCACTCTCAGATTATTTTGGCTTTCAAAAAAAAATTTACTGGTACGAAGTGGGATCTCTTCTAACATGTTATAACTGTACAGCCTGAGTTTTTTTTAATTGTCACTTTTTTTTCGTCCGGTGGGTAAACAGCATTTTGCGGACGGAAAAAAAGTGACAAATAAACAAAGGCTTTTGTCACTTTTTTTTTATCCGGATAAAAAAATGACAATTGCGGACGAAAAAAGAGTGAAAATATTTTTCCCTTTAAAAGCAGATTATTACACTTTTTTTTATATTTTCAAGTAAATGGTAAAAAGTACAACTGTAGACAATTTTGTTTGCCTACATTCAGTTTTATAATAATTAAATTTTTTATGGATACTTAGAGTTGAAATTTAGAAATTGCACTTCCGAAAAAAAATATCTGCCCCTAGATATCAATAAAATTTATTTTAAATGTTATGCATGCACAAAACGCTTACTTAAAAACTGGCTGATGTCACATTTGTATTTTATATATCCCCTATTCACGACTTTTTTATATCCCGCCCTACTACTTAAAACACACCACGTTTCCTAATCTGGGCCGGGATATTAACAAAAGTGTGAATAGGGGATATTGTTCCGAAATACTTTTTCTGGAAGTGAAACATAGGCGAATAATCCTAATAAATCAACTCCTCGTAATTCTGCGACCAAACATTTGAAAAAAATTCGATTATTTTTTGGAACTGAATTGAAATTTTCGAAGTTTTGGGGCTCAAACTGAAACAAACGTTATTTTTCTACTTAATTTTGAAATTTTTATGACATAATAACTGCAGAAATGTAGGGACCGGGATACCCTTAACGGAGATTTGAAGAAAAACGGTTTTCTGATTGGCTCAAATTATTTTTCTGAAATTGTCACTTTTTTTTTCGTCGGACGAAAAAAAAA
>SCLH01000465.1:179432-190439 GCA_004367855.1 Oikopleura vanhoeffeni | reverse complement strand
TGTCTACCCACCGGACGAAAAAAAAGTGACAATTAAAAAAACTCAGGCTGTAGGTATAAATACAATTTCTATAATTTTTTGTATTTTGTAAGTCAGCAATCTTTGCTTCGATTTCTTCTGGTATTTATCGGAAAACAAGCGTATTTTGACGCACGTTACACGCTTAGCCACGATAAAGATTATCAAATTTCCAATGTATTATTAAAAAGTACACACTAAAAGGAACGAAAATGACCATAGCGCGTCTATAAACATAAAAACTACAGTGAACTTTCGAGTTCAAATTTTCTGAAAATAAGTTGAAAAAATAAATTCAGGGACTCTTGTGATAATTTTAAAATCAACAAGTATTCTAATCACAAAAGAGCTCTGAATTAAATACAAGTTTGAACTTCTGAGATTCAAAATCCGAGACGATAAGCTTCTTCATTAAGAAAAATCGCAAAAAACACCCTACCAGCGTTGCTTTCTGGTTACGCGTAACCAGACGACCTTTTATCACAATTTAGGACTCTTAATCAATAATGAGTGGAGCGTTTACAATTACCGATAAATTTTCGGAATCACCAAGAAAATAGCCCGAAAATGATCACGTAAGCGTATTTTCAAGAAATAAGGTTAACCAAAATAGTACTGTTCTTTTCAAATAGTACTTCAATCATCTTGAGAAAAAAGGAGCATCGTTATAAGTTTTTACGACTTTTCTTTCATTGCAGCAAAGTTCAAAACCAATCACGTGCCCTTCAAATTGAGAAATAAGGTTTTTCATCAGAGAACTATTTTTTTCAAAAAGTACTCTAATCACGGCGAAAAAATTTGAGGGAAAATATACACATAAATTATGTGACATAATCTAAGAATTTTTTACATGTGAGCATTTCCAAAAGCGTCACGTGTTCTTATTTTGCAAGAAATAATGATTGATATACTGTATGAAATATTCCAGACCTTATTTCTTGATTATTGAGACTATACTAAATCGGCCATAAAAATGACAATGAGCTTGGTCTAAGATTTTTTGATCACAAGTTTGACCGCTAGACGGCCTCAAAGACCAAATCTTAAAAACCTATCTCCTCCTTAAATACATATAGGATCAACCCAATTTTTTGGCTTTGGCTGCAGTACAAAAATATCTAACTTTAATTTCGAGGATGAAAAATTTTTACTCAAAAATACAGTAAGTAACCTTCAAAATAAAATTTGTAACGTTTATATCACACGGGATGTATATGCAAGAATTCCAAATTAGATTGGATTTATGCTCTACAATATGCTTTGTGATTAAGGCTTCCAAATTATGGAATTGATAATCTGCTTCTAGAATTATTTTATTTTGTATCCGTGACTTTTTTGAAAAAGTACTGATATCGGTTATTTGAAATACTCCAAACGTCGAACAATTTAAGGAGGTATCGTCGAATAATTCGCTTAAGTTGGACTTTCTAATCGGCCAAAAAGACAATGAGCTTGGTCAAGATTTTTTGATTACAAGTTTCCGCTAGAGGGCCTCAAGACCAATCTTAAAACCTTCTTCTTCTTAATACAATGATACCCATTTTTCGGCTTGGCTGCAGTACGAAAATATCTAACTTTATTGGAGGTGGATATCGATATTTGAAGTTTTTCTTATATTTTAAGATTTCATATCCGAGCTTCTGATTGGTCGAGTCATCTTTAAGAAAACTTGTAGATTTATACGAAAATGCCGTAACTCTTCGCAATGTGACTACCCATTTGATATAAATCAAATTAAGTTCATGCCAATATTTCTTAGATACATGCATTGGAATATGATATCTATGTATTTATGAACATAAACGTATCATTTGAAATCCCAAAAGCCGAAAGAATGGTCACCGAATGCCGCAAATCGCACAGGTGAGTTTAGACCTCTATTTATAAAAAAATTGAAGAGATAGGCATTCGCATTAGCCACAAGATCTTCTTAGGTATACGTGGAACATCGATTTTCTCTTTGTCAGAATGACCGGTCTGGTGGTAGTTGCTCAAAACTTTTCATATTTGTCACGCTTTCCGTTCATCGTGGTTTTTTCCGACAAAATCGCACATTCAGTTTTTTCAGAATCAATTATTATTGCATGTGACCGGATTGCGAAGATAATAACTTCACTGGTACGCGAATTAGCACACATTGAATATAAATTTGTCGGTCTCGCGGAAATTTATCGTGAGTTGTGAAAAATGTTTTAAATCTATTTCAAAAGATCAAGTGTAAATGACATAATCGTTATGGACGAATAATGGGGGACGCGCGCGCAAATGAAACACCGTCAATTCATCGGCGTTTTATCTATTTTATTCATTTTCAGTACTAGCTAATTTAATAATTCATAACATTAATTAACATTTTCATAATATAGTAGGAATATTTCGTTTATCTTGTTTCTAGTACCTCAATTTCACTGTGAATTGTGCATCCCGCTCTCTTCCTTGCCATGTCCTGTATGGGCAGGGACAAGGCAGAATTAAATTTGAAGATCTTTTTAAACCTGTAAAATTAGTATTTGAAGTTATTATTTGAAAGAATATGTAATTAAGGATCCCGTCCTACATTTTCGGCATTATTATGCATAAAAGCACCAAACAAGCATTTGGCTAATTTCAATATTACTGGGAAGAAGTTTTCGAGGCGTAGTCAAAATGATGTTTGTTTGCGTTCTAGAATAATAGCACTTACGAAAAACGCCATTTTTTCTGTTAAGTATTTAAACATGTATCAAATTTAGGTTTTATTAAACTGAAG
This sequence comes from Oikopleura vanhoeffeni, assembly GCA_004367855.1. NCBI lineage: Eukaryota > Metazoa > Chordata > Appendicularia > Copelata > Oikopleuridae > Oikopleura > Oikopleura vanhoeffeni. Next base: position 187,672 of record SCLH01000465.1, on the reverse strand, counting down.
GAATAATTTCCTTGCGTCGGGTCCTGTCTCGTCTAGTGCGGAGAGTATTGATATGAAAAAACATTAGACACATGTTATCAAGAGAGCGTTGTAAAACTGCTATCTGCAAGTACCTTGTTTGCTAATTTTAATCGAGAATATGTCAATTAGGTCAAACCTTAAGGGGACCGATTGTGAGATGGCTCAATTAAGCTTACGATAAGATGAGTTTTTTTTTGCTGGTATATAGCTAACAAGAAAAAGTGTTCAGCTCATTAAATGTTTTTAATATTTACTCCTCCCCCAGAAACGAGAACTTCGCCTCAACCAAACTACTCAAGCAACTCTTGGGCTTATCACAGGAAACTGGGAAAGACAATATTATTGTCCTGTTGAGATCAAGATAAATAAGTGAACAAACGTAAATTTAATTCGTATTTGTAAAATAACTGCGAGGAAAGAGAGGTTCTCGCCTGTATTCTGAAAAACTACATTTTACAATACACAAGTTACAATTAGGATGAAACTAGCTATGAAGCTGGTCCAAATTTGAAATATGTCTTGACGCTACAAACATTATTATATCGCCGCGCGTCGATATATGCAGTAAGTGAAAAATATTGCTATCAGCTGAAACTCTATTGGTACACCTTATTCATATTGATCGATTGTCTTTGTCGCTTTATGGGTTAATTGCCTTCAACTTTCGAAATAATTTCGAAAATTTTTTTTCTTATTATTGGGTTCATAAAAAACTTGTAAATTATTCTTCGTAAGCGATGCAGATAAATCAACTTTATCAAATCTCAAATACTACCTAAAACTGTTCCTCAATTATATCAGTTGTTTCACACTTATTTTTTTGGATAATTTTGGCGACGATCCTCAAAGTAAGGAATAATTCGCGGCTAATGTAATTTCCCATTTGGAAATTGCCTCTATGACATTTGAATTGTAGGTCTGGACGAGTTATTTCTGCGCCGTTGGCCACGAAAATTTTTGCCTTTAATAGCAAAGGGTGTGAAGGGTAACACAACATTTGAGATAAAATCATTTTTATTGAACATCCCTTTCAACGTACTAAACTTTTTATATGGTAGGTCGTTATACCTTAGGGTGGGTGCGTTTTTTAGCCCTTTATAAATAATTTAGAATCGGTTATGACTGAAGTTGAGCCAGGATCTCATGTGGCTTATTTTTTCAAACATCTAGAACAAAATCAGATTTCAAATTCGTAATTTTCGCTTTACACCGCATAAACGCGTATTTCACCTGACTAGAACATTTAGGATTGCCACCGAGCGAGCTGACATTATTATCGTAATGCTTATAACGTTCTAGATTATTCATTATTTAAGCGAAATGTAACCTATATCGATTGACGCTGAGTGTTCATAATTGTTATAGGTGTAAGCATTTGTCAGTGATCTCACTCATTTGGTGCGTACTTGTTCCGACAACGAATGCGACTTCATTTCGGTTTACTATATCATACGAGAATCAGGTGAAATTCAAAAATCCAACATAATGACAAAGCAGTTTAATATCTAACCTGTCGAAAACGGCTTTCTTCGAACATGGTCCTAAAAAGAGGTGAAGCTCGAAAATTGAAAAATCGGCGTTCAGAGATTCTAGAATAATCAAGGCGAAATTCAAAAAATACTCAATGTGATAACGCTACTCTCGATCGTGTCTTGAAATCAGGCTTTGTAGTGGTCAAAAGAAGATCGATTAAAAAAAACGTTTCTAGTCGCATGAAGCCCACCAGGTGGTTGCGACCAGAGGACTTTGAGATGTTAATCATAGGAGGCATCAACAAACGTTCCTCAATTTACACTCCTAGATTGTTCTGAGCGTTTGAGAAGTACCGCGCACCCACCCCCTTAAGCTTATTTAATAATCACTTTGAGCCATTTTCGGTTATGCGATGAAATAAGTGAACGATTTACCTTAAACTTCCTCATCAATTGATTCATAAAAATGGCAAATAGAGAAACCTTTTTAACAAATAATACCTTCAAGCTATTGAATATAAATGTCTGACGACAAAAATTACGCTATAACCCAATTTGTTATGGAATGCCGAATAATAATTTAAAATGCGTGTCAAAGCATTGTAAACATGTTGTAAATTTCCACAAGTTTAAATTTCATCTAGTGAAATAAACTCAAAGACCAATTACGTCTTTTAGCCAGACCAACCTCCAGAAATAGGCGTCTCATGTCTTGGAAAACTGTTGTGCACAATTTGGCACAACACGCTTTATTCGTCAAAGTGTTCAGAACGAATGTAGTTGTTTTGACTTCGCCTAGAAAAGTCTCGAGCTGTGATTCTATATAAGCAATATCAATTCCAATTTTCTTAGTCTGTTTTATGGAAAAGCGACTTAAACGCTCTAGTCTCTAACGCACAGATGTTTTGGTTTCGAATAAATATAAAATGTTATTTTAACTTCATTCATAATTGACAATTTTCTGAGTTCGAAACGTTTTACTCTAAACGTTTTTGGTCATTTTTTGGACAAAAATGTATACCAACTTTTTCTCGTCGTTTTTAACCCAAGAAATTTCTAGATTGACTTAATTCATGATTGCATTTTGATTTCGACCTTTTAACCCCGATTGACTGTTTTGGTATTTCGAAAATTAATTTTAACAATTATTCTCGGGGTTATTATGTCCAGACACAGACATACCAAGCGTAATGACAATTCAAGAATTTTCGACGTTTAACCGTGACCAGTTTGTCTTAATTTCAGAAAAATTAATTTCCCAAAATTTTTCTTCAGGGTAAACTCTTCAAGTCAGCTTCAGAGTCAACTCCAACGCGTTATTACGCCAGTTTGAGGTTTCNATTTTATAAATATCTATATGGATGAGTCATATATTCAAATGCATGTTATCTTAAGAAATTTATTGGCAATGACATCTAATTTTGATTTATTATCAAATTGGTAGGCATTGCGAAGAGTTTACGGCATTTTTCGTATAAATCTACAAGTTTTCTTAAAGATTGACTTCTGAACCAATCAGAAGGCCGGATTATGAAATTCTTTAAAATTTATAGAAAAAACTTCAAATATCGATATCATCCTCCAAATTAAAGTTAGATATTTTCGTACTGCAGCCATAGCCGAAAAATTGGGTTGATCCTATTTGTATTTAAGGAGAAGATAGGTTTTTAAGATTTGGTCTTTGAGGCCCTCTAGCGGTTAAACTTGTAATCAAAAAATCTTAGACCAAGCTCATTGTCATTTTTTTGGCCGATTTAGTATAGTCTCAACTTTTAAGCGAAATCTATTTGCGACGACTACCTCCTTAAATTTGTTCGACGTGGTTTGAGTATTTTTTCAAATTACCGTATATCAGTACTTTTTTTTCAAAAATCACGTCGAAAACCTCTGAAAAGAAACGTTAAGAATTTCTAAGACTTTTAATCTATTACAGTAAATCTTATTTAAATGTTTTCCTTAATTCCTTAAGTAACCTTTAATTCTTTAACCAGAGTGCATCTAAGTAGTAAAAATAGTGTCAACACCGTTTACATTTTATATGCTCCATTCTTATGCTTTTCATAAAACTTGATTTAGATACACAATAATATTTCTTCAATAATATCTTCATGTATAAGGACATTTTTAAACTTACCTTTGCTGGAGATGGTGCTTGTGTAAATGTTTTCATGAGGAGAGAACCATTTTTTTGTACAATTTTGGATGTTGATTCTAAAACTTGAGGAGTCGAAACAAGCTGGAATCCAGAATTGGAACGACTATGGCTACTAAAAAACGATGTTTAATTTTTTAGATGGATCAAAATTGATATTTGAAGAAATAAATATTTGGAAAACATTATCGTAGAGAACAATTGTAAAAACAGGAAACATTTCATTTTATTTAGAAAGAAATTATTATCAAAATAAATTCCATCAAATAAAACTAAAACTTCGCGAAAGTTAAATTTGACAATTCTACAGGGGGAGGTAATATCGCCGGAAGTTTTTGCCGGAAAATTTCGGCAATATTGGCACATTCGGCGATATGGGAACAGAAATAAATTTTTTCGTCAAAAAATGAAAAAACACGTAGGCGTTCGGAATGACGTCATATGCCAAACAATTTCTTAATTTTATAAGGCTTTTCACGATAGGTTTGAATGACGTGACTCACCAAAATGCGTAGTATTTAATACTCCATCAAACCCGATCAAATAAAAGTTGATTAAAGTAGATTTGAGAAATTCAATCCTGGAAATGACGTCATTTATGACGCACACAAAGTAATTTTAGATATTAATCTTTAAAAAATTCGGCGATTTCGGCACATTCGACGATATTGGCACAGAAAGTACATGTATTTTAGCTAAAAATCGTGAAATTGCGTAGGTTTTTTCGGCGATATTGGGTTGGCGATATTGCCCCCCCCCTGTATTAAAGTTTGCTTGTTTATATCTAAAAAAAACGCTCGACGGACAGGCACAATTTTTAGTCCAGACAATGTGAAGTATTTTGCCGAAAATGGGTGCCGATTTTATCTGCCCATCTTGCAGAGAATTTTATTTCGGTCATTTAAAGGCGGTACTGGTCGCTTGTTTTATAAGGTTTCGGGCGCATAACAAATGCTCCAAAATGACCCGGAGTGATAACAAAGTCTACTACCGACCAAAAAACCTTAATCTCTGTAATAAAGAGTTTTCAAAAATGCAAAAAAAAAATCAAAAATTTTTTCTAAATTTTCGCGTTTGTTCAATCTCTTATCTCGTATAAATAATACGGTATAATAATCTTATCAAGCTGCTTTCATAAACTAATAAAACCCATATTTCTAGTTCTGCGACGAACTTGAGTTTACTCAAAAATTTGTCAGTTTTTAAAGAAAAATACGAAAAACGTAGAGTTCCGTATAATTTTTACCTGAAAAAATTGAACATAAAAAATTATAAATCCTTTCGAAATGTACTTCCTTTCAATAAATACTTTAAAACTGGGTCCCCTATTTATGGTGTTAAGGTTAGGAAAAGGGAACGTTCCCCAGACTTTTTCCTTCCCTCTTACCTTCCCTTAGCTGTCGTTCCCTTCTTCCCCTCCTTTCCCTTGAAAATCGTTCCCTTCCCTCCCCGGGGAAGGACCAAAAAAGGGGAAGGCTTGCGTTTTCTTGCATTTTTCAGAACTATTCAACTTTGCACCATGAATTTCGACCAAATTTAACTTGTAGACTTTAGACATGCATTTCTACCAAGACTCTATTCTGACGACGCGTCGTCATTCTTATAAATTGAGCCATATCGATTACGGGGGCTCTTGGTCATTTTTACTAAATTTTTAGCCAAAAATTTTATTTAATTTAACTTTTGCAAACGACTCATCTGATTGAATTCTTAGATAGCTAAAACAGAGCACAAATATCTTGTAAATAATTGAATTTAAAAAATTGGTCCGAATTCGACGATTGTTACCAATTTTTTTAAGATTTTTACATTCCGATAATGACGTTTCTTGCATTTCCACAGAAAAAGCCTTTAATCAAAACGTCGAAAAAACACCCTTTTTCGGCACATTCAACCAGATTGCTGACCCCTGAGGCAAAAATCGAAAAAAACAGCTCCTGTACACTTAAATTCAGACAATTTTTCGGATTCTCACCAAATCTCAAAACTTTCCGATATAAGCTCTAGGATCCTTGTTCCATTGAATAAAGCTGAGGGACTCGTGTTTAACCGCGGTTAACCAGATGGTTGGTCGGAGTGATACTAAACTTTCTAATGAAATCGCGAGATCAAAGATAGATCTTCTTTTTGTATTTTTCAAAAATGTCCAGTCTGCATTTGTCTAACCGTACGAAGCCTCTGAAATCCCAGAAATCACTATCACCACCCCCTTAAGTGAGTTAAATATCTAAAAAACTATTTTAAAAATATTCGAAGCTAATTCCAAAAACTCCTTCCCCGTCATCCCCAGCCTGTCAATTTTCATCCCTTCCCTTCCCCTTGGCCTCTCTGTATTTCCGTTCTCTGCCCCTTTCTTCCCTTCCCTTTTCCTAGCCTGGTGTTTACCCTAAAGAAAAAATTTAAACAGCAGAAAAATCTTATCTTTTAGTGTAAAACAAATACAGTTTCAAAACGCGAATTTGCTAGTTTGAAACTATGTGATTAATTCATCACTTGACTGAGATTATTCTCTAGAAAATGTGCAAACATTTTGGAACGCAGAATTATAATGAGAAACTTGTCAACATGTTTTGAACATTTCCATTTTTGGCCGATACATAAAATCTTTAATTTCTAAAAAAATACAAACATGATTCGATTTGCATATTCGAAATTTATCAAATTTCATACAATCAAGTCGAAGTGTTTTGGTAGAAGGTATTATTCTTTGACTTATGAGTCATCGTCAGAAAAAGAGGAAAAAAATCCAGTTTCTACCAATTTGAGCTCGCGAAGAGTTTTATGATCAAATTAGATATTTTTTATGAAATTGAATTAAATAAACAAAAAAAAACAAGTAACGCGCCAAAAAGAGAAAATAATTTATAATGCTCAATTATAGCAGGGATCGGCAGACTCTACTCTAGTCTGCTCTAATTCACTCTTTCAGGTTCATTTCAGAGCATTTATATAGTGATATTTTTAAATTCAGACCCCTAGGCAACGCTTAGGAGAGTGAAGCTAAGTCCAAATTGGCATCAGATAAGAGAAAAATAGCATGAAAACTGTTTTAGAGCAGAGCAGAGCAAACGATTTCAGAAAATTTGCCAACCCCTGAATTATAGAGCTAAAACTAATCACTTAAATTACGTGTGTCCCTAAGGAAATTAATTATTTTGGCGCCTCTTCTTTGAAGCCATAACACATCAACTGCATTGTAGGTTAAAAGTTATTTTCCATAACTTGTGACAAGTTATATTTATATGATATTCTTACATTACAATCGCGCATGACTCATGCGTAGGGTCAGTACCGGGCCAAAAATCGACTTTAAAACTAATAAGTTTATTGACGATTGGTGATGAGTCATCACTGATGACTGACTTGTGCAGAATTTTTAATTTTTTAATACTCACATTGTGACCACCATGTGGCTCGAAATTTTTTTTCATGATCGGAATCATTTTTTTTGAGAAAGTTTAACCATATAAACTTAAAGAATTAGTGTTGAGGGGTTTAGCTTTGCAGATAAATCTCCCGGTACTGACCCTACTCATGCGGCATGATACAAATACAAATCAACAATTTCGAAGATATAAAGCAAAAAATGTATACTTCAGAAAATGCATTCTTCATTTTATTAACCTCCACCTGCGACAGATGTTTCATTACTAACCTACGTTTAATTCAAGAAAATGATCTTCGCTTTAGTGACTCTAAAAGTTTAAATTGATCCTTAACGGTGGTTGACCACTTATAACTTTCTGGCCAGTTGAAAAACTCTTTTAAACCCCGTTAAGGCGGTAGTGTCCGCAAAAAAAGTTAGGCCGAAAATATGATATACAGGGGGGTGCGGCGTATAGTTGTACGCGTATAGTTGGAACCCATGCAACAACCTACGTAAGCCTCCGCAAAAACCTACGCATTTGAAAAATAAATTTATTCGTTCCTGGCGTGCGGCGTATAGTTGTAGGCAAAAGATAGGGTTTTTTTTCAAACGTTTCTAGGCAAAAGATAGGCGTTTTTAACCAGATTCTCAGACCAAGATTTTCCGGTCGGCGCGACAGTAAAAAATACATTTTTTTAAAAACATGTTCAGATTGACCAATGAAGTGTCGGTATTTTAAGAAGTTTAAAAACATGTTTTCAAGCCTCGCAGACAATGTCGGCTAGCTTGAAAATGGGCCAATAGTTATTCAGATAAAAATATTTAGTTTTTCTGGTTTTTTGAGAGTGATTCACTGTGAGCATAATTTTTTTTTATGATTTCCATTGTTTCCTACATTTTAAGGATTTTTTAACGATTTTCGGATAAATCTTTTTCGAATTCATGTTTATTTAAAATTAACTTTATTACATTTTTTTTGATAACATTAAATTTATACATCCTAGAAGATTTGTAACGAAAAATTAACTTTAAAATCACCAAAAATTCTTACTCTGACCACCCTTTAACTCAATTACATGAATAAACTCTAGATACTGTTCAAATTGAGTAATCGGAGCACATTTTCCCAGCCGTACGCGTATAGTTGGAAATTACGCCTATAGTTGAAATTACGCGTATAGTTGGGGTTTTTTGGCGAAAAACTTTCCAACTTTACGCCGCACCCCCC
>SCLH01000465.1:149536-165035 GCA_004367855.1 Oikopleura vanhoeffeni | reverse complement strand
TTTTTTAATTTTTTAACTGAAACTAGCAGAATAAAAAACTCATTGTGTGAACAAATGCCTCATTTCCATTTAGCGATTTTTGAAATTTTAGAATTAAATCTAAAATTTGAATGATAAACTTTTGTTACTTTAACAAAACTTTCAAGTCTAAGATTTAATTTCTTCGTTTTGTATTAATTTTTTTAAGTTTTATTTATTTTTATTATTAGAAATCTCATTATAAAATTTTTGAGTTTTGTAAAACATTTTGATTTTTAAAAAATATTTTTTTATCGAAAATTTTTTTCCAATTTTTAGTTTGATTCTTCATTTTCGAATTTAATTTTTAATCAAAATTGTTTAATGTATTTTTATTTCAATTTTTCATTTCTCTTGTTCTTTCGTCCGAAACTGAAATTATTTTCATGCGTAAATTTGACATAATATTTTCTAATTGCGTTATAAATTAACCTTACTGCTCAAAAATGTCCGAAATTAACCAGATTGAAAATCTGCAATTTTTTTTCAAAAAGTTACCTTCAAATTTTCAAAAGTTATCTTCAAATTTTCAAAAGTTACCTTCAAATTTTAAATGTTGATTCGACAACCCATTTTTGAGCCTGTTTCTTAGTTATTTTCTTGAAAAATTAAAAACCTTAGGTAAAAAATATATCAGTCTTTGAGCAATTTGTCGAAAAAATTTGTCGAACAAAAAAACTAAGTTCTTCCACAAAAGGTTCAAGAATTTTTTCTAAAAGTTTCTGCAATATTAATTCATAATTTTTCTATGATTTTTTATTGGTTTAATGTTTTTTAAATTCCTTTAGGTCCATTCACCCTGGATTTAACTTTTCTGTTAAAATTTTACAATTTTCAAATGTTAGTCAAATTTAAAGTTTATCTCTCCAGCGCCACCTTTAATCATTTTTAAAAACTTTTAATATGATTTTCGAATAAATTGACGATCAAACTTTACGTTGCCAGAATAAAGTCCTTTTTTTCTAAAAAACATAATTTGACCCGAAATTCATACGTTAGGGCCCAACTTTATTTATTTGGTTCCGATAAAGTATTTTCATTACTCATTTTTTTCATTATATTATTAGCTAAAAATTAGCTATGAGTTTTTACGAAGAACCAATCCGATCAAATTTATAGAGGACGCTACCGATCTGATCCAATTTTTTCGGGGAGTCCACCGATTAGATCCAATTTTTTCGGCGGGTTTACCGATCCGATCCAATTTTTCTTTGAATGTGCCGACCCCTGGGCCTTACTGTCCAACACAAAACACGCTTAAAAGTTTTACCGGTATAAAATTGAAATTTCAAAATGTTTATTAGGTTTCTTAATCATTGTGATAATCATCTGTTATAAATTTTCACTGAAAACCCGAACAGATCCGAAGCGATCATTTGAGCAGATTTCCGAACCGATCATGAACACATTTTTTGAAAAACCCTTTCTTTACCGAACCGATCACATTTTTTTCCAAGCAATCCGAACCAAACCGATCACATATGATTTTCGGACCAAAAATACCCGAACCGAAACGATCATAAAAATGTGCTCTAGTGCCGACCCCTGGTATATAACTCACTTTTTACTCCGGTACATTATCAAAAGAATACCGAGAAGTATCAAAAAGAGGAATCCAATTGAGCTACCGAGCATGACAGCTTTCATTTCCATCGTTGAAGATAAGTTTTGACTAAAACTGTTGAATTCGTCGTTGAGCTGTTGCTGAATCACTTTTGGATCTAAAATATGTTATTTTATTTTAATAATTTGCTGAAAATGATAAAAAAAAACAACTACATGTAATAGGAAAAAAACTCAAATCATTTTTAACCCCGGTACTCAGACAGTGCCGATTGGCACTGAGTGGTTATTACCAAACCTTAGCTGAAATAATGTTTGTAACAAAATTTGGTCCAATGCGTTTTTTGAGCGCTTATAAACAGTTTTATAAAAAGCGTCATTCTGACCATATTTTCTCATTGCCTAAACTGAGGTGGGCACCGAGAACGTTTTTTTGCTAAACATTTTTAGACTTGTTATATGGGTTTTTGAGGCACAATTATATTTGGTATTTGCTATTAAAATAGTATTTTTACAACGTTTCGAATTTATTATCATCTTCAGGTGATGATGAGAAACGAAATAATTTTTTTAAGATCGAACAGGTTGGCACAAACAAGAGAGAAACGATAAGTAATTTGGGCAAAACGGCGCTCTCAGAAAATTTTGCCCAACTTACCTACAAAACGTATGGATGACATCCGATGAGAGATTTTTATTCACGGAGCAGTTCGCAGTTCTAGAAACTATAATCTGTTAAATGGTTTTTTCAACGAAAATTTTTTTGGAAGGTTTATCAATCACATTCATAAACCTGACCTTCAACGAACGAGTTAATCATACAAAAACAAACTTGATTTGTATTTGTCAAGTTAAAAAATAAATTTTAGCAATTACTTGAAAACGGGCCGTTAATTTGGCAAAATTTTCTGAGAGCCCCTTTTGCCAAATTACTTTCGTTTCTCTTTTTTGTGTCAACGTTTCGATCTAAAAAAATTATTTCTGTTTCCTACTCATGTCCTGAAGATGAATAATAAATTCGAAACGTTGTAAAAATACTATTTTAATATAGCAAATACCGAATATATTCTTAGACTATGTTGTAATTGTAGCCAGTAAAGAAGATATCACTATCTGATCAAAAATAGTTTTCAAAAATCGTCAGTGATTGCTTAAAAAAAAATACCATTTTTGAAATTGCCTGTATTTTGACTTGTCGCCGCAGAAAATCACTTTATAATATATTATATTATAGCAATATATATATACACTGACTAACCATTTATGGAAACCCCCCGATAAAGGAAACCCCTTACCATTTAATGGAAACCCATTACGATTTATGGAAACCATATTTGAAAAACAAGCCATGTTTGGGTAAAATAAATTCTGTTTTTGGTGTTTAATTCGCTCCAAACTCTTCTAAAAAGTTTGTTAATTTCGGCTGTCCTATAATTTTTCAATTTTTTGGCTGAAAACAACTTTTCAAATTTTGCCCAAAATTATCATGTAATGGAAACCATTACCATTTAATGGAAACCCATACCCATTTATTAACCATTTTTTTTCGCGAAGTGGGTTTCCATAATGGTTAGTCATGTATATCCTGTATCGAATACAGTGAATCAAAATTGCCGCAATAGGAATACAAATCAAATGTGTGTAGTATCAGTGTATTGGTTAGCTATATTACGGAGTGGTGAGGTCATCATATATAATGCATGATTGAATGATTTCTGGGGGGCGTGCTTTCCGTACCCAATTGGCAATCGACTTTTTCTGTCCTCACTTTACTTTGTTTAGAGGTACGGAAAGCACGCCCGTGCTTTCCGTACCCAAATTGGTCCTGCATTTTTTTTATTTAAGTCAATTTAAGGTACGGAAAGCACGAGCGGCTTAGCATCCCGAATTGGTCTGAATAAACAATATGGTGTGAAAAACGCAACGTCCATGATTATGCGTCATTAGGTGGTTGAGATTCCACCTGACTGCACTGGAGCACAGTGATAGGCATAACTTATGCCATATAAGTAGGGTCCGTACCGGGAGACCTAACTGCAAAACTAAACCCATCGGTACGGATTCTTTGAGTTTCTGAAACGCGATCGGTATAATAACAACAAAAAATCAATAATAAATCAACCTTTATAGCGCGTTTAAAGCTCGAAAGGTTGTTTTTTCATACTGAAATTGTGACCACTTGGAGGCTCCACAATTTTTTTCATGGTCGGAGTCATTCTTTTTGAGAAAGTTTAACACCATTAACTCAGAGAATCCGTACTGAGGGGTTTTGTTTTGCAGATAAGTCTCCCGGTACTGATCCTACTTATGCGGCATAAGTTATGTCTATCATTGTGCTCCACTGCAGTCGGTGAAATTTCTCAACCACCCTAATGACGCATAATCATGACGTTGCGTTTTTCCCAACATATTTTCCATTCAGACCGAATTAAACTAAATAAAAAAAATTAATGCAGACCAATTTGGGTACGGAAAGCATGGGCGTGCTTAGCGTACCCAAATGGGTACACTAGACACGATTCCGTGCGTTTTGGGTTAAATTTTGATAAAGATACTTATTTTACACCCAATAATTGCCGAATATTAACGCTTCAAAGACAAAAAACACATTCAAAAGATACTTCGTGATAAGTAACCCTTGCGATTTGTCAGTTGGGTGTTGATAATAACAAACTTAAAAAAACCGGGACCTAATTTTTCAATTTTGTTTATTTTATATTTTTGAATGACATAAACTCTATTTAAACCTCAAAGTAATAAAATGCGATATTTTCTGATTTTTTATACGAAGGTAAAATGTTTTTGAGGTCAAATTTTTTGAAAGTTATATTTGTATTTTTGGCACTACATAGAGTACTTACCAAGTCGAATGTAGATATTATTTTCTATATTGTGGTTATTTTCAATAATCTGGTCTATTCATGGCATATAAAATTATCTTCAGTTCGATATTATTAAGTACAGTCAAAATGTCTTTAACGTGCGTCTTTAATGGGCTTGCGAACCGAATCATTCCTGTAACCAAAAATAAATTTGTATTTATAGCAACGTTGATTCATTTTTATAATTATGCCGTGAATGTGACCATTTTTATATAAAAATAAGTTAATTTCATTTTGTAATTAGTGATTTCCTTATCTATAATTAATAAGCAAATACATTCTTTCTAACTTTTTTTTAACATAAGTTCTATTAGAACATTTCTCAGTTAATTTCACATCTCTCCATTACTGTGTGTATTAATGTATTTAAAAAAAACAGTTTGAAACGCCTAAAAAGGGGTAAACTCATCGGCTCACTTTAGTCTCCTCGGGCCAACTCGCGCTGATTGGCCTAGAAATTAGCTAATAGCGCGAACTCGAAATAGTTCCGCGTTTCGAAAAGTTTTCAGCTGTGTTTTCTGCATAAAGAAAAGTCCATCATATTTGGCGTTTCAAACTATTTGACTCATATACTAAATTGACCACTCGTTCGTGATTATAAATATATTGTTCTGAGTCAGAACTTCTGACGTATTTCAAAAATTTTCAAATCTATCTTTCAAAAATTATAAATGCCCTTCCTGATCTTCCTTCTGTCATGTTTCTAGATCCAAATTCCTTTATTTTATACTTATAATAGCCCTAAAACTATATGGCCATAATCATCAAAAATTCATCTATTTCCAACCCCTTATTGCCGTCATAAATATTTTTTTTCTCAAATTCTTCCGGTCCAAATATCTGGATACTTTCTGAAAATCTGCCAAAAAATGAGAAGTCGTCAGAGTTACCGAAGAAAAATCTGTTGCGTTTTTCACCTGGTAGATATAAAGTTTCTCTGAACAATTGTTTTAAGATCTTAATTATTTTTTTAATCCCAAAAATTAGATTAAAATGGGGATTAATTTTATGTTCGATTACTATTTATTCGGCTTTTAACAATTTCCTTTTTTCAATATACAAGAAAAAGTCTACGATAAATGTCTATTTAAATTCAGTTTCCGGCGTGCCAGGAAGAAGAAGGTTCATTTAATTTTTTATGGTTTATTTAAGCCCGTTCAACATTTTTCTGGACTTTATCCACTATGATGCCCGCATTTCATACCCCTATAACTTATAGCCTATAAGCAACCTATAGTATAGGTTCTATACGCCCTTGAAAGGCCAGAATTAACTATAAACCTAGACAGAACTATTGAAGAATATATGAAATACAATGCTACTGATAAAATTTGGGCATCAAAGTTGTCGATTTAAAATCAGTCTGGAACCATGACTTGAAATAAATTTCTTTTAAAATTCATCATTTATCATGCAATCAGTATATCTTTAAAATTTCTCTTTGATCAAACCTCTTTTAATTAATTAGTTGCACAGTTTATGAAAATCTATTTATTCTGATATCTTCAAATCTATTTAAAATTTATCTAATTAAATTAAACCTTTTTGATATTTTTAGTTAATTGGGAACTCAGTAAAACCTGTCAGCTAATGATTGAGGTTTTCTCATGCAAGAAGGTTAAATGGTATGATCATGTCTTTACTCATTTAAATATTATCATTTCGATATAATAACATTTTAAATTCAGAATCAGAAGAACTATATCTACAATCATGACCACTACAATTAATTCTGTGTGCGCCACAATTAAAAAAATATTTGTTTTTGGAAGATTTGCTTCAAAATATAGTATGACTCATGAAGAATTAAACGTGATGATAAAAACTTTTAAAATCTTATCAGCTGTGTGATTAGTTAATAGAATCAATTTGTATTTCAGCGGTGACTTGGGTGTTATCCGTTTTCGTGCATTTTGAACCTATGATATTCATGGAAAAAACGGAAAAAATACAGTTTGTCACATTTTTGCTTCCGTTTTTTAATTTTGGATAAATCTGACTGACACCGACTGATTGGCCACAAGAACTAGAGCCTCGCGTTGATTGGCTCACGGTGATTTATCCAAAATGGAAAAATGGAAGCAAAAATGTGACATGCATTTTGTAGAGAATCAAAAAACAAAAATTTCTACTCGGACAAAATTTTGAAAATTTTCGAAAAAAACCTGGATTTTAATTGGTCAAAAATCGACTTTCTCTTTAAGTGAGAACAAGAGTCATGGCTACAAAAAGTTCAGTTTTCTTGATACGGCCTGAAATCTTACGAGAAATTCCCAAAAAACTAGCACTAAATATGCTAACATAGGGTTAAAATTTTTTTCGTAGAAATTTTAGTATAATGCAAATTATTGTTCAAATTATTTCAACTTAAAATAAGTTGATCCTGAAGATGCTTAAATAAAGTGAAACGTATATAAAAAAATATAAGGTCTTTTTATAATTTCTTGATAAAGTCTTTTTTTGCACAACATAGTCCGAAGTCGACATATCTACAATTAAATCGTAACGATTTCCGAATAACAATAAATTCATGAAAATAAAACAAGTGTAGCTTTAAAAAATTTGAATTTTTTATACTAGGTTGTGTCGGTAGGAAAAATAGATCGTTTCGGTTAAATCTTAATATATCGAGCGCTTTGCCATTGCCTACAGCACTCTACTTAAACTGCTAACTGGTCAGTTACAAAAAATATTTATATTCCTGAACTTTCACTTACCTTTAAAATGACGATTATAGCTTGATTTTTGAATCAAAAATTCTCACTGTTTTTTGTAAAAATGGCGGAGGATATCAGATATGAAGGTACTTCTTTGTTAGATGGTGAAGGACAACTTTTATTGCAATGGAAAGAGAAATCTGCCAAAAATTTAAGCAGGGTGTTGAAATGAAAAAAACAATTCAAAAATAAATTATTAAAAAAACGAGCACCTTTGATATACGAGTACCTGTTTTTTTTTCAAAAAAATCGGCAATATTGGCACTTTCGGCGATATGGATAAAGGAATAAATTGTTTCGTTCATAAATTTTCAATTTTATAAGGAGTTTAATAATAGGTTCAAATAAAGAAAAAGTACCAAAGTGCGTAAGTACCAAAACATTGTCCCGCCCATAATGTTATGCGCGCGTGCCCGGTGGCGGCGCTAGTCGAGCCACCTGACAAAAACACTACACAATAGTAAGAAACATTACAGTTAGAAGTGTGTGATTGTAAAGGCCTGCGGTGGAGATATGAATTATATCCCCTATTCACACTTTTGTGAATATCCCGGCCCTGATTAGGAAACGTAGTGTGTTTTTAAGTAGTAGGGCCGGGATATTCAAAAGTGTGAATATAGGATATAGTATTATAAAATTTGCCTTAAAATGAAAAAACACGAAAGAACTTGCAAACCATAAAATAAACTTTTATAAATATTATTTATATTCCGGTTTAATATTCACATAATAATTGAAAAAAATTCAAGTTTAACTGGTTTGTGCGATAGTCTCTTATAGGTTTTGTAGAGCCGTAGGAAAACTTAAATTAAGCTGTGTATTATTTTTAACCCTAAAAATACTCCTTTGTTGTAAACTGGACCAAATTTAGCATTCTCAATTTCAAAAAATGCTAAACTTCACATAGAATGTATATTTGCTCGGAGAAATATTTTCGACAACATAAACTTTTTCATCGAAACCATTGTGAACCAAAAATTTTTTTAACATTTTTTAATAAAAAATTTTAAACAAAAAATTAAAATTTCCAACATCCCATTTAAGAATAACCTCTACTCAAATGTTATTAGTTTTATTGATAACTGTCGGGTGTCTCTTAGTTTTCCAAGAAAGTCGAAAAGAAGATGTTTACGAAACATATACTGAATTTCAAATTGCCGATTTTAACGCGAAAGCGCTGTCGCATGAAGATCGAAAATCCTTGTTGGAGCAGTTATTACAAGAAGATCGAATGGAAGCGCTTATCGATGGATCAGGGGAAGCAGAAGAAGTTAAAGGTCAAAATAGAAACATATTCTTATGCTTATGGCAATTTTTTTTGATTTGATTTTACAGTCCATAGCTCATTAAAATGACTCAAATTTATTCACGTTTTTACCTCATTATCAGCGGATAAATGCTGAAAATTCAGTTTAGTTTCCAATTTTTAGTAAAAATTGTATATTTGAAGTATTGTTTTTAGAGAAGACCGAGTTTAATAGGTCGCGTCTTACTGATTTATAAAGTTTTGCACAAAAATTGATTTACACTCACTGTACCCTTATCCGAAAAAATTTTTGAAAGCAGATGAAACACCCTTATCCGTATACTGTGATTTTGAATCACGGTCCGTGAAGTAAAAATTAGTGAAGATTTTTCTAGATTTTATTTATACAAAAATCTAAAATCTGAATGAAATAAATAGCTAACTTGGCACGTTTTAAGCACTATTTTGGTGAATATAAGTCGAAATTAATCATAAAATAAAAAACGTTAACTCTTGTGAGCACAGAGCCAATATATTGGCCCAAGCATACCTAAAACCATCCAAAAAGGGCAAAAAATCGTACGAGGGTTTATTCGAATACATTATTAATAATTTTCCTGCGGTTTATTAAAAATGATTAATTTTGTTTTGGATTTTAGGTTCAAATATAACGGGGGATTGATTTATTAGGATTTTTTGCTTATGTTTTACTTCCGGAAAAATTATTTCGAAACTAGACATCAAATACAAATGTTAGATTAGCCAGTTTTTAGGAAAGTGTTTTGTGCATGCATAACACAGTGTTACTAACACTTAACATTAAAAATTTTTGGTGTCTAGAGACAGACAGTTTTATTCGGAATTGAAATTTCAAAATTTTCAATTAAAGTNATGCATAACAGTTAAAATAAAAATTTATTGGTATCTAGGGGAACATTTTTTTTTCGGATGTGAAATTTCTAAATTTTCAACTTCAAGTATCCCATGAAAAACTTTAATTATTACAAAAGTGAATTTAAGCGATCAAAAATTGTCCACAGGTGTACTTCATTACCATATTTACTCGAAAATCATAGAAAAAAGTGTAACAATCTGCTTTTATAGGGGAAAATAAACCTTTTTCATCAAAAATCATGATTTTCCATCAAATTTTTTGACTTATTTATAAATTANCCATATCTACAATTAAATCGTAACGATTTCCGAATAACAATAAATTCATGAAAATAAAACAAATGTAGCTTTAAAAAATTGAATTTTTTATACTAGGTTGTGTCGGTAGGAAAATAGATGTTTCGGTTAAATCTTAATATATCGAGCGCTTTGCATTGCCTACAGCACTCTACTTAAATGCTCTGGTCAGTTACAAAAATATTATATCCTAACTTTCACTTACCTTTAAAATGACGAATATAGCTTGATTTTTGGATCAAAAATTCTCACTTTTTTTGTAAAAATGGCGGGAGGTATCAGATATGAAGGTACTTCTTTGTTAGATGGTGAGGACAACTTTTGCAATGGAAAGAGAAATCTGCCAAAATTTAAGCAGGGTGTTGAAATGAAAAAAAACAATTCAAAAATAAATTATTAAAAAACGAGCACCTGATATACGATACCTGTTTTTTTTCAAAAAAATCGCAATAATTGGCACTTTCGGCGATATGGATAAAGGAATAAATTGTTTCGTTCATAAATTTCAATTTTATAAGGAGTTTAATAATATGTCAAATAAGAAAAAGTACCAAAATGCGTAAGTACCCAAACATTGTCCCGCCATTGTTGCGCGCGTGCCCGGTGCGGCGCTAGTCGAGCCACCTGACAAAAACACTACACAATAGTAGAAACATTACGTTAGAAGTGTGTGATTGTAAACGCCTGCGGTGGAGATATGATTATATCCCTATTCACCACTTTTGTGAATTCCGGCCCTGATTAGGAAACGTAGTGTGTTTTTAAGTAGTAGGGCCGGGATATTCAAAGTGTGAATATAGGATATAGTATTATAAAATTTGCCTTAAAATGAAAAAACACGAAAGAACTTGCAAACATAAAAATACTTTTATAAATATTATTTATATTCCGGTTAATATTCACAAATAATTGAAAAAAATTCAAGTTTAACTGGTTTGTGCGATAGTCTCTTATAGGTTTTGTAGAGCCGTAGGAAAACTTAAATTAAGCTGTGTATTATTTTTAACCCTAAAAATACTCCTTTGTTGTAAACTGGACCAAATTTAGCATTCTCAATTTCAAAAATGCTAAACTTCACATAGAATGTATTATTTGCTCGGAGAAATATTTTCGACAACATAAACTTTTTCATCGAAACCATTGTGAACCAAAAAATTTTTTAACATTTTTTAATAAAAAATTTTAAAATAACAAAATTAAAATTTCCAACATCCCATTTAAGAATAACCTCTACTCAAATGTTATTATTTTATTGATAACGTCGGGGTCTCTTAGTTTTCCAAGAAAGTCGAAAAGAAGATGTTTACGAAACATATACTGAATTTCAAATTGCCGATTTAACGCGAAAGCGCTGTCGCATGAAGATCGAAATCCTTGTTGGAGCAGTTATTACAAGAATCGAATGGAAGCGCTTATCGATGGATCAGGGGAAGCAGAAGAAGTTAAAGGTCAAAATAGAAACTATTCTTATGCTTATGGCAATTTTTTTGATTTGATTTTACATTCCATAGCTCATTAAAATGACTCAAATTATTCACGTTTTTCCTCATTATCAGCGGATAAATGCTGAAAATTCAGTTTAGTTTCCAATTTTAGTAAAAATTGTATATTTAAAGTATTGTTTTTAGAGAAGACCGAGTTTAATAGGTCGCGTCTTACTGATATATAAAGTTTTGCACAAAAAATGATTACACTCACTGTACCCTTATCCGAAATTTTTTTGAAAGCAGATGAAACACCCTTATCCGTATACTGTGATTTTGAATCACGGTCCGTGAAGTAAAAATTAGTGAGAGTTTTTCTAGATTTTATTTATACAAAAATCTAAAATCTAAATGAAATAAATAGCTAACTTGGCACGTTTTAAGCACTATTTTGGGAATATGAGTCGAAATTAATCATAAAATAAAAAACGTTAATCTCTTTTCAGCACAGAGCCAATATATTGGCCCAAGCATACCTAAAACCATCCAAAAAAGGCAAAAAATCGTACGAGGGTTTTTTTCGAATAATATATTAATATTTTCCTGCGGTTTTATAAAAATGATTAATTTTGTTTTGGATTTTAGGTTCAAATATAACGGGGGATTGATTTATTAGGATTTTTTGCTTATGTTTTACTTCCGGAAAAATTATTTCGAAACTAGACATCAAATACAAATGTTAGATTAGCAGTTTTTAGGAAAGTGTTTTGTGCATGCATAACACAGTGTTACTAACACTTAACATTAAAAATTTTTGGTGTCTAGAGACAGACAGTTTTATTCGGAATTGAAATTTCAAAATTTTCAATTAAAGTATTTCATGAAATAATAAGCATTTAATTTATCATAAAAATTATTTTAACAATTTAAAATTGTCTACACTGTCACTTTATTTACCTAAAAAATGATAAAAATGTAAAAATCTGCTTTTATGAGTAAAATCGCCATTTTTTGAAAAAATAGTGATTTTTTCATCTTAATTTTTGACTTAAAATTGTATTTAAAATATCTTTTGATTCATGATATATCCTGTACCGAATACAGTGAATCAAAATTGCCGCGATAGGAATACAAACCAAATGTGTGTAGTATTCAGTGAATTGGTTAACTATATTAGGGCGTGGTGAGGACCTCAGGATATATTATATAATATATAGAATCTATATGGATACTCGCCTCCAGAGTACAATTCTAAATATTTGAAAATACAAACACGCAAGATATTAGCACCCATAAAAAACCCTTGATTGTGGAATAGGCCGATTTCATTGGTCAGATTAAAGAGAATCAACCAATCAAATGCTCAGATTCGCATTTTTCAAATATTTAGGATTTGTACTCTGAGGGCGGGTGATCCATATTATAGATCTAATCGGATTGGCCGTTGACGTAGGTCAGATACCAATACAAATATAACTTGTGGGGACTACGGTGGGCAAGTATCATGTGATACGCTATACCTTGCTTTTACAACTATAATTTCTAAAATTTAAAATTAAAATTCTAGAATTTGAAATGTTGGATGCAAAAATATAACCTTTCAGCTTCCTAATGCAAAAGTAATGGGAATTTCAACTACCTTGTGCTTTCCGTTAACAACGTCCAAAGTAGAGCCAATATATTGGCTCTTGTGCGGAACTTTTTTTATATGCTCACAGGAGTTAAGAAAAAATTCTGATTTATTATTCGATATTCCGCTGGCCAAAATGATTTTGTGGTTCTTAAAGCCCTCTCTTTAGTGGAACAATTTTTTCTTGTTATCTCTCAGTCTGTCGGACAGACTATGTCCTACCTGAAATCATAGTTTTTAAAGAGGTCGGTTTTTTTTAGCCCTTTATAAAATTAATTCATGATAAATTAATATCGGTTATGACTAAAGTTGACTCAAGGAAGATAGAGTTTGAAGTCGAGAAATTGGAATAATCGGCCTTCAAGTGAGATTCTAGATTATAAAAAGTCAAATTCGAATGAATCAAACCATCATTTTTTTGTACTCAATTATCCGCTTCTATGTGTAAATTTTGAGACGCTTTTTATGTGGGATCTAAAACAAGATAGATTGAGTTTGAGATGTGTAATCGTGAGACGAAGAATAGATCAACAAACAAGTATCCTCAGATTTTCTACAACTGCCCTGGAATTATTCTGAGGCAAGATTGAAAGGTACCAAAAAGCAACACCTACCCCCTTAAGCGCGCCGGTGCATTTTGACAGATACTGATATGGGCGCTTGATGAAAAACTTATTCCTGGGTTTATATATTCTTCTCAATATACCATCAAAGTAATGTTTCGGAATTCAGGCAACNATTTTGAGTTCGAATTAAACTTTTCGAATTCGACAAATTATGAGAAATTTTTGAAAAAAGTTCCGAACATTCTCAAAAAAGGCCTTGTTTTTTGTTAAAATTTTTTTTTTTATTATTTTTTTAAAATAAACAAAAAACACTCTTCAAAGTCGCCAATTTAACTTTTTGCGTAGGTGACCAAATATTTTTTATATTTTATTCGAAAAATCAAATGACATGGTTTTGTGATTTTTGGTCAAAAATATTTGGAAATATTTTGAAATTTTCCTCATTTCTAGTTCAAAAATTTTCAAACTTATTTTCTGGAATCATCAAATGAAAATATTGAGAATACCCACTTTAACTTTAATCAAATATGTCCTCGTTTTGTTTCTTCGCTCTTGTTTATACTCTGAATCATAACTTTTTCGACGAAACTACGGTTTGGCAGAAATCCATCGTAGCCCTTTTTTATCCAGAATTAAATACATTTTATAACGCCAAAACTTGCCAAATTGGTTAGCCGACCCATCCACCACGTAAAATTGAACTCATAAAAAAAATATATCTTTCGATGTGCTAAAATTACGGTTTTTTTCGTCTTTTTTCAAAAATTTAAATTTTCGATTTCGACGTAGAATCATATAAAATTAAATTATATAATTTTTAACTGGTGATCGAGACCGTTTTTTAAGGTTTTTAATTAATAAAAAATAAATTTTACTGTAATTTAGACACCTTTGATAGCAAACGCGCGTTTTTTGAACATTTTTTCAAAAGACAATTTATAAAGTAAAAATGATCGATCTAAAAAAAACCGATATAAAGAAGTGAGCTCAAAAGTGGGAACTTTCTTNAAAAAAAAATTTTCGATGTCAAAAAATTTCCATAATTTTCTATATTTTCCAAGTTTTATTTTCCTTAACCGCACTGTATCTTTTGAAGTAATAATTTTTTTGCTCTAATTTTTTTTGCCTTAGATCACTGTAAATTAGATCTTGAAAAAAGCAATAAAATGTTTTTAAATTTCGAAAAAAAAATTTCCAAATATTTTCTTAGATCCAGAAATTTGGGGTAACCGACGGAGGCTGTTTCTCGAGACTCAGAAGTGATAGAAAGCTAATTTTAGTTGCATTCTCATTTTCGTGGCTGGTTTGCTTCCAAAAATTATAAAAAAAAATTTCGATGTCAAAAAATTTCCAAAATTGTCTATATTTTCCAAATTTTATTTTCCTTAACCGCACTGTAGCTTTTGGAGTGAAAATTATTTTGCTCTAATTTTGTTGCATTCGATCACTATGAATTGGATCTTGAAAATGGCAATAAAAATTTTTTAAATTTCAAAAAAAATTCAAAAAATTCGAAATTTTCGGATTCGAAATAAGCCATATTTTTTACAACATTGATAATAATATTTTTTCCGTGTAGAACTTTCTAATTATATCAGGAAACATCAAATGTTTAAATTTTTGACCAAAATAATTTTTCACTTTTTTAAAAATAACAATTGTTTCGGTCATTCGAAGGTAAAATACTTTGACTGCCTCTAAAAAGCTAATGAGAGTAAAAAAATTAAAAAACTTCACGTACCTCCTCGCTTTGCACACTTTTAAAGAAGTGCCTTTCTTTAACAAAAAATCTGATATTGTTCGACTAAATGCCATTGTACCAGCGAACATGTGCAAAAACAACCATTTATTTTGGAAATTTCTCTAAATCACAAGAAATTTTAACATCAGGGCACGTACGGCTGTTAAGCTCACAAATTAATGTTTATACTGAAAAAAAGAAAAAATTTTGATATCCAGGAGCTAGATGTAGTTGTACCAAAAAATGGAAAAAATCACTTTTTGGACCGGTATACCGGCCGGTCCGGTCATACAAAAAACTTTTGACACCATTTTTTGAAAATTTCAAACAAATATCTCCTAGAATCCGAAGTTTGAACTCAATACAAATTGCGGTTAGCTCAGGACTAAGGTTTGAAAATCAGTAAAACCCGTCGGTTACCCCCTTAAGAGAGTGGGTGTCGCTGATTTGAGCCTCTTCCAAGGTCATTTCCCGCCGAACAAGCAAAGGTGATATTCCAAAAACATTTGTTACTAACAGAA
>SCLH01000465.1:113222-133933 GCA_004367855.1 Oikopleura vanhoeffeni | reverse complement strand
TAGGTCAAATAATAAATAAGATATATTTAGCGTGTTCCACAATCGATGTTTGAGCTAATAATCGACTCACTTTAGGATTTAACTTTCTTTGCTGCCATTTATGACGCGTATTTTGAGGTTAAATGATTCCGTTAGCATTGGTGCAAGAAATATCAGCCTTGTCCCTAGGCGACATTTCTTGCACAATGACAGAGCTGTATATTTCTTTTGCAGCAATGACTTAAGTATTCATTTAAACATTATGACTTTTTTTGGAGTGAAATCACAATTGACAACTTTGTCATTTCTTCACACATTGGACTTTGGTTTTTCAACGGCCATTTCTCGCACAATGACATTTTTTTCAAATGAAATATAATGGACTTTTTTTTTTAAAAACATTTAGTAATGACTTTTTTTCAAAATAAATGACTTTTTTCAAAAAATAAATGACTTTTTTCAAAAATAAATGACTTTTTTTTTTCAAAAATTTATAATGACTCTTTGTTTTCAAAATAATATGATCTTTTTTTCAAAAAATTTGTAATGACTTTTTTTCATAAATTTAATGACTTTTTTGGTTTCAAAAATTTTAAATGTCTTTTTTTTGAAAAAAATTTATGATTGACCTTTCTTTCAAGAAATATAATACCTTTTTTTTCAAAAAAATTTTATGACCATTTTTACCAAAATTTAATGACTTTTGAAAAATATATGTCTAATTTTCAAATAAATGACTAATTTATTTCAAAATCATAGCTCTTACCGACTCGTTTGGGGAGCCCCTTAGTCACTAGATGAAAATCTGGATTTAAAAACAGTGAAAATAGTCATGTTAAAAGAAATAAGTACTGTAAATGAACAGAAAATGCTCAATTATGGTTTTTTGTGGCGTTTTACTATCATGACGTTTTACTACATACCCATTTATTTGACATTAAAAAACCGGATTCGTTAAAATTTTCACCAATCAAAATTTGACTAAGATTCGAAAAACAATTATTCTCGTAAAAATTTCAAGTAATTTTAAGAACCGTAGAGAGCAAACATGAAGTCTCATAAGTGTGATAACCAGCTTATTCCCATTTTTGATAAATTTATTTTGGTCTCAAATTTTAAGTGAATTCTATTCAATTACGATAAATGACTTCGTGAAAATTTTGTGAGAGGCAATTTTTGCAAAAACTACCCCTCAAAATAATAATATATATTATTTGAAACTTGCTGTATAGAGATGCTAGGTATGACCACCATTGGAAAAGTTTCAATTATCATTGCCGTCCTTGCCAGCTAAAATTCCAATTCATCACAAAAGCAGAAACAAGCACTCAAGATGCAGATTATATTCTTAAAAAAGCAAATATTGGAGATATTCCGAATGTGAAATTGCCGGATATGTATGAAACGAGTCCTCTCAAATCTAAAAATCCAGAAGATTATTTTGTCAAAGTTTCACATGTGACAATCGAAAGACTTCATCATGCATATCGAGATGATTTCAGGTAACAATTTATGATTTTGGATCCTTGAAATTTCAACCAAGAAATGTTAAAAATATGATTGAAATTTTGACAGTCGAACAAAAAAATTAGATTATTATAGGTAAATATGAGAACCAGGCTTGTAAAAGGGATTGGTTTTGCGTGGGTTTTCCATCCCTTTTTTGCGTAGGTTTAAGCAAAATATAGGAGAAAAATGGGGATGGGGATAGAAATTCGGGATGCATCACTTCACAAACCTGCTGAGAACGATCCTGTTTTTTTATACAGTATGTCACGTTTTTGCTTTCGTTTTTCCAAATGGAATAACATGCTTTCCGCCAATCAGAAAACTCAAATTTGTCAAGCACCTACGTCTTTGCCAGATTAAAACTTTTTCATTGGCGGATAGTAAATTATGCTAAATGGAAAAACGGAATAAAAACGTGACATATGATATGTCACATATCCCTTCATAACACTTTGCTTAGAATGCGTAGCCACTACTCTTTTAAACGTGTGATTTAAACGTTGTGGCTACGCATTCTAAGCAACGTGTAATAAAGGGATATTGTACTGTTAAAGGAGTGGGTGTCGCATATTTGGACATTTTAAGAAGGTATTTTTGGATAAACTGGCGGAGCTGATATCCCAAAAACATCTTTATCTTAAAGAACAACTTTTCGCGATTATTTTGAATTTAACAGTAATCTGATTAAATCCCAACTACGCCCACACCCACGCTTTTAATAAGCCTCCTAAAAACACGCAGTTCGTATCTTCTTATTCAATTTTCTTCAGTTTTTATTATTTTTTTGTGTCAGGCTCCGGAGAAGGCTCACACATAATGCATCAGCGCTCTTCTCTCGAAATTTTGCTTTCGGCGGACAAAAACGTAAAAAACAGAAAGTAAAATTTTTGAAATGGTCAGTTTGGGAGGCTCAGTTAAAAGGTATCTCCTCCACCAGTTTAGGATATACAGTTTCGACTTGTACTGCATCTAAAAGCATAAGACTTGTTTGAAAATGCATTGAAGTTTTTTTCTGATCTTTTGATTCGGCGTCTCTTGTGGGCCATGTCAACTTTTAATTTTTATTTTGAAAAAATTTTAGAAACCAAAAAAATTGAAAATTGACAAAATGCTTCAAAATAACTTTTTCTGTAAATTCAAACACTTTTAAAGATTTTGGTCCAATTTTCAACTTAGTAGCGTTAAAAGAAAACAAATTAGCGCACTTTCAATTTAAATCATAAATAAATCAATAATGTTTGGTTTCGTTTTTTGGCTTTTTTTTGCCGTCAAAATTTGTAAAAAAATCTCGTGTTAAGATGTTTGTATTGTTGTTTTTTAGCCTGACACACAAAAAAATCAAAAAATGATGTAAATTGACAGAGAAAATAGTTTATTAGTGTTTCTTGGGGACACTTATTAAATGTTCGTGTGTGTGCGTAGGTGCAATTGTATCAGATTTCTGTAGGTAGTGAAATGACCCTGGAGGTTGGTTCTGTAGGTTAAAAATGTTTTTGGAATATCACCTTTGCTATTTTGGCGAGAAATGACCTTGGAAAAGGCTCACATTTGCGACACCCACTCCTTTAACCTATAGAAAAAGTTCCCTCAAGGCATAATACCTTTTCAGGAGCGTACAATTTGCACACTCACAGCACCAAAACGGTTCATCCGATTTATAAAATTCTAATTGAACTTTAATTTTGGGAACTTAATTTCAATATATAATTTTCAATAAATTGAAAAAAAGTATTTTAACTTTCAAAATTTGAGTTGAAAAAAGTTGTTAAGTTGAGTCCTCGCCANTTGCGGCGACACTTTATTAATATGTTCGTCAATGTGTGCCTGTGCGTAGGTTGGCAATTGTATCAGATTTCTGTAGGGTATGTTTTTGAACATGACCCTGAGAGGTTGGTTCTGTAGGTAGTTTTTTTTAGAAATGTTTTCTGGAATATACCTTTTGCTTTATTTTGGCCGGAGGGACAATGGAACCTTGGAAAAAGGCTCACATTTGCGGACCACCCACTCCTTTAAACCCATATAGAAAAAAAAGTATCCCTCAAGGCCATAATACCTTTTCAGGACGCGTAACAATTTGCACCACTCACTGCACCCAAAACGCGTTCATTCCGTTTTATTTTAAAAATTTTCTAATTGAACTCTTATTTTGGCGAAACTTAATTTCAATATTATAATTTTCAATAAATTGAAAAAAAAAAAAAAAAAAAAAAAGAAAAAAAAAAAAAAAAAAAAAAAAGTCGATTTTTAACGTTTCAAAAAGTTGAGTTGAAAAAAAATAAAAAGGAAAAAAAAAAAAAAAAAAAAAAAAGTTTGGTTAAGTTTTGAGTCCTCGCGCATATTTCAGTCAAATTTTCAAAAAGTTCGATTTCCCAAAATAAAAAAAAATTTCTGCTTCCAGAGATATGGTTCTTAGGGATGCCTTAATTTCGCAAATTTGTACTCCAAACACTTTTTTAAATCCTGGCCTTATTTTAAATTTCAACTCCAGATTGGAGTCAAAAGTTATTTTTTTTCGGAAGTAAGACTTAAGCGAAAAATCGCCTTCCAATCAATCTCGTCATAAAATTTGAAACCTTTTCTTCAGAAAATTTTGGGTGATATTTTCAAATTCACATTGTTATGTTTCAAAATGTTATTGAAAGAGAGAGCTTTTTTTTTTTAAATCATTTTTTCCATCATTTTTGGCTGGATTTAAAGTGAATTTACCCTTTCAAAGGGTATATGCCTCGGAGGGTTAATTAACGCATGTGATTTTTCTAGCGAAAAAACTTCCCTTCGCAATATAATAAACTGTTATAACATACCGTATAAATGATAACTTTAGTTAATGTTTATTGTTTAGGCTTTTTGGATATTCTTTCAAAATCTTTCGAAATATTGCCACTGGGAATTCCCCCGGAAGTATTCGAAACAAGAAAAAAAAGAGATACTATAGATTTCCGAATCATAATAATATTTTACGGCATCTTAGTCGACTCAATTTCTATAAAAAAAATGACCTGAAGCCTAACGCATATCATCTCAGCATACTGATCATATTGTATGTGTGAGTTACTTATTTATATTTTTAAAAACACTGCCCAACTTGGCAGGGTTGGTTTTCAAAATGCTTGAAAAGTGACCAATCTTTTGATCACAAAATATCCAATGCTGAAACTTTATATCGAATTCGCACCCTACCACATACTAGTCTTCAATACATTTACAATAATCAAATGTCACGCTAAAAAAAAATTTCATCAAATCAAAAATTTCGCGGGATTATTATTGATTCAATTTTGATATAATTATTTCCGAAAAAAAAAAAAAAAAAATGACGGTTTATATCCTTTATTTCGACCCACCCTGCGGGAACAAATCTTGACGTGGACATGGATATTTTTGTACTGCCCATTGTTTGAACAATTTCACTCAACAATATTTCAATCTTGCAAACTTTCAATCAAAAACTTTCAATCTTGGCAAATTTCCCCTAAATGGCCGCCCTTGATCTGTTTAATTTGACCTCTTGGAGGGCTCGCTTTTCTGCAGCAAACCCGTGTCTCTTCAGCGCCCTTTTACTTTCGCTTCCCTTTAAAACCCCCGCTTCCTATACAGCGAGTGGACGAACAAAATCTCTAGCTTGCGCTTGGCCCGCACTCGTCGCTGCTTATTGGCCCCCATTTTTATCGAAAATAAAATAGGGGGTTTTGGTCGAGGAAGCCCTTATCTGAATGATTTACTTGGGCACGGCCATACACTTGTGTTTTTTTGATGCTCAGAGATGGACCTCAGTGTTGATTGTTGGAAAAGAAGAGGTACATGCACCTTACTAAAAATGTACGAACAGAATTTTTTTAGGAATGTTACAGTGCATGCGAAGAAATTATACCAGAATTTTTTTTTTTTTCGAAGGGGTTTTTTAGTGTAACAACCTTGTTAATGACATTTTTTGTACTTTTTATCAGGCTTACGTAAGGTCTTTGCAAAACATTTTTTTGCCTGAAAAATACGCTTTAACTTGCTGAGTTATTTTGTAGTTTTTTTTTCAATTTTTTTTCAAAAACCACAAAGTCAAATGCGCCCATAGTATTTGCGGTTTCCTTGGTTATTCCAAAATAATTTTTGCGTGCGCCCTCATACTAACATTTTTAATTTATCACTAGCGATGGTGGAAAGAAGATTTCAAAAGTAAGCAAAGGTGTTGCCAAACATTTGGGAATACAGTAGCATGAAAACTAAATTTGGTTTTAAATAAATTGAAATATTTATTGGCTTCCTTTTTTTTTTCTTTTAACATACATAACATTTTACATTTCATTAGATTTAAACTTTTATATGTTTATTAATATTTCCGGACAATACAAGTGGCATTCGTCAGTGCTATTTTTTAAAAAAAATTTACTAATCAAAAAAAAACCACAAAAAAAAACATGAGGGCGTGGGAAAACTACCTGTATACTTTTCCTCTTGCCGTTCAGGGATTGGACGCGGTTCTTCGTCGGGAAACCTATAAATGTCCTTTTTGAAAAATCTATCTCTCTCTTTCTTATATTTTTCTAGCGAAAAAACTTCCCTCGCAATATAATAAACTGTATAACATACCGTATAGATGATAACTTTAGTAATGTTTATTGTTTAGGCTTTTTGGATATTCTTCAAAATCTTTCGAAAATATTGCCACTGGAATTCCCCCGGAAGTATTCGAAACAAGAAAAAAAAGAGATACTATAGATTTCCGAATTCATAATAATATTTTACGGCATCTTAGTCGACTCAATTTCTAAAAAAAATGACCTGAAGCTAACGCATATCATCTCAGCATACTGATCATATTGTATGGTGAGTACTTATTTTATTTTATAAAACACTGCCCAAACTTACGAAATAAATGATTATTGAAAATTTCTACAGTATTAGAAACTTTCTAATGAGCTGGCATATTTTATGAAGACACCATATATTCGGTTTTTTTAAGGTATTTTATCTAGAAATCCAATTAACAACATCAGTCAGAATCACTCTTCTGATATTCTGGTATCTATTTGGTTTCCGGATGTAAAATAATTACAGGGTTGGCCATATCGCCGAAAAGTTTTTGGCAAAAAATTCCGTGATATTTGGGCATTTTCGGCGATATTGGCACATTCGGCGATATGCAGACAGAAATAACTATTTTTGCTAAAAAAATGCGTGAGCGTGAAAAAAAATTCTGGACTACTCACAAAATTGATTAATTATTCTGAATTTCCGGATTCAAAAAGATAATTGAACCTGAAAGATGTGGAAACATTTGACTATACAAAATAAAATTGACCTGTTAAAACTTAAAAAATCGAATTCAAAGGAGTCAAATGAAAAGTCCGCAAAATTTTCAGTGAAATTCATGGTAAGTTTGTTTCTGAAAAAAACTGTGAGAACTGTTTTCAAAAATAATCAAAAAATAAGAGCTTCTGCGAACTTTGTTCAAATTTCTATGAAAAAAATCTGCGAAATACAATTTATGAATTTTTTTTGCGAAACTGGCTGATTTATACGAGTTTGCTGATATAAATCACCGAATTATTGAAGCTGTTATTACGGATCTGAAAGATTCAGGAGATTAAGAATAGTCCAGACATTCAGCGAGTGCAAAATTCGGCGAAAATGAATTCGCCGTTTCCCGAGAAACTTTGGGTACGAGTTCCGAAAAAACACTGGATCATTGGCTGTAGTTCCGGAATAGAGATTAAAAATGGAAAGATTAAGGTCGAATAATTCAGGCTGCTAACTCCGAGATTTTTTAAAATTTGTTTTCCATAAATATCATAGAAACAAATTCATCTTACAACATACTTTACGTAGGTTGTATGTCAAAATAAAGCTAATATAACTTATATTATATAAGTGTTTCGACTTTGAAATTCTTATAGGTAGAAATCCAAAGTAATCAAAATCTATCATTCGAATAAATTTTTAAGATAGTTTTCACTCAGTGAAGTTTACTGTATTCAAAGATAAATGCCGACCTCAAGCCCGATTTAAATATCGCTTAATTTGGTGGAAATGAGTTGATAGGCTGACAATTATATTCTTAAGTAAAAAGAGTTAACCTAATAAGATCCACGCATTTTGCATAATTAGAATCGGTCTTGCGTTCGGCATTCGGAGTTAAAATCCATATAATTGATAAAGGTTTTTCGTTTTCGGTCTTTATAAACCTTCAAATTCTTTAAAATTAAAAAAAAAATACCTGTGGTTACTCTAGACACATAATTCCAAATAACTTCTGCAGAAATCAGCTGATTGCCCACTTTTGGGAGTTTTATTTATTTAATATTTTTTCAAATTTGTTGTCGACAGCCTATTGCAGACATTTGAAGATTTTTCAGATAAGGACATTTATAGTTTCCACGAGACCGGCGTCAATCCTGACGGCAGAGGAAAGTATACAGTAGTTTTCATGTTTTTGTGGTTTTTTTGATTAGTATTTTTAAAATAGCACTGACGATGCCAACTTGATTGTCGAAATATATAACATATAAATGTTAATCTATGAATGTTAAATGTTATGTATGTTAAAAGAAAAAAAGAAGACAATAAATATTCAATTTATTTAAAAACAAATTTAGTTTTCATGTATGTATTCTCCAAATGTTTGGAACACCTTGCTTATATTTTGAAATCTTCCACCATCCTAGTGATAATTAAAAATGTTAGTTGAGCGCAATTATTTGGAATAACCAGGAACCGCAATACTATGGGGCGCATTTTGATTTGTGGTTTGAAATTGAAAAAACTAAAATAACTCAGCAAGTAAGGTATTTTCAGGCAAAATGTTTTGCAGACCTTACGTAGCTATTAAAAAAGTACAAATGTCATGTAACAAGTTGTTACTAAAAACCTCAAAAAAAAATTTTTGTTAATTTCTTCCATGCACTGTAACATTCTTAAAAAGTTCTGTTCGTACATTTAGTAAGGTGCATGTACCTCTTCCTTCCACATCACACTGGTCCATTCTGAGCATCAAAACAGTGTAGGCGTGACCAGTAAATCATTCAGATATGGGCTCCTCGACCAAAACCCCCATTTTATTCGATAAAAATGGGGGCAATACAGCGAGAGGCAATTCTTGTCGTCAATAAGCAGCAGAAATCCACTTTTTAATCTAAAAACTAAAATCAGTAAAAGGGTTCTGGTGCATCTTGGCGGCAGGAAACCAAGGTGGAGATTTACGACATATAAATGCATATATGCAATTTATTTTAAAAAAACTAGGGTGTGCCCTCGGCAAAGACAGCGTGTGTTCATCCTACACATTATTTAATTGTACTTGAAATCTTTCAATAAAGTTTTAAATATATCGAAAAAAAAACTTAGCTTCTGAAATCGTAAACAGCGACTCTGCATCAGAACAAAATACAATATTTTGATTCGTATCACTCGGATAACTTGATGATCTTAGAAAAAAATATTTGATATCGGATTTGGTTGGATCAGATTTGGAGCTAACCTGTTTTGTCGATAATCCGACTCATAAATGCCTGTGATTGTTGGGTTTTTACGTTGGTTCTGGTAAAAATGGTTTCGCGTAAATGTCTTAATTTTGATTTCACGCAAGACCTGATGAGTCATAATAAAAAAAAAAATGGATATGAAATGATCACCGAAGCTCAACAGGATGAGAAGTTGTGTGCCAATTATTAATTTTAATCTGCTGAATAATTACAATTAAAGGTTACCTTAAATTTTAGCTCATTTTACTGGCATGCACTATCGAAGACACATAAAAATTAACAAAAGATATTTTCTGCCATATCTAAATAGACCTTTTTGTTATCGTGTTGAGCTTAGAGGTAGGAGCGTGTTCAGAGCTGAGCAGTTACTCGAGCGACGCGACTCTGCTGAGGCGTTTTCCCCGGCTGGCTTTCGCTCGAGGTTACGTTGGCCGTATAGACCAACCCTACGCTTAAACTTTTGCTTACAACTGTTTCTGCTTTAATTGTCCATAGATATTAGCCTCTCCCAGTAATAAGATCGCGCGCCGCTCTATTTTAACACCGTGAAACACATGGCGTCATAGAACTCTTCGTTGATAAAATCGTATTTTTTGTCCTGATCTAAATCGGACAAATACTTATTGATGACTTTGACCCGATGCCATTTCAAGTTTTAAAAATTGCGATCCGATCAAGTTCGATCTGATATCGAGATATATCCTTAGGACTTACATTCCTGAATTTCGGAAAATTTCTCTACTTTCGGCGATATTGCCACATTCGACGATATTGGCACGGGAATTATTCGAGCTAAAAATCGTTAAATTGTGTAGGTTAAATTCGGCGATATTGCCCCCCTGTAGATAGTTGCGCGATAATAATTTTGAAATTATTGATAATATTTACGACGCTTGTAGTAGCAAAACCGGTTAGTACCATTTGGGACTAAATTTAAAAAAAAAACTTATTTCTGCAAAAAAATCCTATCAAAGTTTTGGGTGTTAAAGATTTTTGACTTTTTCATAATTATAAATTGTTTTCAAAATAAAACTCGATTGAATGTCAAATTTTTTCCCATTAAAAAGCTGTTTACCCTATTTCTGGTCAATTTTTTGATTATTTTTATCAAAACTTTTTTTAGATTTAAGAAATTTTTAATTCATTTCGCAAGACTCAATAAGTTGTGTATTTATATCGTCTTCAAGTTTTTAAATGTCGGAGAAAGTTGGAACTTCAGTTGAAATGAAAAATGATTTCCAAATTTTTACAGATACTCAGTTAGCTTGAGCAAATTAAAAATTAATTCGTTTTGAGAAATGAAAACTTATATCTGACATAACAAGCAAAAAAATATCTTTCAATCTTTTTTATTTTTATAGAGCTCTGAAAAAATGTTGCAATCTGACGCACATATGGAACCCCCCTTGAGGAATGCCAAAAGTGTGACAGATTGGTACATTTTAAAAAGCGATATATCCTTTTCCCAATGGAACTCCATCTCAAAAACGTTAACTATCTCTATAGCGCGTGTTCGTATCCCACTGATGTTGTCTTAGTGATTGTGTTAGTGATTGCTTGAGTGATTACACACCGATCAAATTTAGCGGTCTCAATATCAAGCACCCTTGCCTATAATTATACTCAAGGCAATCAGTAAGACAACATTAGTGGGATTCGAACACGCGCTTTAGAGAAAGTAAACGTTTTTGAGATCGAGTTCCGTTGGGAAAAGGATATAGTAATAAAATAATGTGAATTTTTTTTTTTTTTGTAAAGGTGTTTATTCTTGCAAACGTGTATATCCCTTTATCACCTTTTGGTTAGAATGCGTAGCCACTACTCCTTTTAACGTGTGATTTTAACGTTGTGGCTACGCATTCTAACCAAAAGGTGATAAAGGGATAAGAAAAGCTCAAACATTATTTCATTCAAAAACTTGATAATGCATCCTGCGAAACGTTGTTTAGAATAAAGATTAAACAGACTCCTCATAGATGTATGACATTCTTATGTATCTGTATAATTTCAGACGATTCCATTACTTAATCGAGCTATAACTAAGTAGTTCTTCTGAGGCTCGATTACTTAGTTTCGCAACTAATGCATCTTTTACAAAATTCAAAATGTAATTTAGAAAAATAGTGTAATCTGAGTTCGCGCCAAAAAATCAACTTTTGATTTCTGTACATCCATTTCTCTCACAACTGAAAAAATGGCTGCTTAGCCGAAACGTCAAATAAAAGCTATCTATGATAAAAAAAAATATAATAATTTTATGTCTCAAAACCACCGAATAAAAAAGATATTAAACGTTTATATTTTTAATTTTTAAAGAATATTGAGTATCTGTGAAAATATAAAAACACACTGTTCATGGGAATTTCATTCCCAACTAAACCGGATGTAAAAAAATTTAAGACATATTAATTAACTTCAGAGTCTGAAGTTAATTAATATTGTCTTAAAATTTTTCTAAGTTCAGACCTTAAAACCGGGTGTAGCATTGTGTCTACCATTTGTGGGTACACAATTTGTGGGACTTGATTTGCAAAAAAAATTCAAAATATTTTTGAAAAATCGAAAAATGACAAATAAAATTTTTATAATTTTTCCAAGAGCGGTTAGCTATCTATGAAAAAGTTTAAGTGACTATTATTAACGTTTTAACCCACAGTTTTTATAACGAAACCTAAAAAAGTGTGATGATATGCTTTTATTGGGAAAAATAACTATTTTTTATAAATAATCGTGATTTTTTCAACAAAATTTAAACTTATTTCGAAATAACTTTTGATTAATGTTTAGTTAAAAACTCAACGAATATGAAAAAATTCATCTCCCACCAAAAGCTGGACCTCATCGCCGCACAAAAGTTAGAGACGAATTTTTATGGACCATTTTTAAAATACTACAAAAAAACTTAACCTACGCAGACCTTATAAAGCCGAGGCGTATTTCATCCGAATACACCGACCCTCGCTAAATGAGCAAAATAAACATAAAAGCTTTGTACTATTTTTAAATGTGGGCCAAAAATTAAAACTTTCTCTGCCCACACAATGTATTCAACTCTAGACTTTGAAATCTTTGAAGTCTTGAAACGCTCTAACATTATTTCCTCAAAAAACTTGATAATGCATCCTGCGAAACGTTGTTTTAGAATAAAGATATAAATTTTGATTAATAATCCATAATATCATCAGATTACACTGAGACGTAGCTCTGAACCCTTGTTGCGTCGATTCCCGAAGACATATAGTTTGTGGCGACATCTGCGGGCTAGTATCACGTGATATTGCTGAACATTGCTTTTCAAACTAAATTTTCTAGAACTAAAAATATAATTCCAGAATTTGAAACTTTGGATGCAAAAATTTAACTTTTCAACTTCCTTATGCAAAAAGAATTGAAATTCCAACTACCTTGGGCTTTCTGTAAACAACGTTCAAAGTTGAGCCGATATAACTTTTTTTTCTTGTGCTTTCAGGGGTTCAGCTATTTAACCCCCCCTGTTTCATGTTATATAACCACCTGAAGTGAGTGTTTTTAAAACACACTAGTATTCAAACTTGAACAAAAAGAAGATAAATATACATTTTTTTCTAATTCAAAACCGCAAGAGCGTGACCTGCAACGAATTTTCGGTTAAAACAGAATAAACTATTGTTAGATAAGCTGGAAGAAAAAATTTTAGTAATTTGAAGGTAAAATTAAACCATTGAAAATGCGTAGGCGGAAAAATTTATTTCAAAGTATTTGATTCAGTTCTTATCTTCCGGAAACTTTTCATTTGTCTATTTTAGAGAGAATTTCATGGGCGACAATTTGAACCAAATGAAATTTCTTGCGTGCGATGTGAACCTTCTCAAATCGTCAAATCAAAATTTTGACCGCCAATTCACCACCAGGTGGTGCCGTGAGTAAAAATTGATAATGCCAAAATTCTTGAATTTAAAATAAGGGGAACTTTCGGGGTCTGTTCGGATATTCCGCCGGCCAAAATGATACTTTCCCAAATTAATTTTTGTCTTTGTGTTTTGAAACACAGATTTGCAGGTAGGAGTTAAGTACTAATTATTTTATTTTTTGACAGCTTCATCATTTTTTGATATCTCGAATCGAGGGTATTCAGAAAGACCACAAATTTGCGAGACATCAGAACCTTGATCTAAGGCAAAATATGCATCTGAAAGCAAAATTAGAACCATTATTCAATTGATTATAACATCTTAACGAAACCGCACCGTAAATATCCCTTGATGCATGAGACTTTCACTGACATTGACTTCTAAATAAACATTGAATGAAACCGACATATATCTTCATTAACAAGTATAGTCAGTTGTCATGAAGCTGTCTCAGGTAAGTTGATTTTTTCACAAATTTTCGAGAGTTTCAAGATGAGTTTTAAGATGAAACGACAATTCCTTTAATTTTTTGTGAGATTATGCTAAGGCAAGTGATTTTGCTGATTATGAGATTCGTGAGACTCAAAAAACCTCAAATAACATAGAAAATGAAAACAATACAATAGTATATTGTTGTACTGTTTACAGCAATTTTCATTTAGCAAGTAATAAAAACACATTACTGTACACATACTGTTCACAGTGGGTCGATAGTGAAATGTATAAAAAGTGGAATGTATAAATTTGATATTTTGACATGAACAGCAAGAACAAGAGTTCTAGAGCATAAAATTCCAATGTTTTTATCTGGTTCAGATTATTTAAATCAAATTCTACAAAATGAAAAAAAATATATTTTTTTGCGCCACCCAATTATTTTTAAATGCAATGACATCGTGAAAAATACAGATTTTGGTACATTTACAAAATGTTTCGCAAATTTATATTTGATTGGCTATGCAAAAAAATAAATTTTTATCATTTTGAAGAATTCGATCTCAATAATCTGATCGGAAAAAATTGAATTTTATGCTCTAGAACTCTTGTTCGTGTCTCTTCATGTTCAAAATCTCAAATTTATCATTTCACTTTTTATACATTTCACTATCGACCCGTTTACAGTATGTGTACAATAATGTGTGTTTATTACTTGCTAAATGAAAATTGCTGTATTAAATTTGCTGTAATGAATTTGCTGTATTAAAATTGCTGTATAACGAAATTTCTAGCAATAAAAATGGTAACTAGGTTGATTTTTTTTTTTTAGCCAAGCTAGCACCTATGGCGGAGGTTTCAAAATATAATACGCTAAAGTACCATTTTTTATTGGCGGGAATTTACTAAATGGAGTTCTATATGCCAATTAAAGTTATTGCTGGGAAGTTTTTCCTACTTTTCAATGACAGTTGACCCCCCTACTTATAACATACTGAGTTTGAAACGAAAAAGATTTTAAAATTCCCAATTTCTCTCCAGCAGCAAAAAAACTCGCGCAGTTAATATTAGAATTAATTAAAACTTAAAAATTAACAGAGAGACAAAGTTGCCAATAATTTATTTGACAAATATTCCTACTTTACGTTCGGTCATTTGTAAAACTGAAAAAATTATTTTCGTTAAGTTCAAAAAACTTTCTTATTTGATTTGTGAGAATGCTTTTGTTAAGTCAGAAAAGATTTAGCTCATAAAATGCATTTAACCCCCTCACACCCTTTGACTATCTAAAGGCAAACAAATTTTCGGGAGCCAAAACGGCGCAGAAATTACATCGTCACGACCTACAATTCAAATTTGTCATATAATTTGCAATTTTATTTCCAAATATTGTTGAAAATTTTATACGATGAGCCGTTCAAAGTTTTTTTTCCTACTTTTTTTTAGGATTTTCGTCAAAATTTCTTAAAAAATTAATTTGTGTAAAAAACATACATAATATCGAAATTCTGAGGAAGCAAGTTTTAGAAAGTATTTGAAGATTCTTTTGATATAAGTTTATTTTATCTGCCAGTCTTTATACGAAGAATAATTTATTCACAAGTGATTTTTATGATACTCAAAATAATGAATAAAAAATATTTTTCAAAAAATTTTTTTCGAAAAAACTGAACGGCAATTTAACCCTTATAGAGCCGACCAAAGGACAAATCGATTGAAATATGAACTAAGGGTGTACTAATTTTGAGTTTTCAGCTGATTAAAAATATTTTCACATTTTACTGCATTATTTCGACGCGCGGCGATATGAATAATTGTTTTGTAAGCGATCAAGATATAATATTTCAAATTTAGACCAGCTTTCAATGTTAAAGTTTCACTCCTAAATTTTTAACTTAATGTCATTGTAAAAAATGTATGGTTTTTCAAGAAATACAGGTGATTAAACCTCTCTTTTCTCTCGCAGTTATCTAGTTTACAAACTTCGAAATTTAAAAATGTTACGTGTTGTTTACTTAATTTTATTCTTGATCTCAATCAGTGACAAATAAGTAATTGATATTCTTTCCCAGTTTTCCTGTGATAAGCGCTCAAAGTATATGCCTTAGATAGGCTTTTGGGTGTGAGGCGACGTTCTCGTTTCTAGGTGTGAGGAGGTAAACGTTGAACTGGAATTTAAATCATTTTGTGTTGATCTCTTGATCAAAAATACTGCGCGCATCACTTGATTATGAAATATGACGTGTTTATCGCATAACAAATAATAAGAAGCCTAATTTCTGTCAATAAAGGTGATACACACTTTTCTGGGTCAGTTTTTCACGAAAAATTCGTTTTTGCATTCTCTTTGCATTCGGTCGTTATATTTGAATACGATCATTTTTAGGGGACCTTTTTGAATTCACGCCTCTTCAATTTATTCTTTTAAGAAATGGCAAAAATTTTTCCGGAATTTAGATTTTTTCCTAAACTTTGAAAATATTTTTAGAAAAAATAATGAAAAAATGATTTTAATAATTATAGTCTATAATAAGTCTATGATTTATAAAGCATATATTTGAAAGGTCAGCTACATGATGTAACTTACATCAATAAAATAATTGTAACTTTTCAAAACTTAATTTCCTCTTTAGTTTCCTGGGGGCCTTGAGCACTCAACGGGCAACAGCGGAATCATGTGGTCCCGGAATCATGTTGCCACCGATGAAGCCACCGGTGCATGTGTCGAAATTACTTACCCAGAAAAATGGAATTGGTATCCTGGATTCAGCGAATCTCTGGTCATATTTCGCCAAGCGATCAGTTGGTTGACAAGTAAAAAGCAGAAGAAAAAATCTATGTGATCACAAGATATTTTACAGTGAAAATATAAATTAAAGAATAAATTATTTTTAATTTGCTGTTTTTTGAGATTTATATCAGGTTTTGTAGGAATTTATTCAGTTGTTCATAATTTTCGCCGAATGGATTTCTTCAACAATGAGAAGAAATTCAAGAAACATTATTATTTGAACCTTTTTTTTACCAAAATTTTTAGAATTTCTTATTATGGTCTTTTCAAAAAAATTTTGTTCACTTAGTTTTCAAAGTCAAATATCTCTTAAAAAATTCTGAAAAAAAACTGACAGCTATTATTACCAAAATTTCACAGCACGTTTTTGAATCTTTGATTGCCATAATGCGAAAAAAAAATCTGTTAATATCGGAAACTTTCGGAAAAAATGTAGATTGTAATTTTTTTTTTTTTTTGCTTAATTATCCTCAAAAAATAATAAAGTCGGCTTATTTGAATTTTTCATGAATATCTGAGATACGGAAGTAATATGTTTAATTTTGAAACAGGTAAAATCTTCTTGGGTGTGTATAATTTATTGTGCTATTCAGTGTACGGCGAGTGGCGAGTGAGATGGCGTGAGACGGGAAGGTATCACGTGGCCGCCACTGGCTGTACACTGAATAGCACAATAAATTATACACACCCAAGAAGATTTTACCTGTTCCGAAATTTAACATACTACTTTTATACAGGATATACATGTATCTCAATTTTATTTATACAAATCATATGTTTTCGTTATGTAGACCTTGCCGGTAACAGCCTAGTTTACTATTAGTAAAAAAAATCAAATAGTTCAATTAAACAAAACTTTCGAATTCACTGAAAAATTATAATCGGTGGAAATTATGAGCAACTAATAATTATTTTTAAAAACAATTATTAAAAATATACCAATAGTATTCTTATTAATTGCTCATTCGCGGAAAATTTTCATAATATTTCTAAAAAAGTCGACAAAAAATGACAAATTAAAAATTTTATGAAGCCATCTATGAACAAGTTATAGTGGCTATTCATCATGTTTTTACCCACCGATTTCAATAAAAATATCCATCAATAAGCGGAGGCTTATGAGGCAAGATTTTCTGATAAATAATCATGGCAGACTATTGTTTTTATAATAAAGTTTCTTAATTTATAGCTGCATATAAGAAGTTTCAGTTGAATGAAGTTTAGGTAGGCTCGACAAAACTTTTTGCTTACGGTAGCTGGTTTCAGAAACGCAAAACCATTTTTTTAATTTCCTATCATTTGGCTTGAAATTATTCTTAAATTTATTCAGAAATTAAAGTCCAATGAAAGCAATTTCAAAAAAAGGTTTTTTCGTTTTTGAACACTTTCCTGTTTTTTTTATTAAGCAGCATCATTATTCATGATCACCTATAAACATGTAATAAATTCGGCTTATCTGAACGCAGTTGAACATTTATCTTCCCCGATGAACGAGAAACTAATTCTAATGTACATTTCAACAATAAAAATATTATTTCTTAAATTGATCCGAAATACAATTTTTTAAATTTGTTTCGTGCAATATTGTCTCAAATAAGGTTTTTTACAAATTTATTTATTTATTTGACTACAACTGTCAAACCTCTCTTAGGTATTCACGGGAATCATTGAAATGCAGAACGATATTTGGTGCTCGAAATCTGGAAATTCTTCTCTGCGAGCAATATTTTCGAACTTCCATTTGGAGTTATCAAACCTGGTGTCAGTTATGGATGTGACGATAAGTCTCAACGCCTTAACTCATCAACGGTATACAAACCAAGTGATCAATGCTGTTTTTACAAAGATTATCTTATAGAATGTTATAAATGTAACATTGACCTGCAATATATTGCAAAATCAAAAGTAAGTGTTTTTTTCAAAAACACTGACTAACCATTTATGAAAACGCACTTTTGCGAAAAAATGGCTTCCATAAATGGTTATGAGTTTCATTAAATGGGTATGGGTTTCCATTTAATGGTCATGAGTTTCCATTACATGTAATTTTGGCAAATTTTGAAAAGTTGTTTCAGCCGAAAAATTGGCAGCGCTTTGATAGTGAGAACATAAATTAAAGCTCTTGTTGACGCAAATAATACCAAGACGGAAACACGGCATGACATCATCAGTTCCCAATTCTGTGTGATTCATCTCCCTAATTAATTACACCTGTTAAAAAGTGTAGTCAGGTTTTCAAAAGTGTAGTTATGGGTTTGTGGTTTCGCTTACCGCCATCTCACCGCAACACTTACCGTACAAGTTTTTCTCTCGAAATAATAGGGTTCGTGGTTCACTTATACGGATCCGTAAATTGTTTCAAAGTGCAGAACTTAAAGACATTTTTTTGTGGAACTTATTTTTTCAATACGTGTGTGCTTAGTAAACCTCAAACGGAGGCAATTTCCAGGATTGAATCCCTGTCTTTTGAAAAATTAAAAAAAAAATTGGCTTTTCTTATTTAATTCCGTAGTGTCTTTGGCACCATTCGTGGTGCGATGGCCTTTATCGCAATTTAGGAACCCTTAATCATTTATGTATGATTAATTTACAAAGTGATCGATCAACTATTTGAATAATTGACGTTTGTGGCGTTTTTTTTTTCGAAAATTTCACTGTATTACAGTACTTATTTTTTGCAAAAAAAAATTAAATCATCAAAAAAAGCCTTTGAGCGGGGATCAAAAAAAAATCCTAAGATTTTTTCCTATCACACGAGAGCCCCAAAATGATTCACGTGACCGTATATTTGAGGAAAAGGTTGATAAAAGTAGTACTGTTTTTTTTAAATTGCTTAAATCATTTTTCAAAAAATTAAGTGGTTTTAAAAGTTTTTCAACATTTTTTCATTACACCAAAGTTCAAAAACGATCACGTGACTTTAAAATTAGGATTTAAAGTTTTGGTTCAAGTAAACAATAGTGATCAAATTACGTCAAAAAATTTTTGGGCCAGTTTTCAAAAACGTCACGTGATCTATTTTTCAAGAATAAGGATTTATTTATGACAAATTCCAAACATTTTTTTGGATTATTTCGTCACGTGATTTTATTCGGACTTTTGGTGTGTAATGTGAAAAAAGTCAATCTCNGATTATGCAAAAAGGGGATAGGGATAGAAAAGGGATAAAAAGGGGGATAGGGATAGAACGGGATAGGGACGGAAAAAGGGATAGAAACGGGATAAAAAGAGGGATGGGGATAAAACGGGATAAAAGGGGGATGGCACTTTCCATCCCTATCCCTCTATGGCTCTGAATTTTCCATCCCTATCCCATCCCTATCCCTATCCCCCTCGGTTTATCCCTTCTATCCCTATCCCTTTTGGAAGCCTGCTTCAGAGTCTGAAGTTAATTAATATTGTCTTAAAATTTTTCTAAAGTTCAGACCCTTAAAACCGGGTGTAGCATTGTGTCTACCATTTGTGGGTACACAATTTGTGGGACTTGATTTGCAAAAAAAATTCAAAATATTTTTGAAAAAATCGAAAAATGACAAATAAAAATTTTATAATTTTTCCAAGAGCGGTTAGCTATCTATGAAAAAGTTTAAGTGACTATTATTAACGTTTTAACCCACAGATTTTTATAACGAAACCTTAAAAAAGTGTGATGATATGCTTTTTATTGGGAAAAATAACTATTTTTTATAAATAATCGTGATTTTTTCAACAAAATTTTGAACTTATTTCGAAATAACTTTTGATTAATGTTTGATGTTAAAAACTCAACGAATATGAAAAAATTCATCTCCCACCAAAAGCTGGACCTCATCGCCGCACAAAAGTTAGAGACGAATTTTTTATGGACCATTTTAAAATACTACAAAAAAACTTTAAAACCTACGCAGACCTTATTAAAGCCGAGGCGTATTTCATCCGAATACACCGACCCTCGCTAAATGAGCAAAATAAACATAAAAGCTTTGTACTATTTTAAATGTGGGCCAAAAAATTAAAACTTTCTCTGCCCACACAAAATGTATTCAACTCTAGACTTTGAAATCTTTGAAGTCTTGAAACGCTCTAACATTATTTCCTTCAAAAAACTTGATAATGCATCCTGCGAAACGTTGTTTAGAATAAAGATATAAATTTTGATTAATAATCCATAAATATCATCAGATTACACTGAGACGTAGCTCTGACCCTTGTGCGTCGATTCCCGAAGACATATAGTTTGTGGCGACATCTGCGGGCTAGTATCACGTGATATGCTGAACATTGCTTTTCAAACTAAATTTTCTAGAACTAAAAATATAAATTCCAGAATTTGAAACTTTGGATGCAAAAATTTAACTTTTCAACTTCCTTATGCAAAAAGAATTGAAATTCCAACTACCTTGGGCTTTCTGTAAACAACGTTCAAAGTTGAGCCGATATAACTTTTTTTTCTGTGCTTTCAGGGGTTCCGCTATTTAACCCCCACCTGTTTCAAATGTTATATAACCCACCTGCAAGTGAGTGTTTTAAAACACACTAGTATTCAAACTTGACAAAAAGAAGATAAATATACATTTTTTTCTAATTCAAAACCGCAAGAGCGTGACTGCAACGAATTTTCGGTTAAAACAGAATAAACTATTGTTAGATAAG
>SCLH01000465.1:98438-112962 GCA_004367855.1 Oikopleura vanhoeffeni | reverse complement strand
AAAATTGATAATGCCAAAATTCTTGAAATTTAAAATAAGGGGAACTTTCGGGGGTCTGTTCGGATATTCCGCCGGCCAAAATGATACTTTCCCAAATTAATTTTGGTCTTTGTGTTTTGAAACACAGATTTGCAGGTAGGAGTTAAGTACTAATTATTTTATTTTTTGACAGCTTCATCATTTTTTGATATCTCGAATCGAGGGTATTCAGAAAGACCACAAATTTGCGAGACATCAGAACCTTGATCTAAGGCAAAATATGCATCTGAAAGCATAATTAGAACCATTATTCAATTGATTATAACATCTTAACGAAACCGCACCGTAAATATCCCTTGATGCATTGAACTTTCACTGACATTGACTTCTAATAAACATTGAATGAAACCGACATATATCTTCATTAACAAAGTATAGTCAGTTGTCATGAAGCTGTCTCAGGGTAAGTTGATTTTTTCACAAAATTTTCGAGAGTTTCAAGATGAGTTTTAAGATGAAACGACAATTCTTTAATTTTTTGTGAGATTATGCTAA
Organism: Oikopleura vanhoeffeni; assembly: GCA_004367855.1. Classification (NCBI taxonomy): domain Eukaryota; kingdom Metazoa; phylum Chordata; class Appendicularia; order Copelata; family Oikopleuridae; genus Oikopleura; species Oikopleura vanhoeffeni. The sequence goes on along the minus strand of SCLH01000465.1, from coordinate 112,428 downwards.
GGCAAGTGATTTTGCTGATTATGAGATTCGTGAGACTCAAAAAACCTCAAATAACATAGAAAATGAAAACAATACAATAGTATATTGTGTACTGTTTACAGCAATTTTCATTTAGCAAGTAATAAAAACACATTACTGTACACATACTGTTCACAGTGGGTCGATAGTGAAATGTATAAAAAGTGAAATGTATAAATTTGACATTTTGAACATGAACAGGCAAGAACAAGAGTTCTAGAGCATAAAATTCCAATNATTGGAATTTTATGCTCTAGAACTCTTGTTCGTGTCTCTTCATGTTCAAAATCTCAAATTTATACATTTCACTTTTTATACATTTCACTATCGACCCGTTTACAGTATGTGTACAATAATGTGTGTTTATTACTTGCTAAATGAAAATTGCTGTATTAAAATTTGCTGTAATGAAATTTGCTGTATTAAAATTGCTGTATAACGAAATTTCTAGCAATAAAAAATGGTAACTAGGTTGATTTTTTTTTAAAGCCAAGCTAGCACCTATGGCGGAGGTTTCAAAATATAATACGCTAAAGTACCATTTTTTATTGGCGGGAATTTACTAAATGGAGTTCTATATGCCAATTAAAGTTATTGCTGGGAAGTTTTTCCTACTTTTCAATGACAGTTGACCCCCCTACTTATAACATACTGAGTTTGAAACGAAAAAGATTTTTAAAATTCCCAATTTCTCTCCAGCAGCAAAAAACTCGCGCAGTTAATATTAGAATTAATTAAAACTTAAAAATTAACAGAGAGACAAAGTTGCCAATAATTTATTGGACAAATATTCCTACTTTACGTTCCGGTCATTTGTAAAACTGAAAAAATTATTTTCGTTAAGTTCAAAAAACTCTCTTATTTGATTTTGAGAATGCTTTTGTTAAGTCAGAAAAGATTTAGCTCATAAAATGCATTTAACCCCCTCACACCCTTTGACTATCTAAAGGCAAACAAATTTTCGGGAGCCAAAACGGCGCAGAAATTACATCGTCACAGACCTACAATTCAAATTTGTCATATAATTTGCAATTTTATTTCCAAAAATATTGTTGAAAATTTTATACGATGAGCCGTTCAAAAGTTATTTTTTCCTACTTTTTTTTAGGATTTTCGTCAAAATTTCTTAAAAAATTAATTGTGTAAAAACGATACATAATATCGAAATTCTGAGGAAGCAAGTTTTTAGGAAAGTATTTGAAGATTCTTTTGATATAAGTTTATTTTATCTGCAGTCTTTATACGAAGAATAATTTATTCACAAGTGATTTTTATGATACTCAAAATAATGAATAAAAAATATTTTTCAAAAAATTATTTTTCGAAAAAACTGAACGGCAATTTAACCCTTATAGAGCCGACAAAGACAAATCGATTGAATATAGAACATAAGGTGGTACTAATTTTGAGTTTTCAGCTGATTAAAAATATTTTTCACATTTTACTGCATATATTTCGACGCCGCGCGGCGATATGAATAATTGTTTTGTAAGCGATCAAGATATAATATTTCAAATTGAGACCAGCTTTCAATAGTTAAAGTTTCACTCCTAAATTTTTAACTTATATGTCATTGTAAAAAATGTATGGTTTTTCAAGAAATACAGGTGATTAACCTCTCTTTTCTCTCGCAGTTATCTAGTTTACAAACTTCGAAATTTAAAAATGTTACGTGTTGTTTACTTAATTTTATTCTTGATTCTTCTCAGTGACAAATAAGTAAATTGATATCTTTCCCAGTTCTCCTGTGATAAGCGCTCAAAGTATTGCCTTTAGATAGGCTTTTGGGTGTGAGGCGACGTTTTCGTTTCTGGGTGTGAGGAGGTTAAACGTTGAACTGGAATTTTAGTCATTTTGTGTTGATCTCTTGATCAAAAATACTGCGCGCATCACTTGATTGTGAAAATAGCGTGTTTATCGCATAACAAATAATAAGAAGCCTAATTTCTGTCAATGAAGGTGATACACACTTTTTCTGGGTCAGTTTTTCACGAAAAATTTGTTTTTGCATTCTCTTTGCATTCGGTCGTTATATTTGAATACGAACATCTTTAGGGGCAGTTTTTGAATTCACGCCTCTCAATTTATTCTTTTAAGAAATGGCAAAATTTTTCGGAATTTCATATTTTTTCCTAAACTTTGAAAATATTTTTTAGAAAAAATAATGAAAAATTGATTTTAATAATTATGGTCTATAATAAGTCTATGATTTATAAAGCATATAATTGAGAGGTCAGCTACATGATGTAACTTACATCAATAAAATAATTGTAACTTTTCAAAAACTTAATTTCCTCTTTAGTCCTATTGGGGGCCTTGAGCACTCAACGGGCAACAGCGGAATCATGTGGTCCCGGATATCATGTTGCCACCGATGAAGCCACCGGTGCATGTGTCGAAATTACTTACCCAGAAAAATGGAATTGGTATCCTGGATTCAGCGAATCTCTGGTCTATATTTCGCCAAGCGATCAGGTTGGTTGACAGTAAAAGGCAGAAGAAAAATCTATGCTGATCACAAGTATTTTTACAGTGAAAATATAAATTAAAGAATAAATTATTTATTAATTTGCTGTTTTTTGAGATTATATCAGGTTTTGTAGGAATTTATTCAGTTGTTCATAATTTTCGCCGAATGGATTTCTTCAACAATGAGAAGAAATTCAAGAAACATTATTATTTGAACCTTTTTTTTATCAAAATTTTTAGAATTTCTTATTATGGTCTTTTCAAAAAAATTTTGTTCACTTAGTTTTCAAAGTCAAATATCTCTTAAAAAATTCTGAAAAAAAACTGACAGCTATTATTACCAAAATTTCACAGCACGTTTTTTGAATCTTTGATTGCCATAATGCGGAAAAAAAATCTGGTTAATATCGGAAACTTTCGGAAAAAATTCTAGAACCCAAGTTCAAAATTTTTTTTTTTTCGCTTAATTATCCTCAAAAAATAATAAAGTCGGCTTATTTGAATTTTTCATGAATATCTGAGATACGGAAGTAATATGTTAAATCTCGAAACAGGTAAAATCTTTCTTGGGTGTGTATAATTTATTGTGCTATGCAGTGTACGGCGAGTGGCGAGTGAGATGGCGAGAGACGGGAAGGTAATCACGTGGCCGCCACTGGCTGTACACTGAATAGCACAATAAATTTATACACACCCAAGAAAATTTACCTGTTCCGAAACTTTACATAACTACTTTTATACAGGATATACATGTATCTCAATTTTATTTATACAAATCATATGTTTTCGTTATGTAGACCTTGCCGGTAACAGCCTAGTTTACTATTAGTAAAAAAAATCAAATAGTTCAATTAAACAAAACTTTCGAATTCACTGAAAAATATAATCGGTGGAAAATTATGAGCAACTAAATAATTATTTTTAAAAACAATTATTAAAAATATACCAAATAGTATTCATTATTAATTGCTCATTCGCGGAAAATTTTCATAATATTTCTAAAAAAGTCGACAAAAAATGACAAATTAAAATTTTATGAAGCCATCTATGAACAAAGTTATAGTGGCTATTCATCATGTTTTTACCCACCGATTTCAATAAAAATATCCATCAATAAGCGGAGGCTTATGAGGCAAGATTTTCTGATAAATAATCATGGCAGACTATTGTTTTTATATGAAAAGTTTCTTAATTTATAGCTGCATATAAGAAGTTTCAGTTGAATGAAGTTTAAGGTAGGCTCGACAAAACTTTTTGCTTACGGTAGCTGGTTTCAGAAACGCAAAACCATTTTTAAATTTCCTATCATTTGGCTTGAAATTATTCTTAAATTTATTCAGAAAATTTAAAGTCCAATGAAAGGCAATTTCAAAAAAGGTTTTTCGTTTTTGAACACTTTCCTGTTTTTTTATTATAGAGCATCATTATTCATGATCACCTATAAACATGTATAAAATTCGGCTTATCTGAACGCAGTTGAACATTTATCTTCCCCGATGAACGAGAAACTAATTCTAATGATACATTTCAACAATAAAAATATTATTTCTTAAATTGATCCGAAATACAATTTTTTAAATTTGTTTCGTGCAATATTGTCTCAAATAAGGTTTTTTACAAATTTATTTATTTATTTGACTACAACTGTCAACCTCTCTTAGGTATTCACGGGAATCATTGAAATGCAGAACGATATTGGTGCTCGAAATCTGGAAATTCTTCTCTGCGAGCAATATTTCGAACTTCCATTTGGAGTTATCAAACCTGGTGTCAGTTATGGATGTGACGATAAGTCTCAACGCCTAACTCATCAACGGTATACAAACCAAGGTGATCAATGCTGTTTTTACAAAGATTATCTTATAGAATGTTATAAATGTAACATTGACCTGCAATATATTGCAAAATCAAAAGTAAGTGTATTTTCAAAAACACTGACTAACCATTTATGGAAACGCACTTTTGCGAAAAAATGGCTTCCATAAATGGTTATGAGTTTCCATTAAATGGGTATGGGTTTCCATTTAATGGTCATGAGTTTCCATTACATGGTAATTTTGGGCAAATTTTGAAAAGTTGTTTTCAGCCGAAAAATTGGCAGCGCTTTTGATAGTGAGAACATAAATTAAAGCTCTTGTTTGACGCAAATAATACCAAACAGACGGAAACACGGCATGACATCATCAGTTCCCAATTCTGTGTGATTCATCTCCCTAATTAATTACACCTGTTAAAAAGTGTAGTCAGGTTTTCAAAAGTGTAGTTATTGGTTTGTGGTTTCGCTTACCGCCATCTCACCGCACAACTTACCGTACAAGTTTTTCTCTCGAAATAATAGGGTCGTGTTCACTTATACGGATCCGTAAATTTGTTTCAAAGTGCAGAACTTGTTTCAAAGTGCAGAAGACATTTTTTTTGTGGAACCTTATTTTTTCAATACGTGTGTGCTTAGTAAACCTCAAACGGAGGCAATTTCCAGGATTGAACCCTGTCTTTTGAAAAATTAAAAAAAATAATTTGGCTTTTCTTATTTTAACTCCGTAGTGTCTTTGGCACCATTCGTGGTGCGATGGCCTTTAATCGCAATTTAGGACCCTTAATCATGTATGTATGATAATTTACAAAGTGATCGATCAACTATTTGAATAATTGACGTTTGTGCGTTTTTTTTTCGAAAATTTTCACTGTATTACAGTACTTATTTTTTGCAAAAAAAAATTAAATCATCAAAAAAAGCCTTTGAGCGGGATCAAAAAAAAATCCTAAGATTTTTTTCCTATCACACGAGAGCCCCAAAATGATCACGTGACCGTATATTTGAGGAATAAGGTTGATAAAAGTAGTACTGTTTTTTTTAAATTGCTTAAATTAATTTTTCAAAAAATTAAGTGGTTTTTTAAAAGTTTTTAAAAACATTTTTTCATTACACCAAAGTCCAAAAACGATCACGTGACTTTAAAATTAGGATTTAAAGTTTTGGTTCAAGTAAACAAATAGTGATCAAATTACGTCAAAAAATTTTTGGGCCAGTTTTCCAAAAACGTCACGTGATCTTATTTTTCAAGAAATAAGGATTTATTTATGACAAATTCCAAACATTTTTTTGGATTATTTCGTCACGTGATTTTATTCGGACTTTGGTGTAATGTGAAAAAAGTCTTAAAAACGTTTGAAGTTGACCCTGGAATTTTTTTTGACGTAATTGAGTACTTTTTCAAATTACTGTAGTATGTTTTTTGAAAAAGTACTCAAATCACGTGGAAGACCCTTAAAAGAATCGTAACGTAATGATGATAAAACAATCATTTTTTTGCAGATGCAATACTCAAATTGGTAACGGTTTGATATTTTAAATTTGAAAAATGTCAAACTAACCCGAAATTCGTGTTATTTATTGCACTTGTTTGTGAGAATCGGCAAAAATGAGAGGTTTTTAATTTTAATTCACATTTGATGACTTGTTATACACTTTTTTAACAAATTGTTTATTATAGGTTTGTAGAGAATTCTTTGAATAATTGATTATCATTAAAAGAGTATATGTTAATAATGAATCTTCGGTTATAATGCTTAATTCAAACGCAACACACGGATGGTGGCAAACACACTACGGTTCCAGAGATTGTAGGCCACTACGAGAGCTAAGATTTCCAAATTAAAATGCATTCATAACCCTACAATCACGAAAGGCGAGTGCTTTGGATGCTCTTGATATAATTCCCGGGATATTTACAAAAGTGTGTAAAGGGATATGCTAGAAACTTTGTTAAGGGGGTTGTGGGGTTTGCGACTAATAAGTGGCGGTTGTTATTCAAAATTTGGGGATATGTTTCCAGTTACAGAATAATTTGAAAATGATCTGAAGTGGGGTGGGTGACGGAATTTTTTGAGCCCTTTATAGAATCAATTTATGATACATTAATATCGATTATGACTAAAGTTGACCCAAGGAATCTCATGGTGGCAATGTGTTTTTCAAAACAATCTAGAACAAAATCCAGAATTTTCAAAATTTGAAATTTTTCTGTTTGAACCCGCATGAAACCGGTTTTCAACCATGATATGAAAATTTTTATTGGACCTGTCAAAAACGATGCATGACAATAAAATTATCGGAATTGTCTTAATCGAATTTAAGAAATTTCAATTATTTTTAAGCAAAAATATTTAACCTAATTATCGAATTTGACGCTGATTGATTCAAAAGTTCGATTAGCTGATAGCCAATTTTTTCATCAGTGAAATCTCAGCTTTAGTTAAGTGGTACTTTTGTTCAAATTGAACGACCTTTTTTCAAACTTTGCATTTCCGGTTCACTTAAAGTCAAGTTGTTAGAATTGTTTAAAAATCAAAAGTTCAGAACGATCATATTTACCACATTATATTTATCTACCTTAGTCGGAAAAACGGCTTTATTCTGAACATCCACCAAAAAAAAGAGAGTTGGAAGTCGAAAAATTGTAAAAATCGGCGTTCAAGTGAGGTTCTAGAAACAACTGACACCCACCCTCTTAATACAATTAATTTTACTAAGTTTTGTACCCAAATGTCGCTCATAAAGAATATTTACTAAGTTGTGGTGATTCTCAGTCCCAAAAGTGCCCACGACTGCTTCTAGTGACAATGCCCAGCGTCTTGTACACCCGGCTAAATTTTGGAAATATGCACGCAATTCAAAGTGGCTATTATTCATTACATGACAAATTTCTCGAAAAAATTAGCAATATATTTGGTCAGTTTACTCTTTACGGTTAGATTGAACACAAAACAATACTTTAATTGCTGAATTTCATTTTACTGATTATATCTTAAGAATGGTAATCCTTGCAAGTGGGACCTTGATAACGTAGGACAATTTGAAATGACGTCAAATGATGGAAACTTTTATGATACTGCCCTATGTGAAATGGATCTAAGTGCTACCGAAGCCAATGAGGTCTGCAAAGCGATCGGAGGGACAATGTTTCAGGAAGAAGTGTTCCACTGGTAAATATATTATTTCAACACAATTTATTATTTCAACAAAATTTATTTATTTATATCGAAAAGTATCGAATTTCAAATTATAAAATACTGAGACTCTTTCTTGTGTCTCCTGGAGAGCAAATTAATAAACTGGTGGTCGCTCGAGCGCTAGAGAGGAATGTATTGTACAATAGAAATTTTTTTTTTGAAAATCTTAGATAAATTTTCATTGATTCCATAATTTCAATATCGTTAGTCTTTAAACGAGCTCAAACTAATTTAACAAATATCAATTAATGGCGTTAGGTTAACGGAAAAATAAAACTACAGAACTGAAATTTGTTGCTTAAATGTGTTGTGTGAGCTGCAATTACTCTCAAATTCAAAAAAAATTCTGATTTGTGACCTTTTTTATCTAGTTAACGTCGAATCAGTTTTCCTTATTTGGAAAATAAATTCGTTTATTTTGGAGTGTAGTGGTTTGTTCGTCTTCCTCGCCCACGCAATATAACATAACAAGCGTAACCTACGCTTGAGCGTATCGAAATAATCTTAACTGTCACACAACAGATGTACTACACATTATTTACTACACATGACATGTTGACCAGACTGGTCATAAATTTATTTCGAATTGTTTTATTTGTAGAGCAAGGTACTCAAAAATAAATAATTTGATAAAAATTTGTCGAAAAAGTTTTTAATTTCACGTTAAATTTGTCTCAAAGAGTTTTGTTTTACGAAAATATGGAGGTACACTATTTTCGTCGGGAATTTTCTTTCTATCTTTTGCTATGAGAATTGCGTAGGCGTTAATTTTTATACATTATGTATACAGTATTATGTATACATTGTATACAATTTAAATATGGGTGTGTTGATATCAAACAGATTGTCAGAAATACACTTTGATAATTCTATTGCTGTCAATGAAAAAAAAATTTCAAAACATTTAGAACATAGTCTAGAAATTTCCATAGAAAATATTAAATATTTTCCGCTTACACATTTCTCTATAGTTTAAGATAGGCTTTTTTAAATTCCCGACGAAAAAAATTCCCGACGAAAATAGTATACCTCAAAATATGTCGCAAAAGTCATTTTAGCACTTTTTATATTTCGGTTTGGTTATTCATAATAAATGTGCCTAATGAGGTGGTCAACGCAAATCAGGACAGAAATATCTTTTGACCTTTATTTCTCCTGGAACGTTTGAAACTTTATAGTTTCTTTATTAAGAATCGATAAGCGGCAATTTAAGAGTCCTAACTACTCTATAACAGGGAAGGGCATCCGAGCAGATTTTGCTGATCGGATCGGAAATTTTGGGACTAAAAATTTTTGCTGATCGAATCGGATCGGACCCGAGCTGGAAAAAAATGTGATCGGATCTGATCGGAAGCCCGATTTGAAATTTGCTGATCGGATCGGTGATCAGACCTGATCGGATCGGACTAGCTCAGATTTTCACATTGTTTGGAAAAATGCATAGATACTGAAACAACGTGTGATTTGACGTAGCTAAAAGGCTTAACGGGGTGGGTGCATTTTGACAGATTTTTAATTTTTTTCTCTTGATAGGAAACTTTTTGCCACTTGGAAATTTTCGGATAAAAACTTTTTCGAACGAAAGTTGGCACTTTCGAGCTTCTCGAAAAAAACGAAATTTTGGCACATCGTAAGAAAACTTTTTTTACATGAGATGAATGAAATAAATTTAATTCGGTGGATGGGTCAGCTCAATAATTTCGCAATTTTAAGTGTCATATTTTTTTGTTACTTTTGATTAATGAGGGAATCAACCGATTTCTCCCAAGCCGTAGTTTCGTAGCAAAAATTATGATTCAGACTCTGAATTTCAGAGTATAAACAAGAGCGAAGAAACAAAACGAGGACATATTTGAACAAAGTAGAAAGCCGCATTATCAGTATTTTCAGCCAGTGATTTCAGAAAAATACTCATTTCTTGATCAAAAATTTTGAAAATATTTCAAATTATTTTCGACCAAAAATCACAAAACCTTGTCATATGATTTTTCAAATAGTATATAAAAAATATGTGGTCACTTACGCGAAAAGTTAAAGTGATTTGAAAAAAATTTGAACAAAAAATAGGGCATTTTTTATAATGTTCGAAACTTTTTTCAAAAATTTCTCACCATTTGTCAAATTCAAAAAGTTTAATTTTTCTTAAAAAGCAATAATTCGAAAATTCTGTTGTCACAAAAGTTGCCTGGATTATGAAACATTACTTTGATGGTATATTGAGAAGAATTTATAAACAAAGTAAAAAGTTTTTTATCAAGAGCCCATATCCGTATCTGTCAAAATGCACCGACCCCCTTAAGGGAGTACTGGTCGCATTTTAAGGCCAAAAAACAGGGTTTTCAGCGTCGCCTCAATGGAATACTAGAAACAGCACGAACATATGGATTTCAGTTTAGGGATAATTGAACATTAATCTTGCTTCCACAAAACACATCGGAGGCCTCTGATTAGCCGACCAATCAGGAACGACCTTTCAAAAGTGGCACTATTTTTCACTNAGTGAAAAATAGTGCCACTTTTGAAAGGTCGTTCCTGATTGGTCGGCTAATCAGAGGCCTCCGATGTGTTTTGTGGAAGCAAGATTAATGTTCAATTATCCCTAAACTGAAATCCATATGTTCGTGCTGTTTCTAGTATTACATTGAGGCGACGCTGAAAACCCTGTTTTTTGGCCTTAAAATGCGACCAGTACTCCCTTAATAGGCCGTATTAGTTGTTAAAAAGTGAAAAATTGCATTTTTGTTATTAAAGTGGGTTTCACATAATGTCATTTGGGGTCAAGTCAGAACAGTTTTTGCCATTTTTTGGAGCGAAAGAGAAATTAAAATTTTGAAGATTTTTGAAAAATAATTGAAAAACTAATATTTTTCTAGCGATAAATTTTATATATTTCTCTTCATTATTAAAAATAAATTTCATAGCTGAATAATTCAACAATTAATAACTTTAAAAATCAGTATATATTAAGATAAAAATTTCAATGAAAAAATCAGCGAAAGACTGTTTTTTTTTAAATATGATCAATTTTAATTTGAAATATAGGTTAAAAATTTAACGAAGGCCGATGAAAAAATATATTTGGATTCAATTTAAAGGATTATTATATCCTGGATATATGAATTTATTTAATTTTTAATATTTCGAACAATAATGAAGAATTAACATATTTAATTTTCGAATTTTAAAAAAATGAGCATTCAATCGCCGAAGATTGGTAAATAAACAATAGAAATTTGTTTCAATTTTCAAAATCAAATTTTGGAAAAAAGAGCCCTTATCGGCCATAGGCAGATAATTGAGAATTCAAATTTTTTTTGGAAGCAACAGCTCCAAATCCGGGCTGTATAATTGGGATTGATATTTTAAAATTTCTGACTTTCAAGAAATTGAGCCTCACAATTTTTGAATAAAATTTCAAATTTTTGAATAAATTTCAAAATTTTTAAATAAATTTCAAATTTTTAAATAAAATTTCAAATTTTTGCAAATAATTTTTAATTTTGAAATAAATTTTTTTTTATCTTTTAGTTTCAATTTTAGTTTTTCAAATCAAATTTCCAATTTTAAATAATTTGGATAAAAATGTTCAAATTTTTTCATCAAATTATAAATTTTTGAAAAAGGTTTGTCGAATCATTTTCTGAGAAAACGAGAGGGAATGAATTATTTTTATTCCGATTGGAATCGTTTTTTCGGTTACATGACTCCAAATTAAGTCAAAACTACTCCGCAAAACCTTTTAGTTTGGCTTTTAAGCTTCCGGTGCGCAAAAATTTATCCGATCTGAATCACATAACCGATCAGATCGACGAAAATGTCAAGATATGATCAGTACAGTACTGCTATACAAAAAAAATAAGTGACTATCTCAAAAAACTCAGGAAGAGATAGACTTTTACATTTTGCCAAAGAGGTATTTCCGGCGAAGTGACTATAAATGCGATCATTTTCGAAACCTGATTGACGCCAGTTGACGCAAATTGTATTTCTGGTTGAATCAATATCTACTCTGATATACTCTATTTAAAGCGTAAACAGACTACAAAACCAGGTTTTTGGCCAATTTTTGCGTTGACCACTTCCTACCACACGTTATTAACGTTTAGCCTATATTGAGGTACCAACTGTCAATTTTCGAAAACATGACAAATACTTTTCGCTTTTTAGGTCAGTGAGTGGTTTCCAATCTGCAGGTGGTGGGTTGTAAACAAGCTGTAGAAATGTACAACTTTGCTCATGGTCGTCTATACGAAGCGAAAAATATGCTCGCCAACCTCACCCCTCGAATTTTAACTGGGTATCGAGCAAATGCTGCCTGGACAAACTGGTGTTTTCAACCTAGGCGATGAATGTATTGATACACAGACAAATACGGCAACTTGGTATTTTTATCGAGCATTCTGATACTTGGCACACAGGGCGCGGGTTCGGAACCCGGGAAAATTTGAACTTTTAAGAAAATCAATTCAATTAATAACGAATTCAAAATTTTAACATAGAAATTTGAAAATCAAAAACAATTATCAAACAAAAATTTTTGCGGGAAACTTTAAGTTTAAAATTTAGAGAAGCAATTGAATTTTTTCATGAATCGTCCTCAAATTTTATTTTAATTGGAAAATTCCTATGTTTTCCGGGTCTGAACCTTACACCAAGGAGCTGATGATTTTTGACTGTAATAATTCACAAATGACCAGTGCAATCAATTCGGATTTCAAAAACTTCAAGTGAACATTCCGGACGGCCAGCTAATGCGAATGACTGTCTTGTCTTTGATTTAGGTTAGTTTATAAATAAATTGTTATTTCCTTACACTTCAAAGCACGAAAAGTAACACCTGCCAAAGCCTATTTTTAGGCGCTTCTTTGAGCGATATATACGGAAAACTCAAAATAATACAGTTTGTCTTTTTTTTCGGAGGGAAAATTTAAGGATGGTTCAGGAAAATCCACGTGAGAAATTAGCGAGAATTCTCTCGCCCTTCATTTAGTTTCGCCGCGTAAAAAATGCAATACCGTTAAATTTTTTTTTAGAATATAATTAATTGAAACCACATAAAAATTTTCGAATATGAAGTCCGTAAACTTGATAAATTCGAGATAAAATAGAGAATAGTTTGATGAAGATTTTAAAAATTTTTAGAGAAATCCTCAAGAACAAAATTGATAATTAAATAGAGAACTTTTCGACAAAATTGAATTGTAAGTTTTGAGCGTTGTATTTATACGCCATTTGGACGTTTTGAAATATGTTTCCTTAAAATAGCGTTTTTGACGACAGACGCTTTTGATGAAGTAAATTTATATTAATAAATTTTTAACAGGGGGCCTAATATCGCCGAAAGTTTTCTCGAAAAAAATCCGGCGAATATGGCAATTTCGACATACGATACGACGTGCTCCTGAAACATATTAGCTGTTTTTTAAGCCAAAATTTGTATATAATACGGCTTTTGAAACGCACTGACTTGATCGAATTAGTCGTTTTCAAAAAGCCGCATTAATATAGAAAATTTGCCAAAAAAACTAGCTAATAAACTTTATATGGAGCATTACAAAAAATGTTAATCAAGTTTGCGTTCAAAAATAAAAAATTCGTCGCGTTTAGAATATAAGTCATTATTTTGATAAATTATTTCAATTTTTTAAGAAGTTTACAGCAGATTAACATAAATTGAAAATACCGAACTGTAGAATTAGTACTCCACCAACCACAATTAATTAAAAATTCAAAAGTAATTTTTTGGAAATTCAACCTTGAATATGACGTCAATTTGGAATGTAATTTGTGACTGAAAACCTTAACCACACGCAAGTTACTCATCATTGGCTATTCATTTTTCATGCAGAATTAATAAAATTGATACCCCGACAACTTTATATTTAGCTACTAAGTTATTCGTTGTTATCGTTGTCCGATAGCAATCAATACTGGATGACTCTTGGGTGCGACCTACGCGGAATCCTGGAGTCTGTGACGCTNAAAACTAATATTTTCTAGCGATAAATTTTATATATTTCTCTTCATTATTAAAAATTTCATAGCTGAATAATTCAAATTAATAACTTTAAAAAATCGAGTATATATTAAGATAAAAATTTCAATGAAAAAATCAGCGAAAGACTGTTTTTTTTAATATATGCATCAATTTTAATTTGAAATATAGGTTAAAAATTTAACGAAGGCCGATGAAAAATATATTTAGGATTCAAATTTTAAAGGATATTATATCCTGGATATATGAATTTATTTATATTTTTAATGTTTCGACAATAATGAAGAATTAAATATTTATTTTCGAATTTTTGAAAAAATGAGCATTCAATCGGCCGAAGATGGTAAATAAACAATAGAAATTTGGTTTCAATTTTCAAAAATCAAATTTTGGAAAAAATGAGCCCTTATCGGCCATAGGCAGATAATTGAGAATTCAAATTTTTTTTTGGAAGCAACAGCTCCAAATCGGCTGTATAATTTGGGATTGATATTT
>SCLH01000465.1:72500-98414 GCA_004367855.1 Oikopleura vanhoeffeni | reverse complement strand
AATAAAATTTCAAATTTTTAAATAAAATTTCAAATTTTTGCAAATAATTTTTAATTTTGAAATAAATTTTTTTTTATCTTTAGTTTTCAATTTTAGTTTTTCAAATCAAATTTCCAATTTTAAAATAAATTTGGATAAAATGTCAAAATTTTTCATCAAATTATAAAATTTTTGAATAAAGGTTTTGTCGAATCATTTTCTGAAAACGAGAGGGAATGAATTATTTTTTATTTCCGATTGGAATCGTTTTTTCGGTTACGATGACTCCAATTAAGTCAAAACTACTCGCAAAACCTTTTAGTTTGGCTTTTAAGCTTTCCGGTGCGCAAAAATTATCCGATCTGATCACATAACCGATCAGATCGGACGAAATATTTGACGGATCGGAAGCACATTTCAAAATTTGCTGATCGGATCGGAAAAAACCGAGCGGCAAAAAATGTGATCGGATCGAAAAAAAACGATCTGATCGGATCCGCTCGGTTTTTTCCGAGCAGATATTTTGGCTCTAGAAAGTACTATGCTAGAAATAAATAATTTTAGTTGGAAGTTAAATTGAGAGCTTTGAAGCTCAGTTTTCAACGTAGATAAATAAAAGTTATATTTTTGGAAACTACAATGAAGTTACTACATTGAATTTTGAGCCAGATGTTTTTTTTCGAAACTAAATTAAATTTTCGCTTGTGATTTCGACGTTGCTGGAGAAAAACTTAGCAATCAAAATTTGAGAAAACAGCGACAGACAATTGTTTAGTCTTTGTTAATATGCTACTCAAAAAAAATTGAGGGACCAGAAAGGTTTTGAAAACCCATAATTTTAAGGCTAAAATAGGTGTTTTTTCTAGATTTCAAGCGATATGCATTCAAATCGCAAATTCTTAGAGCAAAAATATCAAGATATGATCAGTACGGTACTTATACAAAAAAATAAAGTTGATATCTCAAAAACTCAGGGAAGAGATAGACTTTTAATTTTGCAAAGAGGATATTTCCGGCGGAAGTGACTATAAATGCGATCATTTTCGAACCTGATTTGACGCCAGTTGACGCAAATATTGTATTTCTGGTTGAATCATATCTATCTGATATCTCTATTAAGCGTAAAACAGACTACAAAACCAGGTTTTTGGCCAATTTTGCGTTGACCACTTCCTTAACCACACGATTATTAACGTTATAGCCTATAAATTAAAGGGTACCAACTGTCAATTTTCGAAGACATACAAATACAATTTTGCTTTTTAGGTTCAGTGATGGATTTTTCCAATCTGCAGGTGGTGGGTGTAAACAAGCTGTAGAAATGTACAACTTTGCTCATGGTCGTCTATACGAAGCGAAAAATATGCTCGCCAACCTCACCCCTCGAATTTTAACTGGGTATCGAGCAAATGCTGCTGGAACAAACTGGTGTTTTCAACATGGCGATGAATGTATTGATACACAGACAAATACGGCAATTGGTATTTTTATCGAGCATTCTGATACTTGGCACACAGGCGGGGTTCGGACCGGGGAAAATTTGAACTTTTAAGAAAATCAATTTAATTAATAACGAATTCAAAATTTTAACATAGAATTTGAAAATCAAAAACAATTATCAAACAAAAATTTTTGCGGGAAACTTTAAGTTTTAAAATTTAAGAAAGCAATTGAATTTTTTTTCATTCGTCCTCAAATTTTATTTTAATTGGAAAATTCCTATGTTTTCCGGGTCTGAACCTTACACCAAGGAGCTGATGATTTTGACTGTAATAATTCACAAATGACCAGTGCAATCAATTCGGAATTTCAAAAACTTCAAGTGAACATTCCGGACGTGCCAGCTAATGCGAATGACTGTCTTGTCTTTGATTTAGGTTAGTTTATAATAAATTGTTTATTTCCTTACACTTCAAAACGAAAAAGTAAACACCTGCCAAAGCCTATTTTTAGGCGCTTCTTTGAGCGATTATACGGAAAACTCAAAATAATACAGTTTGTCTTTTTTTCGAGGGAAAATTTAAGGATGGTTCAGGAAAATCCAGTGAGAAATTAGCGAGAATTCTCTTCGCCCTTCATTTAAGTTTCCCGCGTAAAAAATGCATACCGTTAAATTTTTTTTTTTTAGAATATAATTAATTTGAAAACACATAAAAATTTCGAATATGAAGTCCGTAAACTTGATAAATTCGAGATAAAATAGAGAATAGTTTGATGAAGATTTTAAAAATTTTTAGAGAAATCCTAAGAACAAAATTGATAATTAAATAGAGAACTTTTCGACAAAATTGAATTGTAAGTATTTGAGCGTGTTATTTATACGCCATTTGGACGTTTTGAAATATGTTTGCCTTAAAATAGGCGTTTTTGACGACAGACGCTTTTGATGAAGTAAATTTATATTAATAAATTTTTTAACAGGGGGGGCCTAATATCGCCGAAAGTTTTTCTCGGAAAAAATCCGGCGATATTGGGCAATTTCGACTATCGATTACGCGTGCTCCTGAAACATATTAGCTTGTTTTTTAGCCAAAATTTGTATATAATACGGCTTTTGAAAACGACTGACTTGATCGAATTAGTCGTTTTCAAAAGCCGATTATATAGAAAATTTGCCAAAAAAACTAGCTAATAAACTTTATATGGAGACATACAAAAAATGTTAATCAAGTTTGTCGTTCAAAAATAAAAAATTCGTCGGCGTTTGAAATAAAGTCATTATTTGATAAATTATTCAATTTTTTAAGAAGTTTTACAGCAGATTAACATAAATTGAAATACCGAAATGTGTAGAATTACGTACTCCACCAACCACAATTAATTAAAAATTCAAAAGTAATTTTTTGGAAATTCAACTTTGAAATATGACGTCAATTTTGAGAATGTAATTTGTGATGAAAACCTTAACCATCCACGCAAGTTTGCAATATTGGCTATTCATTTTTCATGCAAGATTAATAAAATTGAACCCCGACAACTTTATTATTTAGCTACTAAGTTATTCGTTGTTATCGATTGTGATAGCAATCAATATGATGTCTTTGCGTGCGATCGCGAATCCTGGAGTTGTGACGCTCCAGATCCTGGACAAAAAACTTGCTCTCACGATTGCTCTCCAACAGGCCATTGTTCATGTCCTGAGACTCATTTTCTCACCGATTTCTTTACTTGTACTGAAAAATCTACCGCCGAAGAGATAGAATGTTACGATACTCACATGGTGGCCTGGTTCGATGTTGCACAGGTAGGGTTCGCACTCGGAAAATTGTAAACATAACGGATTAATTCAACTGTAAACAAAACCGAAATTATGTAGAAGTTAAAAATTAACAAATAAACGTTAAAATTTTTTCAAGGGAACTTAGAACTGAGAATTTAATGCTGATGTTTTAATTGTTAATTTTTAAAGAGTCCAATCTCGTCTCGATCTAAGATTTTTAATCTTAATAATGAGGTCATAAGAACTCCAAAGAGATGAAGAATAAATTGATGGCAATAGGTGTAAATTGCATTATGCCAAATAATTTCATTTTTCGAGCTCCCATTATTTTAAATTTAATAATAAGATTTTGAAAAAACTTTTTTTTAATTTTTTTATAATTGAGCAAGTTTAGTGAAAGTGTTATACTTGCCACTTCAGGCAAGCTTTCAGGATTTAAACGGTTCTGACTGACCAAGAATAAACACAAAATGTATTATTATTTCATATTTCATTGGTGTGATTCTCTAAACGGGAAAAATAGGAATGAGCAACAAAACCGATTTGGTTGTTTGCTCCACAATGATTAGGCAGGCGCGAAAACACCAATTTTGTCTCATTCGAGATACGGTATTCTGTCACAGCTCCACCAGACCAATTGTAGTGCTTTCGCGTCGATTCTTTCTCTGTGTTCCACCATTTCCAACGAACACACCACAAATTGGCTTTTTAAGGTTAAACCGACCTGTTTTATTAATTTCATATATATCTCGAATTCGAGATTCCTGGGTCATATTAACTAAACCCTCTTCCCCCAGATTTGAGGACAGGATTTTGAGTTCGAGACATTAATTTGTCAAATCGAACATTTTTTAAATTGAATGAGCCTTGGGAGAAAAACCCATTTTTTGAAGAAAAATGCAGCGTGAAAGACGGGTTGTGAACTTTTATTTTTTTTAATTTGTTTCATTTTTAATAACAAATTGAGTTTCATTTGGTGGATTTGTTTTTTGATTAAATTTTTTAACAATTTTCTTTCGTTTTTTGAAGAATCGGATTCGAACTTTTTGGCATTGTCCGATTCTAGTTTATTTTTGAGAAAAAAGATTCTGATTTTTTCGGTAAGATCTCAATTTTAAAAATTATTTTTGCGCGTTTTGCTCGAATTTTT
This sequence comes from Oikopleura vanhoeffeni, assembly GCA_004367855.1. NCBI lineage: Eukaryota > Metazoa > Chordata > Appendicularia > Copelata > Oikopleuridae > Oikopleura > Oikopleura vanhoeffeni. The sequence goes on along the minus strand of SCLH01000465.1, from coordinate 94,065 downwards.
CGGCGTTGTCCTTTTCATTTTTTAAAGAATCGCGCACTTTTTGGCGTTGTCCGATTCTAATTTATTTTTCGCGGAAAAGGATCTTGTTTTTTCGGCGAAATATTTTTGCGTCTAAAAAATGAAGAAATTATCTGTTGCAGTTTCAATTTTTTTATCAAATGATGCTTTAAAAACATCATCGGTGGCTTTGGTGCGTAATTCTTACAAAAAAGTTATTAATTCAATATGTAAATCCATTTTTATTTATCTCCCAAAATAAATTATTGGAACGTTTTTTCTTTTATTTTTTAATTGGAATTTTTATTTTTAATTGAAACGTCATTACAAATTTATGATTATTTTTTTGAATTTAAATAGCAGAATTTTCATTTTTAACAATTTTTGTCCGCCATTTCAGCGTCTCTACTTATGAAAAGTAGGAAGTTTTTGTGCTTGATAAAGCGTCACTACTTATTTAAGTAGGAAAGTTTGTGCTTATTAAAGCGATCGACTACAGTCACTTGGGACGTAGGATTTTTTTCGCTGCAAGACCGTCTCTAAGTAAGAACGTAGGAAATCAGGGCGAGCCTCTTCGTGTATAAAAAACACGGTATTATAAATCAATTAAGATTTATATCTAAAACATAAGAACACAATTTTTATAAATGACAAAAAAAAATAATCTCTATTTTTTTTTCTCTTGAAATATGTTTAAACTTGGTCAGCCAAGTTTTTCTTGTACCACTGTTATACTTGGCACTTTAGGCAAGCTTTCAGGATTTAAATGCGGGTTCTGACTGACACAAGAATAAACGCAAAATGTATTATTATTTCATATTGTATTGATGTGATTCTCTAAACGGGAAAAATAGGAATGAGCAACAAAACCGATTTGGTTTGTTGCTTGACAATGATTAGGCAAGCGCGAAAACACCAATTTTGTCTCGTTCGAGATACGGTATTCTGTCACAGAAGTAATGATTACTTTAGTGATTTAACTTTCATGATTAACTTAGTAATCTTCTCATAACTTAAAAATCACTTGTTTGAGAATATCGATCCAAAAATAGAACTCAAGGCCAAATCTTAAGAGCGTTTTTTATATCACGTTCGGTTTTACTTTTGTCCTGGTTCTCCCGGTCCGAACCCAAAGCGCAGGTGAATTTTGTCTCGGCCCTTACCGTTATTGACGATGTTGCATGCCCGAATGCCGTTACAGTCGTTGGGGAAAAGTATCGAGTTGAGGTTGGCCTTGACGATTGTGGGACTACTGTAGAGTATGAAACTGGAGAGAATGGTCAGTATACTTATATAGTCAGGCTTTTCGAACATGTAACTAGAATTTGAAGTTTTTGAGACAAAGCATTTTTGCAAAAAAATACTAATCTGTGAATGACTTTAAAATTTCAAAATATGGGTGATTTCGATGATCAACGATTTGAATATTTACATTTTCTAGCGTCAGTAAAAATTTCCGGCTCATTCCGACAATTTTTTCTTGATTTATTATTTTGTACCAGGTTGTTATTTTAACGCTCACACTCTCAGGTTGAAACGGCAAAATTTTAGTTTGCTAATTTTTTTTATTTACATGAAGATCATTTTTAGTTACACATGTGACATGTAGATCTAAATTGTAAGCTACAATTTGTAGTCTTTAAAAAAAATTACGTTCAGTACAATACAAATTTAAAAAAATTGTCAGTTACTGTTCAAAAATGTAAAACCGTTTTGAAATTGCCTATGTTTAAGCTAAAAATATTTCTGGAAATATTTTTCGAAAAATCAAGCTGAAACATAGGCCATTTTAAAACAGTTACTTTTGAACAGTACCTGACAATTTTTTTTCTACTGAACGTTAAATTTTTTTGAGTGCTTCAATTTGCACAAAATTATAAAATAAAATAAGTTTTTATGATATATCGAAGAACCTGCCTAGTGTAATTTTAATGTCAATCGTCTATGTTTTTATGTTGTTATTGACATAAAAATTACACTAGGCAGGTTCTTCGATATACATGATGAATATACAATCTTTAAAATTTAAACTATTGTATATTCTATCATAAAAACTTGAGTTTCGATAGTTTAGAACCATTTTCAAAAGTGAAAATTTGTATAAGATAAATAATACTTGAACTTGAGCACTCAATCCAAAAATTCATGGAAACAGTTTTATTGGGGAATTATCAGTTAAAAAATTAAGTCCCCAGTAGGCTGGTAGGTTTAATGGGATTAGTAATCCCGGATTACCCATTTTTGAGTAAAGGGAGATAATATTCTCAATCTTTTGTATATTCAAACTGTGGCAGCGTGTTTTGATGAAAAGCCTCAAATGTGTGAATACGGTTAAAGTAGTTACTAAATTTGCTTTTAATTATAGAGAAGTGGAATTGGAAGTGTTCGTAAATTAGCGTAGATTTTTGTTGAGGTTTTTAATATTGAAAGGAGTCATCCCGTTTCTTTTCAGCTAATATTTTCTCATAGTGGGGACAAGAAAGGCAATGCTAAGTTGAAAGTGGTTTTGTATTCGAGAATTAAGAGGTCGTATGCATTGACCGATATAGTTTTCACTACATGGGCACACAAACTCATAAATAGTTTCGGCTGTGTCAAATTTGATGACTACGGGACCTTTCGATGCTCTACTTAAAAGTTGGCTGATTTTTACGGTTTTTAAAGCCAAGTTTATGTGTATCTATGGGAGAACATTTTAAATTTTCCTAACAAGTTGTTTCGCATAATATTTTGTTTTATGTGAAGAGTTATTTAAAATAAGGGTTGAATCATAAGGATTATTTTCTGGTTTCTCTTTTATTTATAAAGGAAATCGGGTATTGATTTTGTATAGAAAGACCTTAAGTTTTATTAAACCGTCTCAAAGGTTCTCATATGTTGAGCTGGAGTCTAATTAGTGAAATTGAGTCAATTTAATTGACCAAACAAAATTGAAATCAGATATCTTTTAGACATGACAGAGCTTCTGTTGTTTTAAAAAATTGGGTTTTTACCGTTTTTCGGTATTTTTTTTATTCAATGGTGTTTTTTCCTGATACATAAAAATGTTTAGCAAAAAAAATGCTGTTCCAACCTAACCCTTGTATGATATAATAAAAGGATGCCCAATTTACAGTTTGAACAGCCTTTTGAAAGTCTTCGAAAATTCAATCAAAACAGCGCCCATTACTGACATCATCAACATCGAATCAAATGTGGCGCATAGTTTTAAGTGTAAGTTTGATGCGATAACAGTCGTAGACGATATCAACGGCGACGAAGCAGCATGTCTATTAGACCCACTTTGTCAAGGTGGAGGTGGTTACAATGTTACAGTAGTGAAAGAAACCCTAGATAAAAATGAATTTGGGTCGTTCACTTTTGGCCTAGATACTTACAGCTAGGGTACCCAATCATTTTCCAGACCGAAAAGATAATTCCAGAGAATGGCGTTTGTCTTTTCATATTAATTTTTAAAATGTGCAATTAGATCACCTATATAACATCTGTTTAAGAACTAGTTTTCACACCCACAAGCCTCTTAAGGTACAGGTGTCTCTTGAGGTATTGGTGGCTGGAATTGAATTTTCTCTTTAAAAAAGTAGCCCTACAGCTTGCGAAAAAACATTTCATTTTTTTGTTTGCATACACTCCTTCACACATAAGCAACACAAGATGACTTACGCCAAAATGGAAAAACTATCTCCTCCCGGATTTATGTCGACATTAGCTGAAATTTAACCATAACTTGTAAAAATTATAGGCCAAATTTTATCGCGAGCGGTTAATCAAATTTCGTTCTTTTTTCTCGAAAATATGAAAAAAACCACCGATTTTTGGCAATTATTTGTTGCAGAAACTATCTCCGCTTAGGAAAAATTATAAAATATATACACCAACTAGGTCAGTGTAATTTTTTTTAAAGCTAGCTGATGCAAAAACAAAACTTAAACTTGAGCAATTTTTTGACAGCGAACTCAAAAAAAGCCACTGAAACACTGATTATAAGTTGGCTTACGTCAAGATGATATTTTGACGTTTTAATCGTTAAATTGAAGCAAACATACTTTTTTTAATTCATTTTGAAGAAAATAAAAAAAAAACGAGCAAATTTTAGTTTAATTTGCTGTGCCATGGCATGCCATGATAATAAAATGATTTTCATCATTGATTTCAACATTCGATTTTCGTATGAAAAAGTTTATAGTTACCCTTTTACAGTGACGATAGTTTCGACCAAAAGACTACTGGTAGTCCTGCTCGAGTAGGTGAAACTTTGCACTATGCCGTACTTCCTGTCAAAACTTTGTCAAACATTGTCTACCAGACTACAACCTGTTCTGTTTTGAACCATGATAAAAGTGTGTCGTATGTTTTGTTCGATGATCAGGCTGGTGATAATGAAAAAGTGGACTCTTATGTTAATCCAGTCAGATTCCGACCTTATTTCTTTGATGAGCTAGATAGTGAAACTTGTGCTGTTGATGACAAGGACAAATTTTCATATACTGTATTTGAGTTTATGGATGTGAACGCTGGTAATGCTGCTGGAGATGGACAAGATCAACATATTAGTTTATGGTTAGAAATGAGATTTAAAAATTATTATTTTGAACACACATTAAGAACAATTGTATATTTGTTATTCATTTGTAAAAATATTTTGATTTTGTAGGTTTTTCGTCAGTTTAGTACCGTGCAGTTAAGGAAATGTTCGATGGTCTTATTTTTGAAATATGAGTAATCTTTAGCAAAAAACGGGAAAAACTTACCACCAATGAAATATTATGACATAAACAGGGATTTCACATGACAACCTATATTTTTATAGCAATTCCACATCAACTGAATTGTATAAAAATATCAAAATCAACTATTTTTACAGCATATATATGAGAAAGTTTCTCAGAGAAACTTTTTCTGCTGATAATTGAAAAAGCTTGCCCATTTTCGGTGCAAATAATTAGTCTTAAATTTTTTGTTATCACTAGAACATGTTTTGACTGCAAACATTGAAAAAAACTTTCGGCGAAATAGTAATTCAAAAATACAGTTCATAAATTACAGCATGTTTTCGGTCTGAATTAACGGCTGAAAACAAACTGACAACGATTATTGGTCAATGAGCACAACAAATTTTTAAACACTCGCGTATGTGTGAATTCAAAAGTTTTTATTGGCGGAGGTCACTTTCAGCAAAAAGCAGAGATCGAAACAAAAATCATATATCCCTTTATCACACTTTTGTGACAATCCCGGCCCTGATTAGTAAACGAAGTATGTTTTTTAGTACCTACATTCGTACTACTTAACGTACATAATGTACTAGACCAAACTAGAAAATAACAACCTTCTTCGTAAAGGGATATACAGTGTAGTGTTTTGGCATTTGTCAATTTCAAGTGAACTTTTGTTCACTAAATAATAACAGTATGTGACTAGTCAAAGTGCTCTTACAGATTAAACGGTATCTATCTTGAAAAACTTTATAATATTACAAAATCAAAAAAATGTTATAAATAATCAATTATTAAAAAATTGCAAAACTCAGCCTTGTTCGAAAAAATATCTGAGAATTTTTATTTCTAACCCTGTATTAGCTGCTCGGTCAAGGTCTGTATCAAGGAGGACGATATGACAAATTCACCATGTGCTAGTTCTACATGTGAATTCTGGGAAGGTGCTAATTCTGGAACTGCATCCAGAAAACGAAGATCTGCTGAACCAAAAGTTTCATTAAATTTTGATACTGAAATTTCATTTTCAACAAAGAATTTTTGAAAACAGCTATCTTAGACTCGTCTAAGATTTTAGAATTTTAGTATCATTTTATGAATTTCTTTTTATACAAATGTCATTGAAATTTGAATTTTTCTATTTTGTAAAATAATGTAAAGATTTTATCGCTTTAATCTTCAAAACTAAGAAGGCACCGATTGAATTCCGAAAAACCTAATTTTTCTTCGCGTGATAAAGAGGCTGAATTACCGTTTGATTTTTATCTTTATTACTGAACAAGGTTGACAATTTGCTCTTGTTTTTTATAACCGCACAAACTTCGAGGGCAATTTTGTCAACCCCTTTCTAATCAACCCCTTTCTAAGCATTTTTAACTGGTTAAAATCATTAACAGGTTTCGCTCAAAAATACCGGCTAAAGATTGCAAAAAAGGTAAGATTGGTCAGTCTAATGAACTCTGTATTTCGAAGATTTATTTTTAACATGCTTGTCGAATAAACACCATTAATGCATTAAAATCTGTCTTTTTATTGGTCACAGCAAGAAAATATTCATAGTCTAATTAAATTTCACTTGAAGCATACTTTCGTAAAATTTTTGCATTTCTACTTTTGATATCAGCCTTTAATTTATTGCCTCTTGGGATCCACGTTTCAATAGGAGCGCAGCTATAAAAAGGTTAAACAGTGTTTATTTATAAAAATATTTAAAATTTATATCTAAAAACGATGAACTACTGTTCGGACCCGTACCTATTAGGTTCTTCATACATTTTTAATAAAGCTTGCTGAAAGTGAAAATGGAATAAAACCCAATTTCTGAATGTTTCGGTCATTCTTGCCGCTGCATGTGCTTCTTTCCAGCCCTGAATTACATTGATAAAGTCGGAAATTAGCTGTTCCTGTCAACCGAATTATAAACCGCGCAAACACTCAAAACGCCGAATAATCATAAAAATCATGTCCCATTAAGGGGGTACTGTTCACTATGAAAATTTTTCTGTTAATTGAAGGGGGTATCCGACACTTTTTACTGACTTTCAAACGTCTTTCAAGAATTAAATAAATAAGGTAGGTTTTAAATTTTGGACAGAATCGGAAGAGTCGATTTTTAATGCCAATTTTCAAATTTAAAAGTTTTTAGCTGAGGTCGCTGGCCTTTAAAGCCTCTAGAAAAATCCAAAAGTCTGAAATAAAAAAACATTGCCTACCTTCGTCTGATTATTGAGAATAATCCTTTTGTTCATTTTTAAAACCTTTCTACGGGCCAGAATTTTGAATTTTCGCGTAAGTTGCGCTTAATTGCAGAATCATATTTTTTGAAGTGACATTCTGATGCATTCAGATGCACAATTATCGTTTTTCTTGGGACCGGTTTATCAAATAAAGATTTATTAACACCGCAGGTGGCGCTAAAGTCAAAATAAAAAAACTTATAATTCGCTCTACCGCCTCCTGTGTAGCTGCGGAGAAAGTGGGCAATTTCCCTAATCAATTTAAACATTTTTCACTCACAAGTTGTGAGTCACAACCTCCCCCTACATTTAAAATCGACCAATCATATGCAAACATTATTTTCTCGATTAACTTACATCATGTACTAAAAAAGCATTATTTAACACGGCAAAAGTATAGCCAGCAACATGAAGTTCACAGATTTGCTCGATTCGATCAAAGCCATATTGTTTGAACCTTTCATCAAATAATGGCACGCTTCGACGAGCGATATAAAACGGCTCCCAACTCTTGTTCCAAGATGCATTATATAAAACTTCCATGTTGGCATTTCCAGCTATATCCAGCCACTTTTCATGCTGTTCAGGTTCGTGACACCATCTACAAGTCTGAATTTTGAGTTTTATTAAGTAGGTGGGATCATCAATTTTTTTAGTTGTACTGTCACATTAAGATTATAGCGGACATTTTAGAAGTAATAAAAAAACAAAGCGAGCAAGTTTTGAAATATTTTCGAAGCTTGTATTCAAAAAAAGGGAATTTTCAGCATCAAATATTGAAAATATGGAATTATTTTTTCGAAAAAGTTTTATCGCCGTTTTTCACTCCGTATGATCCAGGAATAAATTAACTGATATCTTGAAATTATTTTTCGAAGTTTTTTAACTTGGGACAGCCTAGTGGGATGAGCAAACCAAAGTTCAAAATTGAGATTTAAACTCCTTTTCAATTAAACATATCAGAAATTGGTAATACTAGGCCTCTTTTTGCTTAACACGCCTACGCGTTTTTGCTACAAGCATTCGTTCAACTTTAAAGGGGTTGTATAATACTCGTGGAAACAGTTTCAAGTCATGCGTAGGTTTGAGTTATTCAATTAAAAAAAACGAGCTTTTCTCACCGCTCGGAACGCTCCCCACGATTAGTATTGTAGTAGTTTTGAATTCAGAAAAATAAAAAATATACCATTGAATAAGATCAATTATACCATCACGCAATCTAATTATTTCGATGTCAAAAACTTAAGGGGGTATAGGTCGCTGGGTTTATAAGGTCTCAGGGCAGGCTTGTTAAAGGGATAGCTTTTGCGTGGGTTTTCCATAACTTGTTTGCGTACTAGTAGTTTGCGTACTAGTAGGTTTAAGCAGAAGAAAGAGAAAAAATGAGGATAGAAAATCCGGTCGGGGATGTATCCCTTAAAAATTTAACAAGCTCAGGGGTATTATTTTAAAATAACCTTTGTTAAAATTTGATCCCCAAAACTTGGAAATTATGAGTTGACGTAAGGAAACTTTTGATCAGTGTTTTCAGGACCATCTTTTGATTGACTTATCGGACTTGTATCCTGAAATTTCTGTGTGGCTAATTTTTATCGAGAAAAGTCAATTCCAGGGACCATTCCCCAGGGGAATTTCCCCTTCAAAAGCTCTCAAAATAAAAATTACACAATTGAACTTTCAATTTTAATTTTTTAAAAGTATTACCGCATTGTGAAAAGGTCGGACTGTCAGTTCTTCTCGTACAGCTTTTTTTAGTTCGACTTTGTCATTAGGACATTTATGACTTTTTGAAATTTCAAAAACGGGCACCACATAAACAGCTCTATCCAAATTATTATCCCCATACAAATTATGCCTAGTTGCAAAACCATTGAAAAATTCTCTCATGTTCAGACTCGGCATGACATCGACATCGATAAGAAATACAAATTCTGTTGCGGCGCCTTTTCGGAGGTATAATATTGTCGTCGGTTATTTCTTACGTCGGAAATTAAAAATTGCCTATTTTTTATTTAAAAAAATGCGTAGGCAGAGATAATTGATTAATTGAAATGCCTATTTGATACATATTTTCTAGATCTACACTATCATACACTGATGTGATTGCAATATAATTGCACAAATTTTGCTTCGGAATAAGAGTAATTTTCCACTCCTACGCAAGACCCATAGCAAAAGAACAAAAAAAATTCCCAACTAAAATGATATACCTCCCTTTTCGTGCCGCATTTCGGAGGACGTTATGAGGATACGGAATGTCCCCTTTGTAATTTTGACTGTCATCGCCACCATAAGCATGAATAATTTCACGCAGCTCTTCGCAGCCATTGTGTTCTAAAAGTCAGAAAAATTAGATTTTCGTACTATTTAGTGTGTTGAAAAAATTTGATCGATTATGATATCCGATTAAATTCTTAAATAGCCGGCTTAAATAGGCTGTACCTCCTGAGTTTTTTTTAATTTTCCCTTTTTTTTTCGTCTGGTGGCTAGACAGCGTTTTGCGGACGAAAAAATAGTGACAAATAAACAAAGGCAAATTGTCACTTTTTTTTATCCGGATAAAAAGAGAGTGACAAGTTGGTGACGAAAAAACAAGTGACAATTTCGTAGTTGCCTCGTTCTAGATACAAAATATTTCAAGTTCAATATTATTATAATTTAATAATTCATTATAAATTGAAAGAGAATGAGTGGAAACATCACTTTGAAAATTGTGCCAAGACAGTTTCAACCAGGGATATCTATATATTTTAGAAATATTTACAAATTAATAATAAAATGAAATACAAAATAATAATAAAATGATCGATTTATAGTATCAACTACATAAAAAATTATGTTTTTTCAGAAAAATTTTTGCGGGTCGGAAGGTCGGCGACTTTTCCAGGTCGGGTCGGGTCTGCGTTCCGGGTCGAAATTTCCGACCCGGAAAAATCCGATCCCTGGTTTCAACCCCGAATTTTTTTTATTGTCTTAAGAAGATGTTAACGAAATCAGCGAATGTCTCCTTATCACACTTTTGTTAATATCCTGGCCATGTGTGGTAACCTAGTGGTTACCACACAGGGCCGGGATCTTAACAAAAGTGTGAAAAGGGGATAAAGTTGAGGTTTCGCGCTTGTTAAAAATTTCTCAAGAGGGTTCTGGGTGCTAACATGCTCACATCTCAGATGTGACATCTGGTAATAAAAGTGTAAGACTTTTTTAAACATACTTTTCTTGATCAGTTTTCGACCGAGAATTCAATTTTTTTATCAATATTTCATTTTTGTTCATATTAATGTAATATTTTGATTTTGGTTAAAACTCTCAAAAAAGACTTTAAAGTCGAAATAACAAATTTTAATTAGTGGGCCAATAAGATAATTTTTGCATGCAATCCAACATCCAGACCTTCTAAAACTAGTTAAACTAACTAAGGGCTGGACGCGGTGGATATCTAGAAACAGCGCGAAAAATAGACAAAATCAGAATAACCTGTTTACATAACACCTAATTCTTGATGAAAATTTTTTTCTTCCGGCTCTATTTCTGAAATTTTACACTGATCATTTTTGTTCCAACAACCAATAGTTTACGACGTTCTAGAAAAATGTTAGACAGACTTTTGTTTAAAAAAAAATTTATCGAAAGCTTCAGTCGATTATCGAAAAACTTTTTTGTTCTCCTTCCCTTGGGGCAATTTTTTTTTCAGTCATGCAACCACTAATTGTGCAAATTTTGAACATAAAAAAATTAGAAAATAGTGGGAAGAATCTACTACTTATTTCTCTACGTCAACCTGGATATACAAAAATTGTGACTTTCAGTGAAAAACATGATTTGTTTTACTTTTACAGGTCCAAAATTTTCACTGAACAACAATCTTGAGAATTTTTGATGCGTAAAATGATATAAATGTGTGTAGGTGGAAATCTAAAGTTGACGAAAAAACATAATTTTGAAAAAAAAACGATTTTTCTACCAATTTTTTCAGAAAAACTGTGTTTTACGGTTAATTGACCTCGGAAAAAACAGAAAACGTTCATTTTACGGAGACTTGAACAAATACGGGCTTCCAATTGGTTCAAAAAAAAATTTTCTAAAAAGTCACGTGACACAAATAAGTCATCTGTTATGCTCAAATTTGGCTGTCTAGCCACCGGACGAAAAAAAGTGACAATTAGAAAAAAATCTGGCTGTATATTCAGAAAAAATATTAACGACAATTTTTTTTCTATTTTTTATTGTTTTATAACGATGTGTGGTCACTTTGAGCTAGAAATTATAGCCTATAAAAATTATTGGTATAATCTTAACTTAAGATAATATACATTTGAGTTCTTAGATAGCTCAAAATGACCACACATGTCGAAAATCCTGCCTATGTGTCGTATTTTATCACTACGTCACAAATAGGGAAAGTGACCAAGGAAATCACAGGATTTTATTCACAGGACCAATGAAATCACATGATTTCTATTCTTGTGACGAAGTGATAAAACACGACACATAGGCAGGATTTTCGATATATTCAGAGAAAAATCAAACAATAATGACCATCTTTCAAAACTATTCACTAAATCACTAAAATGTTTTTCGAAAACAACAGAAAAATGTTTCTCTGAATATGTGAGGTCAACTTGAGCTATTTAAGAATTCAACCGGATAAGCCGTTTCCTTAAGCGGGAGTCGTAACGACCAGGAAAGGCAATGAATAAAATAAAAGTTGAATTTGGTGAGAAAAATTTCTTCAAATTTTTTTACAGTATATCGAAGATAATCCCTCGGTAAGCTTTCTCACTCCGCCTCATAACTGTGATGTCAGAAAAGATATTGACCAATTAAATCACATGATTTTAAGAATAGGTTGACAATCATGAGATTTGATTGGTCACTATTTTTCCTGACATCACAGTTATGAAGCGGAGTGACAAAGCTTACCAAAGGATAATTTTTGATATAATTTGACGAAATCATCTCTTAAAATTATGCACCTTTTATTTTGAAATTTAACACTACAGTCCCTAACCCCTTGAAATGCGCCCCCATGAAATGCACATGATCCCCATTAACCCCTTTGAAAGCCTGTTTTTTCTGATAAAGACTTTCACCTATTTAAATGGATAATTTATTTTTGCACAGTACGCAATCTACTTTTTACGTACAAAATGTTTCTTTGATTATCTTTGCCGATCATCACCTGGCAAGATGATATTTCCGATTGTTTTGTTGGCGCGTAAAAGGGTTTATTTGTTTAATTGTCAGTACGGAACTCAAAAATACTGCATATAAGGTCTGCTTTTGTATAAAAATTTATAAATAAAAATTACAAGAAATTACAAGAGGGTTCTGAATGTAAATTGCTGGGTATTGGTCACTAACACAACCCCATTGAATTCAGCACTTCCGCCTTTAAATTTTTAACTCTTATTCAAGTGTGTACACTTTCAGGCCGTCAGTATATAATGTGCAAAAGTGATATTACTTAATAAACAGCGACTCTTTTAAAATCCAGCACTCCTCTTTATTTGCAGCGTGATAAAGTTTCGTTTATTATTGTGTACACTTTCAGGCCGTCAGTATATATGGGCAAAAGCCAATATACTTTATGATCTTAAATTATTTTTGAGTACTTAAGGGAGTACTGGTCGCATTTAAAGACTCGGACATGAAATTTTCCCAGATTAGTTTTAAATGTTTGTTTTTTCTGAGAAAGTATGGAAAAAATAGTTGATCAGATGTGCTTTTTATTTTCAGTTGTGCAAAGAAAGTATTTTCATCGCGATTTGAACCATATCAGTGTGATTTTTTTTCAGATTTTGGAACTTCTAGAATTTGAGATCGCGGTTTCCAAAAGAGCAGAACAAGAATGCAAATTGTCGAACTAGGGGCTTTGCGCGTAACCTCAAGAATCTATACATACCAGTTTAGGTTTCTGGCCGTCAAAATCCGAGGGAGGAGTAGTATTTTCCCTGAGGCACTCAATAGGCGCCAAAAAACAGGTTTTTTGCTAATTTAGACGCCGGATGAAATTTTTTGGTAAAACTAACTTGGGAGTTTTGCCCACGTTCTCTGTGATCCAATAAAGCTATAAAGTATTCTCTTCTTCAAAACTCAGGGAGGAGTAGGCTTTTGAAGGAAATAGTGCTACTTTTGAAAGGTCGTTCCTGATTGTGGCAATCGGAGGCCTTTCGATTTGTTGTGTGAAAGCAAGATAAAGTTCAATTATCCTTAACTGAATACTATGTTCGTGCTGATTCTAGTACTTCATGAGGCGACGCTGAAAACCTGTTTTTTGGCCTTAAAATGCGACCAGTACTCTCCCGTTAATGTTAATTAAGGTGTCCGCCTAGGGGAAATAAATTATTATTGTAAAGTATTATTGTACTTTTGCACACATTAATTTATGGAATAAAGACGGCGCTTGTTTCTAAAATTTATTCGTATCATTAAATTTTTCAATTCTAGAAATTTAAATTTTTCAGGTCTATTGAACTAGAAATTCAGCAAACAACAATTCGTATTTGTGTATGACTTATTCAAAGAATCAAAAATTAAATAATAATATCGAAGAAAGAAAACATTTTTTCTCAGAAAAAGGCATGTCCCCTTGAAATGCGCATAATCCCCTTTGCCCCCTTGAAATGCCTACTTATTTTGGATTTTTTTGCATTTCAAGGGATTAGGGACTGTAGTCAGAAAATATGATATTTTCTTGATCTAGAATCAGTGATCATACATTTGAAAATCTTGAATATAGTATCGCGGATAGTTGATAAAACTTAAGTACTTAAAAATCCAACACTTTTCGATAAATCTGCCTTATGTTCTGTAGGATAAACCAAGTGAAAAGTGACTCGTTTTTTCATTTCAGGCCAGCAAACTTGCATAGATAAAATAGCATCAGTGGCAAACGATGCATCTAAATTTGGCGCAAAAACTCCGACACTGATAGGCCCAGACCACCTTTCAGTCAAAACAACGACATGATGCAAATGATTGGCTAGATATGAGTTGAAAAAATTATTAGTTATTTATAATTTATTCTTTCAGAAATCTCTGAATTTTTCTCCTTGGACCAATAATTCCTAAAATTTTGACAAATCGTGGTCTGACGGTAATTATATCCCCTATTCACACTTTTGTTAATATCCCGGCCCTGATTAGGAAACGTAGTGTGTTTTTAAGTAGTAGGGCCGGGATATTAACAAAGTGTGAATAAGGGATATGTAAAGTGTAAGCGCTAAAGAACTCATCGTTTTTTTGTTGAATAATTTTTGCCAGAATTGTATTGCCTTTGAATTATCAAAATATGGGAACTACTGTACTTTTTGTGCTTTGATTTTCATTTTTAGTAGTTCATTGTTTCAAACTGAAAATACTAATCTGATGAAAATTTCGATGAGTTATTGAGCGGGAAAATGTTGAGCGAAGTCTAAAGTTTAGTGCTCTCTAGCGCTAAAACATTACGAATAATCACCGTCAGAACACAACGAATTGATTTTTGACAACTTATTGGTCAAGTCAAAAAAATCAGAGATTTTCTGGGGGCCACTACTCTTTTCGAAATAATTAATCATGACGTAAACGTTATTATTTCGACCCAAAACTGAGCATTGCGTTGCCAAAGTAACATCATTGTACTTCCAATTTTCAAAATAAGTAGGATCTGTGTAAAACATTCGAATCATATATTCCCCAGAAAAGTTAGGGAGAACTCCTGCTGGAATTTTAATAATTTCGTCTGATTGACTTTTTGGAAGTGAGGAAACTTGCTGAAATTGGTTTATGACATCGCCGACTTTAGTCGTCACATAGTCAAAAGTAGCTTCGTGGTCATAATTTAAAGGCTAAAATTTTAATTAATTTACATAATGATACTATTTTTTTACCTTGACAACTAAAATTCCAATAACGAAAAGCAGTCCAAAAAATATATTTCGACAGCATTGACGTCTTCGTAAGGTTTTTCGTATTTTTTTAAAGTAAACCATGTCAATAATTTCATGTTGCTCGTTTAATGTTAATTTGGTTGAAAAAATTTTGTTCTGAGCCTTTGTATACTGGAGCCGGAAATTGTGTTTGGTTAAACCGGAAAAATACTACCTTAGGTAGTTTTGATTTTAATTACCATCTCTACTTTCATGAAGATAACGGGAATAATATAAGAGATATAACGAAACTCCAGGAGATATCGAGAAACTGTTGACAAAAAACAAATAAGAAAAATGTCCACTTAGCTATTACACTGACTAACCATTTATGGAGAGGCACTTTCGCGAAAAAAATGGTTTCCATAAATGGTAATGGGTTTCCATTAAATGGGTATGGGTTTTCATCAAATGGTTATGGGCTTCCAAAAAGGATAGGGATATAAGGGACAGACCGAGAGGGATAAAGGGGGATAGGGATGGAAAATTCAGAGCCATAGAGAGATAGGGATGGAAAGTGCCATCCCCGTTTTATCCCCATCCCCCTCTTTATCCCGTTTCTATCCGGTTTCTATTTTATCCGGTTTAACCAGAAGAGATGAGTCATCCAAAATACCGCCAAATTTTTGACAATATTTCACTCTCAAATATACTCCCCAAGTAATATATAAATAAATAAACACAATTTCAACCTCACTTCCGGTTAAACCGGAAGTGATGAGTCATTGAAAATACCGCCAAATTTTTCTTCGACAATATTTTACCCCAAATATACCCCCCCCCAGTGATTTATAAATTAATAAACCCGATTTGTACGTTAATTCCGGTTAAACCGGAAGTGATGAGTCATCCAAAATGCAGCAAAAATTTTTTTGATAATATTTTACCTTCAAATATATCCCCAAGTAATTCGGTCTGTATGCTAAAATTTTGTTCGTATATACAAAAACGAGATAAAAAGGGATAAGTCTATCCCGGGCCCGGGATAATCTGTCCCTTCATCCCTATCCCGTTTTTTGGGGATAAAAACGTAATAGGGATAGGGATAGAAAGTCGGCGGGGATGCATCCCTTTAGGAAGCCTGGCTTCCATTACATGGTAATTTTGGGCAAAATTTGAAAAGTTGTTTTCAGCCGAAAAAATGAAAAAAATTGAAATTTTTTTTTCTAAATTACATGTTCAGGGATCAATTATAGGGCATCCGAAATCAACAAACTATTTAGAAGAGTTTGAAGCGAATTAAACACCAAAAAAAGAGTTTATTTTACTCAAACATGCCTTGTTTTTCAAAAATGGTTTCCATAAATGTTTTCATTGCTGAATCCAAAAACCTTTTCGCCAAGTGTAAAATTTAAGTCTTAAATGTTGACATAATTTATTTTTTGAATTATACCGAGTAAAAACTGCATTAATCAGGACAAATAATTTATTTTTATATATAGCAAAATTTTAGCTAGTAAAAATATATTTTTCCTTTTACTTAATTTGACCATTTCATGGGTAATATATTTCTTACGATCGATTTTATAAAGTATTTTTGAACGCGGAATTCCAACAAACAAAACACAAACTATGCTTTAAAACCCTATCCTATTGGCTTTTTTATCTTCTAGAGTTGGTTCCATTTCCTCCATTTTCTCTAAAACTGCATTTGATTCTTCAACCTCATTTTGACTTGAGCAACTTAATTTGGAATATAAAATCATGTACCTGCTAACTCTTAAAATTTCACGCTCTTTTCCAAAATGTCAAAAAATGCTTTAATATTCCATGCCAGAAAACCATCAAACTGGTTATAAATATTATTTTAGTTTACAAGTTTTAATCATAAAAATTAGTCATTTCTTTATGTTTTTGGTATAGAATGGTTTCTGTTTTTCCCAAACCTACTTGCCTAGGGCAAGGACACTAAATTATCTGTGAAAATTTGACATTTGAATACTGGCCAAAAAAATGAGATTTATAAGTAACAATATCAGCAAAAGATGTGACAGGTAAAGACTAAAATGTAAAACAAAAATGTAAACTCAAGAATTAGTTATGTAATTATTTTTCCATTCATATACTGAAATTATACTGCACAGAATAAAATTCTCTATCAGATTTCAATTTAAGCCGTTGACAGTTTTTACATTTAACCTTGACGAAATATCCATTATTATACCCGGATTAGGGAAAAATCCTATTTTTGTTAAAGAAAAAATAATTTAAAAGCTCTTTATATTTTTTCAGACTATTTATTTTTTATACTTTTTTTCCGACAAATTTCTAGGAGAACACCTGTTGTTTATAACATTTTGGCTCTTCAGTGAAGAGTCTTCACCGTAAATTTTGAGTTTACAGGAACATTATTCTTGAAAAAATATGGCATCAAAACCTGAAGTTCATATATCCCCTTATTGCCCTGTCGTAAAGATTTGATCCCTCAAAAATTTGGGGATGAGAAAACGACGCGTCATTTGAAAACGAGTCATCCGATTTAGTTCTTAGATAGCTCAAACTGAGCACAATTATCTAAGCAATATAAAAATTGATAATTGGTTTCAATCGGACTATTTTTCTTTCAAATATTACTGAAATTGTTAAATTATTAGTTGTTGTTAAAAAATAGAAACAAAGCTCTGAGAAAAAATAGAAACAATGGTCTGATTCGGATTAATTTTTATTTTGTATCATTCACTAGATATTTGTGCACAGTTTGAGCTATCTAAGAATCTAATCAGCTGTGTCGTTTTTTCTCCGCGTTGTTTTATCACTCCCCGCGTTTTTGAGGGATCAAATCTTTACGATAGGGCAATAAGGGGATATGGAAAAATTTCAGCCTTATAAAAAAATAATTGTACTTTTCATGACTTTGAGTTTATTTCTGTTAAGGGGGTGGCATAAACCCGGCATCCTGGAGTCAATATAACTAACGAAAATAGTAAGTCAGTATATTTTTTCATGCTTATTTAATTAGTTGGACCGATTTAAATATGTTTCAGCTTCAAAANAAAATTTATTTTCATCCAATTAGGAAAGATTTGAGTTCGGGTTTTCATCTTTGAAATCGTAAAAATTTGAAATAAAAAATCGAAGCATTATGAAAATTTTCCCCAAATCAAGTTCAAAATTTTTTATTGGTGGTTTTTTGAACTTTCCATAAAAAATCTGGCAGAATCATATATTAAATGTTCTGATATCTATCAAATTGGCGTATGTCAACTAATCGGTAGGTCGCGTGTTTATTCATTTTAAAACTGTTGATGAAATTTTTAACAATGACTGTGCACTCGAATAAGTGCCATTCGGCACTGATCTTTAGAAAATTTATGGTTGTGGAAATTTCCAATAAATGATGGGTGTATAGGCGCCATTTTTGTCATAATAGTCAGGACATTTTTTAATATGAAACGCAATTTAGGTCAATTTTTTTCTCAAAAAAGCTGGTTTTTCTCTACTTTTTGCCAATTTTTACCTTTTTTTTATGAAAAAAAATTTGATATTTAAGAAATTTCCGACTGTAAGTAATAAGGGAACTAATTAGAGAGTTCACCGCGACAATGAAGTTAAGAACTGAGTTTTATTATATCGTCTTTTAAAATTTATTTAGTCGGGTTAAGTTGGTAAATTGATGCACATTGAAAGTGTTTTTTTTGTATTTTAAGTTTACTATAGTTAGTTATATTAAAAATAAAATGTGAACGTTTGTAAGAATGAACACTTTTATTGAAGATTAAAATATAAAAAAAAATTTCCACATTTTTTTTTCTTTCAAATATTGCTCTGAAAAAATGTACCAATCTGCTGGACTATGCCACCTTAAGGCAGACTGGCGTCAATTTAATTCACGAAAATAATTGTTGGGTTTTTTTTGTGCTTATTATCGTTGGCTGAACCAAAATAATGTGTACACTCATTAAAATCATTATTCATATCTATTAAGGAACGATTTGAGTTCAAACTTTAATTTTAAATTCGTAATTTTAGAAAAATTCAAAGCATTATGAAATTTTAAGCATTTTCGTCCAAATAGTCTTCTGATAAATTTTTGGAAATTTGTGATTAAAAACGAAAAAAAGCCACTTAACTTTTTTCATGCATGTTTACATATTTTCTGACTGCTGTTCAAAATCATGAATTGTTATTTGTCATTCTGTTGTCGACTTTTAAATATTATGAAATTTTCCGCAAATCAGTCCAAAAAATTGCATTATATTTTTTGAAATCTCTTAAAAATTAAGTCAAAATCACATGTTGAAATTTTATAGTATCTATTGATTCCGTATTCAATCGATGGAAAGTCAAGCGATATTGTTTCTTGAACTACTGATAAAATTTACAACACTTGCTTGTGACACCGGTTTTGTGCCATTTGGCACGCAATTTAAAGAAATTTTATTTTTTTCAAAACAAATATATACAATTGCGGGTGTAATAGGCTACTTTACTTTTGAAACTCAAAACATTTTTTGATATTTAAACTCAATTGAAGGTCAATTTCTTTTCCTAAACAGCTGTTTTTCTCAATTTTTCATGGAAAAAAAACATTCATATTTGAAAAAAATTTTCATTTGGATAATGATTCTCCCACTAATTAGTGCATTACACCCGAAAATGTCTGAAATTTATAAATATTGCCTTTTAAAAAAAATCCCACATCAGGTCAAGTTGGAAATGGAGTTGTAATGAAGAATGGTTTTTGATATTTTTACAGATACTTAAGAATGTTAAGAAATAAAAAATATAAATGTTAGCAAGAATGAACACTTTTATTGTAGATAAAAAGTAAAAAATAAACTTTCACATTTTTTTCTTTCATAAATCACTCCGAAAAAATGTACCAATCTGCCACATCGCTGCTACCCCCTTAAACAAGAACAGTTTTATTTGGATAAAATAGATAACTGATTTTAACAATGGTTTATCGTAAGATAAAACTCCATTAAATAATATGAACAGGCAAACATTTTAATTAATCATATATTCTACAAGATTTAACTGATTCGATTTTTAAATAGCAGAAATTCCAAGATACTTTTCACTCACAAATTTATACAGAAATGCTGAAACAATACCCACTGGGTATTACCCAGTCAGAAGACATAATCAAATAAAAAGTCTGCAGTGCAGACTCTGCACAAATTGTTTTACAAAAAAATAAAAATACAACAGATAAAAATTAAAAAACATAAAAAATAAGATCAGCATGCGTAATAGCAAGTTAAATTCTTATTCAGGGTTGTAAAAGGGATGGCTTTTGCATGAGTTTTCCATCTCTTTTCTGTGTAGGTTGAAGCAAAATATAGGCAAAAAATGAGGATAGAAAATCCGGTCGGGGATCATCCCTTTTACAACCCTGATCTTATTATGAGAATACCTTGACCTTGAGATAACTGAGTTTTCAATGAGTTAATTTTTCCTAAAATTATTTTCTTGCAAAGACAATTTCGTTTCAAAAAGTTTTGCTGGAAAGTTTTTTTCAAACATTTTGACTGCTCATCCAGTTTTGAAATAATGCTTCATTCGAATCTACAGGTACTGTTCTTGGTGTTTTAACTACTTCACACTGCTCTAATCCTTGTGACATCATCATATACATCATTAATTTATCATTTGTCTTGTCACCTTTCATCAAAATCATGGGCAGCAACAAATTTGGTCCAGTTTGTGTATTTGGCGCCTAAGATGGGATTCACTATTTTTGTCAGAAAAATTAAAGACCTATTACGAGGAAGGTAGATCAAAATTGCCTAGGTAAAAATACAAACCAATTGTGTGTTCAATTCAGGTATTTGATTGGTTGGTTGGCCCGTCTCACTCTCGTTTGTATTTGGTTTGTATTTTTACCTTGTAATTTTTACCTTGTAATTGGTTTGTATTTTTACTTAGGCATTTTTGATCTACCTTCCTCGTAATAGGATATATCAAGAAACATTTAAATTTGTGTGAACGTAAAAAGTGCAACGTCAACACGAAAATTNATAAGTTAATTTCCAATTAATTTGTTTATTTTGTTATGTAGAACGACGCATTCGAAAAGACTCACGCTGTAATTTACAAAAAGGTATTTATAGAAGACATTTATTAGGATAAATTTTAACAAACAACAAATACTGACCTAGGGGCCATAAAATGTCGTATAAAAATTCTTTTCCGTAAATTATAATGCAAAACAAACAAATAGGCTATGGCCGAAAAACAAAGAGAAATTATCATTATTTTCAGTCTAAATCCATTTTCATCATGAATGCGGTTCACTATTTTCGTCGAAAAAATTCAAAATACACCTATATTTCACATACATGTAGAAAGTAATATTTCAACTTGTGTTGATTTTTCACCGTTAAAATCCCCCTTAAAGCAGCAGTACCGACGCGTTTCACGGTTTTTAAACACCTGTAGTTTGATGAGGAAGAGTCGTACGATGTTGAATTACAGTGTGTTGGAGATAAATGTCTGAATTGTCAAAAAAGTATTTCGGTTTTTACCGATAAAATCATTTTGCAAGGAAATATCAGAATTTTTATTTTTCGTACGCCCACTAATAATAGGCTTTTCTCTGGTACTATGGAGTCAGAATTCGATTAAGGTCTATTTGACCAAAATCGATGAAATTTACACGTTAAATTTGCCGATTTCGTATCTTCAGCCTCTGTTAAAATCATTTCCACACTGTTATCAAAAACTTTCCACAAAATGTCAATTTGCAATCGATAGAGAC
>SCLH01000465.1:52353-62800 GCA_004367855.1 Oikopleura vanhoeffeni | reverse complement strand
TATGAAGTTTAATCAAAAATGAGCTCCGAAGGCCGGCAGAAAAACAAAGACTTTTTTTATTTCGTTTTGAGGAATATGGGCTCAAAATCAGCCAAAGCCCGATAAAAGAGAGATTTATATTTTTTCTTAAAAGTTTTAAAAAAATGAACCCCGAATCGGCTAACGGCAGATATAGGGAATTTATTTTCCGTATATAATTTTGAAGTTAATGAGCTTCTGTGAGAAATGTCCGGCAATGTAGTGTAGTTGGTTAACACTTGATCCATGATGATGGAGCCGCGGGTTCGAGCCTCGGCTTGTCTTTACATCATTTGCAAGAATAATTATACCTAGCGTGTCGACCAATCGATTCTCGGCCAAAATCGACCACTTAGGTTAGATTTGTTACATAAACTGATCCGTGCCAAATTTTATTGCGCGTTTAGTAGTGTAAATTTTTTTTCATAAATCATTAGTTTTCTCAGGAAGTCGATGTTTACTCGAAAAATACGTATTATTCATAAAAAAAGAGGGTTTTAACCGCCTAGTGTAGAATGATTTGGACCAATTTTATTTTTCAACGAAAGATCGTTGATTGTTTGATCACAAAAAAATTGTCTCTTGGTGCGGGAAAGTGCGGGACTGTGAAAAATTTTTCAAAATTTATTTTTTCATTTTTCGAAATTGGCTGAAACGCCCACAAATTTTTTTTTATTTTTTTCCTACCAAATTTATCAAATACTTAAGAAAAATTCGAAACCCTGAAACTTCAAAATTTTTTTGATACTTAAAAAATTTGAAAATCTGAAGAAAATAACCGTTGTTATGTTTAAGAATTCGAAATAAACACGGAATGCGAACCCCTCTTTTTTGATTTAGTAATTTTGAAGCTAGTGAAAAAGGATTTTATGTTTTCACTTTAATTTTTTTAAAAAAATAGGCCCCAAATCGGCCGAGGGCCGATATAAGGAGATTTTATGTTTTTCATTTAATTTTGTTAAAAAATGAGTCCCAAATCGGCCGAGGGCCGATAGAAGGGGATTTTATGTTTTTCATTTAATTTTGTTGAACAATGAGCCACATCGGCCAAAAGCCGATAAAAGGAGATTTTTAATTTTTATTCGATTTTGTTGAAAAATGAGCCCAAAATCGGCGAAAGGCCGATAAAAGGGGATTTTATGTTTTTTTTTTAATTTTTTTGAAAAATGAGTCCCAAATCGGCCGAAGGTCGAAAAAAGGGGATATTATATTTGTAATTTAATTTTGATAAAAAATGAGCCCAAAATTTTCTAAAAAATTTAATTGAAAATATAATGTCGCTCTTTATCGGCCTGCAGCAGATTTGGGGCTCATTTTTCAACAAAATTAATTAAAAAACATAAAATCGCCTTCTAGTCGCCTTCGGCCGATTAAGGGCTCATTTTTCAACACAATTAAATAAAAAACCTAAAATCCCCTTTTATTGGCCTTCGGCCGATTCGGTGCTCATTTTCTAACAAATTTGATACAAAAAACCCCTTTTATAGATACTCAAATTGTGTTATATAGTATAAGTTGAAGTTAACGTTTTTTTTGGCACTATTTCGACTTGAGTGGCTTCATTTTCATCAAAATTCGACAATTTTTCATGAAATTCAACACAAAGTTGAATTTTCTCACATTTGAAAAAAATTGTTAATTTTCTCGAATACTTAGAGATTTTCTGATACCTTCAATAATTTTTTTACAAAATTTAAGAGTTTAGAAAATTTTCATAATTGAACAATTTTTATTAAAAGTTGAAATATTTTTTCCAAAATTTCAGAATTTTCTTTAAATTTGGAATTGTAGAATAGTTTATTTTTTTAAGAAAATTTTAAAACAAATCACGAATTTTTGAGGACATTTCATAATTATGGAGAAAATTTTCAAATTTATTTAAAAGTTAAAATTTTTTTTTCTAATTTTTGTATACTAGTTATTTTAAAGAAAATTCTCCAATTTTAAGAATAAAAAAGCTAATAAAATTTCAAAACTTTTTTGAAATAATTGACGATTAACTTCAAAATTTGAAAGTTTGAATCTTTTTTGAAAAATTTAACAATTTTTAAATTTTTAATCAGGAAAACAGCTAAATTTTGAAAATTTACGAATGAAAAAAAATCTGAGGAATTCAGAAAAAAATTTGATCCTTGAAATTAGACAGTTTTTATGAGCATGAAAAAATTTTCTTCAGAATTGTACAAAAATTCTAAAATTTTCAATATTTTCAAACAAAATTTGTAAATTTTTATTCAAATTTAAGAGTTCTAACTATTTCCTAATAAATTCGTGAATTTTTTAAGAAATTTTAAAAGTATCTTCAATTAAAAAAAATTTTTCAAAAATTTGAAAACTTTGTTTAAAATCTAAAAATTTTCTTTCAGAATTGGACAATTGTCTTTTAAATTATTCTAAAATTCTAAAATTTTCAAAAATTCTGTAAAAACTTTAATATTTGTATACATTATAATTCAAAATTAATTCTAATTTTGATAACGTTGAAATTTGACAAAATTAACATAAACAAACATACATTTTCTGTAAGAAAATTACAATTTTGAAAAATTAAAATTTCCGAAATTCAACATTTGAGCAATTTTCAAATTTATCAGCAATGTTATAATTTTTGAAACGATTTTATTATTTTAACAAAATTCTAAATTTTAAAAATAATTGAAATTTTTACAAAATTTGCTAATTTTGTATTATTGCAAGAGAAATGTCAATTTGAAGAGAGTTAATTTGAAACACGTTTTCAAAATTTCAACCACTCAAAAAATCACGAATTCGTAAGAATATTTAAAATTCAATATTAACAAATTTACAAATTTTATTGAAATTTTTTGCATTATTGTAAAGTTTGAGAATTGTTATTTTGATGAAAATGTCCAATTTCAGCATCAAATTTTCAAATTTTTTCTTATTTGTAATTTCTCAATAAGCTGTCTCTGAATTCAAATATTATTTGATTCCGAAATGTTTTGAAGTTCGAAATTTATCAAACTTGACAATTTTCGAAGTTTGACAAATTTCTTAAAAAGTTACAAATTTATTCAAATTTACAAATTTTCGTTGAGAATTTACAAA
This sequence comes from Oikopleura vanhoeffeni, assembly GCA_004367855.1. NCBI lineage: Eukaryota > Metazoa > Chordata > Appendicularia > Copelata > Oikopleuridae > Oikopleura > Oikopleura vanhoeffeni. The sequence goes on along the minus strand of SCLH01000465.1, from coordinate 59,713 downwards.
ATCTCAAATCTGACACTTTCTCGAATATTCTTAAAATTTGAAAATTTGTGAATTTTCTTCAAAACTAAAAAAACAGAAACTCTCTCTTTCCAATGTTCTGATTTATTCAAATCTCTAAATTGAACAATTTTCAAAATAAACACAAATTTTGAAATGTTAATTCGTCTTAAAAATAGAAAATTAAAAATAAATTGAGATATACTGTAAAATGTCATAGTAATTTGAAAATTTGGGAATTTGTAGGATTTTTTATAATTGCAAACATGCTCATTAACATTATTTATGAAAATATTCATAATTTAGAAAAAGAAATTAAAACTAAATGCTTGTTAATAAACAAAAAAAATAATTTCATCGCCTTCGGCAATTTGAGGATCAATCCAAAAAATAAATGAAAAAAACTCTGTTCTACCGGCGTTCGCCCGAATTTCCACTTATTTTATGAAAATAAAATTGAGTATATAAATTCTCCGTATTATCGGCCTTCAGCCGATTTCGCGCTTATTTTCTTACAATGTTACCAACAAATTGAAATCAAATAATGAAAGTAAGCAAGGAGGCGTGAGAGCAATTTACGAGAAAATCGACAAAGAAATAAATTTTTGTTAATTTTGGTTCTAGCGGCATCTGTGATGATAATTTGGTTTTAGTTTAGAGTACGGTCTCCAGAAAACAGCTTTTGGCGCATCCTTTCGAAAAAAAATTTTACTCCCGGTCTTAAATATCAACAAAATTGGCTCTGGCACCACCTTTGGTCATCATAGCCACATAGTTTCTCATACCATATTTGAAAACCAGCTCAGCGCGCATATTTTGGTCATACCAAATTGGCAATCCTGATTTGTTCAAATGTAGACCAATCAGAATCTCCTTATGACTCATTGTTTAATACTCTAATTTATTCAAAACAAAACCAGAAAATAAAATAAATGTACAACTTCAAAAAAAATAATAATGAAAATTAGCAAATTTGAGACGTGAGAGAAAAGCAATTTACGTCATGACGCGTCAAAATTAGCAAAAAATACAAAAATTAATTTATTTGCGCTCCAGCAGCATCTGTGGTGACCATAATCTTATACTTCATAATACGGTTACCAAATAACCGCTTATGGCAAATCTTTTGGTGGTGTCAAATCCCAAAAACACTTCCGGTTTTACATAAGAACAAAAATCGGCTCTTGCGCCACCTGTGGTAATTTTAGATACATTGTTCGTTTTACCGTTTCCAAAAACTAGCTTATTGCCCATCTTTTGGAACTACCTTATAGTCGATTCTGGTCGGTTCAAATTTTTACCAATGAAAATCTCAGTGTCAACCCATTTTAATTTTTCATTTTTATCACAAAAAATATTGTAACTGGAAATAATATCTCACGGCCCGACGTATATATTCAGTCTCTGGAAAATATAAGATTCCAAAATCCTTAAATTTTAATATCTCTCTAGCACGAAAATGGCAAAAAATGTTCTAACTTGACCTTAAATGAGCTTAAGTCAACGCTTAAGGGGGTACTGGTCGCTGGAATTGACTTTTCCGGATGAGAAATCAGCCTAACCGAGAAACTATGGGACAATTAAGATTAGCCATGTTGTAGATCGACCCTTAATCATGTCAAAACCATTGCTCAATGACTTTTTGGTCCGATACACTNTCTACAAAGTCGACATTCTACTGTCCACCCGATATAATTTAATAATAACAAATAATTAAAAATTAACTTAGTCTCTAGAAAATATAAGTTACCAAAATCCTTAAATTTTAATATCTCTCTAGCACCAAAATGGCAAAAAATGTTCTAACTTGAAATGACCTTAAAGGGGTACTGGTCGCTGGTTTTATGAGGCCTTAGGGGCAATATAAATGCTCCAAAATGACCCGGGGTGATAACAAAGTGCACTACCGACCAAATCATCAAAAAAAAATTCAAAATTATCGCGTTTTTTCGATTTTTTTCTAAGTATTGAAGTTCAAAAACAACGTTTGCGTTAATTTAACCACTGAAACTTCGAAATATCACCTTGACGTTAGCCAACTTTTTGATCAGTGTTTCAGAAGCTTTCTTTTGAGCACATTTTTCTCGTGGGTCCTTAAAAAAAAATCATATTTCGAGTTTAAGGTCGAAATCCAAAAAAAGACCAAGTTTATTGTTTGTATTTTTATGAGCTAGCTTATAAAATAAAAATGAATGAATTTGGAAAAAAATCCTAGTAGAAGATAGTTTTTCCGACGGATAATTGCCAAAAACGGTGGTTTTCTGCATATTCTAAAAAAATAGAGCGAAATTAGAAATTTTGACCGAGATTAAGTTTGGCCTACCACTTTTACGAGTTGTGTCAAAATTGCAGATAAATTCGACATAAAACGTGGGAGGAGATAGTTTTACAATTTTGGCTTGGGTCCTTTTGTGTCGCTAATGTGTCAGGGAGTGTGTGCATACAAAAAAGTTTTACATATTTTTCACGCAAGCTAAAAGCTAGATCTACAAACTTGCTAATCTCAAGAATATCTTTAAAGCTCTAGTTGGCGAAGATTTCATCGAGAAAATTCAATTCCAGCGACCAGTACCCCCTTAAGTCAACGCAGAATTATTCAACTAAATTTTCAGTATATATTCCAACAAAGTAAAATCCGACCAGGTCCGATCCGATCACGTCCGAGCACCGATCCGATCCGATATTGACTTTTCAAATCGGGCTTCCGATCCGATCACATTTTTTCAAACTCGGGTCCGATCCGATATTGGAAAATTTTGAGGCCCGAAATTTCCGATCCGATCTTGAAAATCAGCTAGGGTGCCCTTCCCTGTTCCTAAGAACAATTGTAAGAGACTCTCACGGGCTTTTTTTGCAATTTCCAGCTGAAACTCGAAATATGATTTTTTTGATCATATTCAAAAAAAATTTCCGAAAAAAAAGTGCTCCGTTTTTTTCGAAAGTAGGCTCAAAAGAAAGCCAGTGAAACACTGATGAGTTGGCTTACGTCAAGGCGATATTTTGAAGTTTTCGTGGTCAAATTCGAGCAAACGTTATTTGTTAAACTTCATCTTTTAAAAAATACTTAGAAAAAAACAAAAAAATGCAAGAATTTCGAAAAAATTTTTAGATGATTTTTTAATGCCTCTAAGACCTTTATTTAATCAGACAGATATGGATCAACGGCCCTCAGAGTNATTCGAGCAAACACTAGCACAGAACAAATAGAAACTCATCTAGAAGCGTTTTTTTCAAATATCGACCCCAAACACAAAATATAAATTTTTGAAGGTCACGTGAAAAAATTTCCGAGAAAAAATGTGCTTCAATTTTTTCGAAAGTAGTATCAAAAGAAAGCCACGAAAACACTGATCAGAAAGATGGCTTACGTCAAGGTAAATTTTCAAGTTTTAGTGGTTAAATTAAAGCAAAAGTTATTTTTGAACTTCATTTTGAAAAAAATACTTAAAAAAAATCGAAAAAACTCAAAAATTTGGAATTTTTTTTGAATAATTTGGTCAGTGGTACAGTTGGTTATCATCCCAAATCAATTTGAACTATTTTCAAAGCCCCAAATGCCTCATAAAACCAGCAACCAGTACCCCCTTAAGTCAACACAGAATTAATCAATTCAATTTTGAGTATATATTCCAACAAAGTAAAAATCCGAGCAGGTCCGATCCGATCACATCCGAGCACCGATCCGATCCGATATTGACTTTTCAAATCGGGCTTCCGATCCGATCACATTTTTCAAACTCGGGTCCGATCCGATATTGACAAATTTTGAGGCCCGAAATTTCCGATCCGATCTTGAAAATCTGCTCGGATGCCCTTCCCTGATTTTAACAACACATAATAAGGAACAATTCCGTAGCCCATTTTGAGAAATTTTGCCTCAAATTAATCCTTCGATGGAGCCTTAATTTTCAGGATCTACTAAAAAACAGCCAAAACTTCCGAAAAAAAATGTGAAAATTTTTTTCAACAACTTGTTTTCCGGTAAACCAGTTCGGAAAACAATGAAAAATTGATAGGAAAAAAAATTAAAAATGATTTTTTCGAAATTTGTTTTTGTTTTTTCAAGTCAGTTTTGATCCTGGAAAAAAATTAACGTTGGACAAAATTTTGATTTCGACCCCAAGTGGTCAAAACATTTCCAGAAAAAGCGTTATTTTCTATAATTTCAATCGCGCCCCAAAATAAATCAGTGTAAGTAAAGAATAATTCATCGGCTTCAGAATATGAGTTCGAAAAAATTTTTTGGTCATTTTCGAGAAATTTTTTTGGTCATTTTCGAGAAAATTTTTCTTTCATTATTTTAATTTTGCCCAAAAAACATCATAAAATTTTTTTATTTGACAATTTTTCCTACACATAATGCATTGACTGGACCGGACACAAACGTGACATTTAATAAAAATAAAATAGGAAAATTGACCTTAACGGTATCCCGGTTCCTACATCTTCTTTATGCCATTAAAATGGACCAAATCAATCGTTAATGTTTTAAAAGCACAAAACAACCAAAATAAGAACCAAAAAAAATTGAAATTTTAGAATTTTTTCGATTTTTTCCGAGTATTTTTTTCATAATTAAGTTGAAAAATTTCGGCTTAATGTTAGCCAATTTTCTCTTCAGTGTTTCCATAGCTTTCTTTTGAGCCTATTTTTGAAAAAATCGAAGCACATTTTTTCTCGAAAAATTTTTAACGTGACCTTGAAAAATTCATATTTTGGGTTTGGGGTCAAAATTGCAAAAAAAAATCCTCTGTAAAGTTTCTATTTGTTTCGAACTAGCTTTTGCAAAATTTTGAATTAATTTGCAAATTTAACCTGGGAGGAGATAGATTTTTCGAGGCGTAATGTCCAAAAACGGTGGTTTCCCATGTTCTAGCAGAAATATAGCACTTATCCCCGGAAACGCCACTGTAAAGTTTTGAATAGTAATTATACAGCTTATGTTAAAGTTTGGGTTTAATTCAACATAAAACCTGGGAGGAGATATATTTTCCGTTTTGGCTTAGGTCCTCTTGTGTCGCTTATGTGTGAATGAGTGTGGTCATACAAAAAAGTTTTGGCATATTTTTTTGCAAGTTGAAAGCTAGTTCTACAAATTGGCTAATCTGAATAATATCCTTGACACACTGTTTGGCTGATATTTCATCGAGAATATGTCAAATTAGGGACCAGGATACCCTTAAATTACTAATCTTTTCCAAAACTTATTTAACGATAGTGAATTGGTTAAAAAACGGTACTTTGAATCAAAAGCGTAAATTGAAAATGAAGCAATTTTTAAAAATCAAGGCACAAATCGGCTGCCTGATATAATGGAGTTTTATATATATTTTCACATAAGTTGTGCCTCAAATTGGCCTAATGATAAAGGACATCTTCCAAAAGAATGAGCTGCTGTTGTATCGAGTATATCCTCCTTGGTTATTTTTTGCCACTTTTAAACCAACATTGTTTATATAATTCGGCTTTTGAAAACGACTTATCCGATTGGGTTTTTAAATAGCTCAAACTGAGCACAAATATTAAGAGAAAAATAAATTAAAAAAATGGTCTGAATCAGACCATTGTTTCCAATTTTCAACGAAAACTGATAATTAAACAATTTCGGTAATCTCAAAAAAAATCTTATTATATTATTTTATTATATGCTTATTGCGAATGAAGTTCACGCAAAAATTTTTTGATAAATTTTCCAAAAAGTTTTCAACTGTGGATTATATTTTTTTTCTCTTACTCATTAATTGAGGAATCAGCATATTTAACTGATTATCAGTATTTTCAGAATAATCTTGGTTTAGCATATATTTGTCATCAGGAAAATACTTTTGAAATCTAAAGTGTCGTCCTCCAGCATAAGTAAGGGTAAAATTGAGCTAGTATCGAGCTCTCCTTGGATTATCATCGACATTAAAAGATCCGTATTTTCGCTTGTTTTATTTCCCATATCTTCCATCATCATAAATGGCGGGAGCAAATTTAGTTGATTATTTTGATTCGAATTACTCGCAGCTTGCTGCTGTAAAATATTCAGCAAAATTTCTTGATTCACTGCGACAACAGACGATAGGAAAAAAAAGTTTAAAAGATTCATGTTTTTGTTTTGTGAAAATGTTAGAAAAAAATTGCTTCTTATATTTATGAATTAAAGCACTTGCGACACCTTGTTGATTGATGTTTATCTGTTAGTAATAAACTCAGTTTAATGAAGCAGCTGCTTTGCCTTTAAGATAAATGCTTATTCTAGATAAGGAAGATAAAGTTCATGCTTCAATTATTTTCTGCTTACATAATCGTTATCGATCACGGCGGCCATAAAAAATCGAACAACTCATTAATTTTCGAAGAACTTTTTGTTTCAGAGCTGAAATTCACACAGAAAATTTTGAAAAAAATTACGTCCAAAAACCCGCTTCTTTCAAAAATGTTTTCCCTATAATTTAGCTTTAAATTCTTCTTCAATTTATTTCGAAACCTCCAAGCTAAATGATAGACAATTTCAAAAGCGGTATTTCGTTAACTTTTGGAAAATTTTTCGCATGGATTATTTTTATTCATAATTTCACGGACATTTGAAACAAGGTTTTGTCGAAACAAATTATATCATTTTGTTTAGGATTGAGTCGAGATGAAATCCTTCATTACTTTATAAGTAGGCCTCCCGAGCAAAAAATCAGCTACCGGATAAAAAAGTTTATAAATCAGAAAATTTAGGACCTAAGGTAGTTTTTCACACAGAAAATATCTGCCTATTTATCGGGTACTCATTTTTTGCTCGGGAGGCCTATTTATAAGTTATGTGTTGGTTCATTCGACGATCAGAAATACACAAATTTGGTTATCTGTATTTTCTGAGTTCTTTCTGTATTTCTGATCGTCAAATGACCCGAGATATTATATTTAATTCGCAAAGATGGTATGGAAACCAATGCTCTCGTAAAGACATTTTTGAAAATAATCATACGGAACATCCTTGACGAAATTTAATTACATTATGGCCTGAGTAGAAAAAAATGAGGAAATTTAGGGAAATCCCGTCATACAAGAAGCAATCCCTATGAAACACAATGTGAAACACAACCTGCTTGTTCGACTTCATTTTTGTAAAGTTGGCTTAAGGGGGTAGCAGCGATGTGGCAGATTTTTTCGATAATTCTAGAACTTTATTAAAAAGATTTAGTTGCAATCAGTAAAAAAGAGCAGTAATTGCATAAGTACAATTTGTAGTATTTTGTCAGAATAAAACATTAGCAAAAAGTTATAACAAGAACTGGTTAAACCGATCGTTGTGACTTAATTTGGTTTTCTGTTGAAGCATACCGTATGAACGGTGCACTTATCGATATGTGCACCGAATTTGAGTAAA
>SCLH01000465.1:0-49818 GCA_004367855.1 Oikopleura vanhoeffeni | reverse complement strand
AAATGCTTATCGTAGCTTGCCGAAAAAATGGGCACGACGAGAAATAAAGCGCAGGCAGAACGCAGCCGAGAGGGTAAAAATAAGAGTGAAAGGATTTTAAGTGTGTTTTGAGACAGTTGTAAATTGTGCAAGATTCACTTATTAATACAGTCGAAGAAATGAGTAAGGGTATAAATCAATGTCGTCTAGATTGTAATTTCTTCAATTTTGAGCAGATTAATCTCCTCCCCGTCTTGAAAATTGAGTAATTTTTGCTTGTTTTTAACGAGTCGTACTTGAAATTTCTTTCTATTTTGCCTTTCCTATCATCTGTTTATCACTCCTATCACTGACTAGCCCCGCTTACGCCGCCATGCAAGATGCGCCACCACCAGCTCACCAGCTCACCAGGACCAACACCACCAATTATGTATTTTCAATTATACTGTTCTTATTCGTACGTGATAAGCATTTAAATATGTGTGCTAATAGTGCGAATTTTATTTAGCTATTTAACACGTTTTAACCCTTAGACTCTCAATTTCATTACCGTCATTTTTATCATTTTAACCGGTTTATATATTTAGTAGTAGAATTTTTTATTAAATAATGCCTAATTTATCATAATTTTTGACTTTGACAATGCATAATTCAAGAAAAATTGGTATCATTCATTTTTGTTAAGAATTTTATTAAATATCATTTATGTTCAAGTGGCGTCGAGACCAAGAGTGATTTGTTTCACCAAATCTGATATAGCCGCTTTCAGAGCCCTATTAGGCTTGATCTTTTCAAGAAGCAGGATAATTTTGAACGGGATTTGATAATGCTATTCTTTGAAAAATCTGATGAGTCAATTGGAGTCAATTAAACTTACGAAAATAATTAGTTGGTTTATTTTTTTGCTTATTATTGTTAGGCTGACCAGAATTAAATGCGTATAAGCTGGAAATTAAAATCATTTTTTTATCTATTTTAGGAAAGATTTGAGTTCGAACTTTTATTTTTGAAATCTGCGAATAAAAACAAAAAAAATAGCCACTTTCACTTTTTTCATGCATGTCTACATATTTTCTGACCGCTGTTTGAAAAATCATAAAATGTTTATTTGTCATTTTTTGTCGACTTTTATAAAAATATTAGAAAATTTTCCGCAAACAAGCCCAAAAATTTATATTAGTGGTTTTTTTGAAAATCTCTATAAAAATCAGGCCGAATCACTTGTGAAATTTTCTGGTATCTATTCGGTTTCCGTATTTCAACGATGGAAGGGTCAAGTGAATATCGTTCGGAACTACTGATGAATTTACAACACTTGCTGTTGACAGCGGTTTGTGCCATTCGGCACACAATTTAATGAAATTTTATTTTGCAAAAAATCTTCACATAATTTCGGGTGTTATAGGCGTCATTTCTTTCAAAGTCAGAACATTTCCTATATTTAAACGCAATTGAAGGTCAATTTTTTATAACAAAAAGCTGTTTTTCGCCATTTTTCAGAAAAAACTTTCATATCGAGGAAATTTTTCATGTAGATGATGTCTGAAGTTTATAAATATTGCTTAAATAAAGATTCTTACATCGAGTTTAATTGGAAATGGAATTTAAATGAAAAGTGTTTTTTATATATTTTTACAGATAGTTAGTTAGTTAAGAAATTGAAAATAAAAACGTTTGCAAGAATGGACACTCTTATTGAAGATAAAAATAAAAAAATTAATTTTCATATTTTTCTTCATATATGATATATCCCTTATCACACTTTGGTTAGAATGCGTAGCCACTATCCTTTTAACGTTGATTTAAACGTTGTGGCTGCGCATTATAACCAAAGTGCGATAAAGGGATATGATCGATAAAGCGGCCTGTCGAGACATTTCTTCCACGATTAATTTTGCTCCCCCAGAATGAAGGCTTGAGAAAGAGGCAAACATTTTCCAATTAGGGCGCTTTCTCAACATTTGCCATAAGCTGGCAGGCATTATATTTTAATTAGGCGGCTTCATCCACATTTCATGCCCAAAATGGAAGGCTTTGGAAGAAGGCAACATATTTTTGAATTTTAGGGCGGTTTCCATCAACATTTCTGCCAGACGATTTTATAATTTAGGGCGGCGTTCATCAACCATTTCCTGTCACATTGATATTTTAGGGCGGCTTCATCAAACATTGCTGCCCCAAAATGAAGGCTTGGAGAGGGCAACATTTTGTGAATTTAAGCGGTTTCATCAACATTTTGCGATTGATTATTAGGGCGGTTTCATAACATTTCTGCCACATTGATAATTTTAGGGCGGCTTCATCGAATTTCATGCCATATAGGTATGTTAGGGCGATCAAATTGACATTTCTGATGCACAGAGTTATAACTTATTACTAATGAGTTAGAAAGATCACATATGACCAACACAAGTTTATTTTAATAATCTGAAATTAAAGCGAAATATTCTGAGATTTTAAAAAATATCTAAAAGGAGGATTTCAATTATAAGTAGGGCTCCGAGCAAAAAATTGAGCACGATAAAAGTCCTAGGAATTTTGAAATTTCGGACTGAGGAAATTTTGACGCTTGAAATTTAGGTCAAAAAATCTTTTTGCTCCGACCACTCGGTGGCTGCTGTAAAGGTGGTCGTTTTATTTTCGTATTTTCAAGTTAAAAATTTTAACAAAAGCAAAAGTTCATTCTTTTGCGCAATAAGCTTTACTTCAACTTTTTCCAGTAGAGACGCTAAAATTCTGCCCCAGATTGACATCATCAAATTATATACACCACGATCACGTGGTGTAACACCGGAAATGGAGGTGCCCCGAAAAATCGAAATATTTCAAATCATGATTGTAGTTCTCAAAAGATGCGCAAAGCATCAACTTTGTTGGAAACGGTATGGGTCTCAAGCATACCACAGGTGGTGTGTTAAAACGCGATTCCAATGATTTGGTGGTGTAAACAACACCGTTGGTTTTAGGATTTACAGAAGCTCATCATACGAAATAAAATAAAAGTACCCATTAGAAAGAAAAATTTCATGGAGATACATTTAAATTTAATTTTTTTCAGAAAAATTTAAAAATTTTGCGATCGCTGATTAGTTGAAAAATAAAAATGCTCAAAAGATCACTTTTGACCCGGAAAAGGAACCGCTGATTTCAAATTAAATAAATAACAAAATTTTAAATTTTTTTATTATAAATCGGATAATGGCTTGTTAACCCGTGTGAGCACAGAAAAAAAAAGGTCCGCAAGGGCATCCGACACCCTATTATAATAGGGGACTGTTCAAACCGCGTATATACAGAAAGCCAAGGTAGTTAGAGTTTCATTTTTTGTGCATAAGGGAAGTTCAAACGATATATTTTTGCATTCCGACATTTGATAATTCTAGAGTTTTGATTTTAGTTCTAAGAAAATTTACTGTAAGAGCAAGGTACAGCATATCACGTGATTACAAGCTTACAGTTGGTGTTCACAAATTATTTTTGGTATTGAAATCTATGCACAAGAATCTTGACCCTATGTCATCGTTATTTTCTATTTGAATTTATATATAATCAATCAAAATTATTTTTAAATAAGGTTTAAAATTTTCGATTGAAAAAATCACAATTTTCATAAAAAATGGTTATTTTCCCCTATAAAAGCAGATAAGTACCACTTCTGATTTATTTCTGGGTCGATATACTATCAAGGTTGACTCTGTGGACAAATATTTAATTGCTCGAATTAATTTTTTAATAATTAAAATATTTCGTGAAATACTTTAAATTGAAAATTTAGGAAATATCAACTTTTTGCAAAAAAAAAATATCTGTCCTGTATACCAATTATCTTTGTTTTTGAGTGTCAACCATGGAAAAAAAACACTTTCCTAAAAACTGGTATTTTCAAAATTTTAATTGGACCAATAGGTCGCATTTAATTTTTTTTAGAGGTAAAAGATTGGGAAAAAAATCTCAAAAAAATCAACCCTCCCGTAAATTTGAACAAATTTCCAAAAAAAAAAATAAGTCACTTTTTGAAATCCTTGCAAATTCTTTATAATGTATTCGTAAGGAGACAATTCTTACGCAGGGGTTTGTTTTGCATTATTTTAGATGATTTTAATAGGCAGTCACCTATATATAAGGTGTTGTTGCTCACACGGGTTAAGGGTAATCAAAATGACAAAAAATTGTCTTAAGGGGGTTCTATAGCAAAATGGACTTTTTGGAGTTGCTTTATTTTCTCTCGCCATTAGACATAGGAAGGTGAATAAAAACATTCTGATAAGTTAGTCGTAATCTCTGGAAGACGTTTTTGAATCATATTTTTAAGATAGCATGTTGAACCAACCTGTAAATGAGGGTTAACGCAGGGAGCAAAAATTTCTTGAAAAAGCTGTATTTTTTGGTTCCTATTTAGGAAATGTTTCAACAATTTGACATTTATTCTGGCGAACGAAATTCAAAGGCGGAAAAACTGTTGTTCCTTTTTTTCAATTTTCTCACTAAAAAGGTATCAAAGCTGGCAAAAGGATGTTTTTTGCTATTTTGGCCACGGGAAAGTTGTATTTTTTTTTTCATGCTAGCATGGCAAACTATTTTTTCCGTGCACTATAGTTTTTTCTATTTAATTGTTAACAAAACTGTTGTGGCCTGATTTAATGATTTCATTTTTTACACTCCCAGGATACGATTAGAAAATTTATTTTTGACATCCAATTATCGTCCAATCAGTTTTTTTTAAGACCAAAACGATCGTTAATGTTTTGGAAACCGGTATTATAAACTATGGACCAATAGTTTAACCGTTCGAGCCGCTAAGCAGAAAAGAATTTTTTTATTTTCAACACTCAGAAAAATTTTTATATTTTTTTCCGAAAATTTTTAGTAATTTTTCACAATTTTTTGATTTTATATGACTAAAAAAAGCACGTTGAGTTCAAAAATCATTAAATCAGACCTCTAGCTATTTTTAGTTCAAAAGATACGACTTGCCTATAGAAAACATGCAAAAATTGCTAAAATCCAGTCAAAAATAATTTTCAGTTACAAAAGATATGGCGCTGCCTTATAGAACCCCTTAAGGGGTCTTCTACTTATTTGAGTACCTTTGAAATAAAGACATACAGTAATTTAGTACAGTAATTGGTGAAAAAGTTTTCAAATTACGTCAACAAAATTCCAGGGTTACTTCATCTTTTAAGGCTTTTTTCTATTACACCAAAGTTAAGAATAAAAATCACGAGACGAATAATTCAAAAATAAGGTTTGGAATATGTTCATGAATTGATCCTTATTTTCTTGAAAAAGAAAGATCCACGTGCACGTTTTTCGTGCGTGATTTGATCACTATTTGTTTACTCGTACCAGAAGCTTATTTCCTAATTTTAGAGGTCACGTGATCGTTTTTAGACTTTGCGTGTTAAGGAGAAAGTCATTAAAACTTTTAAAGACATTTCACTTATTTCAAAAATTGGTTTAAAGGTAACTTTGTGAAATAACAATTCTACTTTTACCCAACTTTATTCCTTGAATATACGGTCACGCCATGGTCATCTTCGGCTATGTTGTTAATGAGAACCAGTCTTAGAACTTTTTTTTCTGGATCCTGCTCAAAGGCTTTTTTTGATGATTTAAATTTTTTTTGCCAAAAAATAGTTACTGTAATACAGTACAAAATGTTTTCGAAAAAAAAACGCACAAACGTCAATTATCCAATAGTCGATTGCAACACTTTGTGAATTGTCATTCATCATTTGATTAAGGGTCCTAAAATTGCGATTAAAGACCATCGCGCTACGGGATGGCTCCAAAGACACTACGGGAGTTAAGCAATTTTTGAAAAAAAAACAGGAAGTATTTGACCGGGCTTATTTCTGTATACGGCCACGTGATCATTTTTGGGCATTTGTGTGATGAAAGGTTTTATTTTTGGTGATTCGAAAAAAATTTGCAAAAAATAAGTACTGTAATACAGTTTAAAATTTTCAAAAAAAAACGCACTTAACGTCATTTTGTTATAAAGTTAATTTATTAATTTTATAAACTGATCTTGTCAGTAATGATTAAGCGTCGGAAAAATGTGATTAAAATGTGAATTTGTTCACTTACTTGCCGGAAATCGAGTTACGAGTTTAAAAAACCAGAGGTAACCTGGTCTTTCGATTATCTGTTTCTCAGGAACGTCCATTTTAATCTCGACATGAGAGAGGGGACAGTTCAACGCGGTTTTTATACTAAGTCTGTAATTCAGGCTTATTTGGAATCATAAGTTTACTAAAAGTTATGATGTTTCTGAGAATAATCTAGAAAATCTTTTTAATTTTATTTCTTTATATTTTTTGGTTAAACGATGAAATTACTGGATTTTTGCATAAGCTTGGTTCAATGTTATTACGATTACATTGGCAAATGGCTTCTAAAAATTTTCACTACGTCGTGAAATGTCGATGAAGCCGCCCTTAAATATCACTGTGGCAGAAATGGTCGATGAATCCGCCCTAAAATATCAATGTGCAGAAATAGTTGATGAAAGCCGCCTCTAAATTAAAAATATTGCCTCTTCCAAGCCTTCATTTTTGGGCAGAAATGTTGATGAAGCCGCCCCTGAATTCAAAATGTTGCCTCTTCCAAGCCTTCATTTTTGGGCAGAAGATGTGATGAAGCCCGCCCTGAATTCAAAATTATTGCCTCTTTCCAACCTTCATTTTTGGGCAGAAATGTTGATGAAGCCGCCCTGAATTAAAAAATGCCCTTTCCAAGCCTTCATTTGTGGGCAGAAAATGTTGATTGAAAGCGCCCTGAATTCAAAATTGTTGCCTCTTCCAAGCCTTCATATTCTGGGGGGGAAATTAATCGTGGTAGAAATGTCGACCCAAGCCGCCTTTATCCGATATAACTCAGAAAAAATGTACCAATCTGCCACATCGCTGCTACCCCTTTAAATGTTATTCATTTAAATAAAAAAATTTTGAACGCCATTTGGTATAAATTCAAAATAAATTTTAATGCGGTAATGGTGTTTATTCGACATACAGGTTTTAAAACAGGATCTTCAAAATAACGAGCGCTTTATCGATTATCCAATCTGACCACTTTTGCTATTTCTTAGCCAGTTTTTGAGCGTGACCAGTAAACTGGTTTCAAACCGGTCGGTAAAGTTTAAAAAGTGATAGATTGAGAAAGTTGTCAATGCAGTTCTTAATTTTTGTGCGGTTTTAAAAAAGAAGAAAGGCTTGAAACGCACCTCGATGATATAAAGTAAAATTAAACGGGAACTTTAAAATTTATCATGGAAAAAATTAACGTTTTCTTTCGTAAGCAAGAATTTTTCCCGAAGAAATCGATTTGTACTCAAGATTAGGAAGATTTAAAGAGACAACGAAATTTTTTTTTATACAATATCCTACAAAATAAAAATAAATAAAATTGAATGATCCTACATACAAAGAAATCCAAAATATAGTAAGAAATATAAGATTAATAACATTCTAAACATTTTATTGACCCGTATAGACGGGTCAAACAACATAATTTGTGTTTCGGGTTGATCAGAAAAAGCAAAAACAGTGAATTTTCAAATTTTGTTTTAATTTGTTAACAAACCATTTTTCTCAAAAATATCATGTGACCAGAAGATTTTGGGTTCAAATTTAAATTTAGAAATTGTATTCTTTAACCAAAATCGCCATACGGCAAAATCATTTAGAAAATTCTTAGTTTATCAAAAAATTGAAAAATTTTATTTTTTCAGATCACTGGTTTGCCATTTAATTGCCAAATCCCTATTTTTTGAGCACATATAATTTAAAAGGAAATTTCGGAATCGGTAGTTAAAGAGATTTTTGGTCCAGGAGATCGTCTTCGTCTGGAGGCGGTTCCATGATTGTCCGGGTCATCTTCCCAGAATTGACAGGTAGAGAGAGCACATGGTGAATTTGACATATCATCTTCTTTAATACAAATCTTCACAAAGGATCAGAATTTACGATTTTTGTCAAATCGAGTCGAAAATTAAAAAAATATAAAATCAAATTCAAAATTGATTAAAAATATTTTAGCAATTATTTAATCTGCGTTCTCAGATTATTATATATACCCTGTACTCGAACAAGTTCAAATCGGCACTTATTAACTTTCAAAGATCATATCCCTTTATCACCTTTTGATAAATCTAATTGATGTAGGTTGAGGGAGCCAATCATAAGAAACCCTTCTAGCTACTCATGAAGCCGCTTTCTCTTCTTTTCAGCCCACATCTATTAAATTAATCAAAAGGTGATATGTAAGTTCCCTCTACATGCCCGAATTATAATTTGACTTATTTTAAAGCCTACACAATTTTGTGGGAGTATAAATTAGTGTAGATGACATCATATTTTCACAAAACCTATAATTTGTAAATATTTTTTGAATGAACCATAGAATATTATCATGCTTTGATATTAATAAAAATAATTTATTTAGATAGAATTCTAAATAGTTAATTTAAAAATAATTTTTGAAGCAAAAGATAGAAAAGTGTTAACGGATTTATAATAAATTAATATCATATAATTTTGGAGACAACACGATATAGAACCAACAAAATATTTATTTTTATTTTACTGTTTATGGGAAAACTTATGATGAATTGCCAAAAAAATACAAGCAATACAAAAAAATCGAGAAACATTCCCATGGGTGAATTTTTCAAAAAAATATTGTGTTTTCAAGGTCAATGAAAAATTGGTTTTCTGGCAATTGATGTGCCACGGCATGTTTCAACCAAACCCAAATTAGCCAATGGCTGTCCTCATTTATTCAACTACTTATCTAGTAGAGTCACGTAGTGGCAGCCCAATTATAACTTGGCTCACATTGAATCTTGCCAATCAATCTTCAATCTATGCTTTTCACAAAACTCCGAGCTTACAACTCGCAATGTGGACAAATTCGACAAATGGAGCAAAAATAGAAGAAAAAATTTATAGGCTAACAGATGAGTATTTTCGACAGTAGCGGTCCGGAATGTCCGGTAGTTTTTTTTGGCATTAAAACTGGGCCAACTTGTATATTACGGCGATGATGTTTTGTATAAAGGTTTAAGGACAAAAATCATCAGGTCAAACTGAGCAATATGCTTCGTCGACAAAATTTGCTGTATCAGTCGAAAGGTTTTAATGTTTATCGGACATTTCGGATCGTTGTGGTGTGGGGAGTATTGTTTGTGGCTTTTTGATCACTTTTATTTCTAAATCTTGTTATTGCCTGAATATTTGTTCTAAACGTTCTTAACTCGTAGACTCGATTTAGCCAACTAGTTGCCACACACCATTTTATCGCATTTTACGACGCCTAATCATTAATTACAAGATCAGTTATAAGTTATCGATAAACTTTGAAACAAATGCGTTTGTGCGTTTTTTTTGAAAATTTTTACTGTATTACAGTACTCTATTTTTTGCAAAAATTTTTTAAATCACAAATTAACCTTTTATCGGATCAGAAAAAAATTCTAAGACTTTTTTCCCATTACACCATAGCCCCAAAATGATCACGTGACCGTATATTTAAGGAATAAGGTTGGTAAAAGCTAGTACTGTTTTTTTCCAAAAATTGCTTAAATCAATTTTTGAAAGAAGGGAAGTGGTTCCTTAGAAGTTTTTAAGACTTTTCCTCATTACACCAAAGTCCAAAAGCGATCACGTGACCTTCAAATTAGAAAATAAGGTTTGGTGAAAGTAAACAAATAGTGATCAAATTACGCCGAAAATTTTTTTGGGCAATAAACACCTAAGTTAAGAGTTTTGAACATAATAATATTTTCCCAAACACGTCACGTTGATCTTATGTTTTCGAGAAATAAGGATCTGATTAGCACATATGTCAAAACCTATTTTTTGAATATTTTCATCGTCTCCTGATTGTGTATGTCGGACATTCAGGTAATGAGAAAATGTCTTAAAAAATCCCAAAAGCATCCCAAAGTTATGTTGTAAGTTTAGGAGAACTTTTTCAAAATTTACCGTGGGAGATCACTACTATTTATTTTCAAAGAAGTACTCAAATATCTCGAAGACCCATGGAAACATCGTTGAAAACTCTTAAGACTTCTATTGCCATTACAAGATAGCCCAAAAACTAGAAATATAAATTAATAATAACAGAAATTACCGTTAGAATAAGGAAGTTTTGCGTAGGCGTAGGGCGTGACTACGTTCTCTGCATTCTTAGAACAATAAATGAATGATGAACAATAATTTTAGAGTCAACTTACTAAGAATTTGCAGAAAACAATAACATTTGTTAGACACAACCCAAGAAAATCATTTTGAAGTTTATATGAGTATTGCAATATAATAAGGTTAATTTCATCTTATCATTTATGACTTTTCGCAATTAGCCAACTTTCCCCCAAACTTTTTGTTTATCTTATCTCATCTAAATGGCCTTAAAATCGTTTAACATTTTATTTTGTTATTCTATGTAAGAAAAATGTCTGAATATTATTTAAGCTATTGAAAGAAATAAGTTTGATAATGAAACTGGCTCAATATGCCGATTTCTTTTTTTTAAAATTGAGGCAACTAGTTGGCTGGAATCGAGTCTGGTACAATTCAATGTCTAAAGTGCACGCAGAATTCAGAAATTTTCTTTTTTGATGGGTTAAAACTTCAAAACTTAAGATTTTTTGAGCATTTTAGCTTGCTAAAATAAACGTCTTGATTTTGTATACACACTATAAACCTCATCTGATCATCAGAGATGTAACGGCAATTTATGACGACATTTGATTTACGCTTGCACCAACGCAATTTGAAAAATACAATTTGACCAATTGAACGTAACGGTGCAAAAAAATCGGCACATTTACGACTCGTGAATATTTTCAAACCCGATATCACATCCAGCCAATATTTGGTTAAATCGTGAATATGAACATAAAAAACTTCAATTTAAGTCAGCTTTGTTAAAAGGGATGAATAAGATTAGGGATAGAATAATGTGTTTTCCTTAAAGCCTGGTAAACTGTAAAATCCAATATTTAATTCATTCACTGTACACTTTATTTGCCCTCCCATTCAAGTCTTCGCAATAAAGCAATAACTTACGTAGCTATATAAACTTAAACTATACCCTAATCAGCAACAACAAATATCAACTAACATTCGTGTGTAGTTAATTATTAAACGGACGTGCTTAATGATCAAATTAATAATGATCTTAAAATATAATAATAATCAGTGGTCATTGACTACTTAGTGCTAATCGGCATTGTCTGAGTTAACGTGTCACAAAGGTCAGATTTGCGATTAAGGCTTGGCTGAAAACTTAATGCGACCTAAAAATTTTTAAATAAAAGATTTTTGTGAAAAGTAATCGGCGTTTTTGACTTCTACTTCTCTGATTTTCTGAGCCGGTCCTTAATCGAACAAGTTATATGTTGGTCTTGTCCATCCCCTGGTAGATTACCGGCATTTAGATCCATGAATTCGAAAACTCTGTAAGAAAATTTATCCATATCATTTACTGCACACGTTTCTGCACCACTTCCATCTAGGAAATAAGGTCGGTATCTCATTGGACTCACATAAAGGTCAATTTTGTTATCCTCTTGGTCATCAAATAAAGTATACCAAGCAGTTTTATCATGATTTCCAACTTTGCAATTGGTAGTCTGATAGACAATATTGGATAAAGTTTTGACGGGTAGGACTGCGAATTGTAAAATAGACCCAACTCGAGCGGCACTACCAGTTGTCTCTTGATTGAAACTGTCATCACTGTATGTAGGGTGGCCAAGGATTTAAGCGAAATTAAACATCAAGGATTTGAAAATCTTGAAAATGATGGTAGTCACAAGTAATTTTTTGTTTTCAGAGAGATTCGCTTCAAAACATGAAATGCGCCATAATTACCTCGACAGTTAAATTATAACCTACACGCATTACTCATTCTGTATTCGGGTTTTATTTTATTATTCATTTTCAAGTAATGAGTAATTTGACAGAACGGATTCTCAAAAAAAAATTTAAATCAGAAATAAAATTAATGTAATCGAAACGTTGTAAAGAAAATATTTTAACAGCAAAATATTCTAAGTTTTGGAGCAAATCTTTAGAAAGATGATTTTTTACTCGTGACCGGCATTATTTTGATCAAATGATATACATACTGTAATAATATTATTTATATCCCATGACTGACAAAATTAATTATAAATGTTTTCAATTCCATAATTTCGAACAGACTTTAGTTTTTCATTATTTATATTTTGACATTTGAAAGATCAATTCAGTCTAAATAAATTTTTTCAAATTAAAATTTTGGATTTGTTTAGTAAACTGAACAAATCCTCGGGCACCATTGCTGAAAGTCACTAGCTCAAAACTAAATGTACCAAGTTCCTCTTTATCTAGAGTTTCTTTAACAAGGGTAACATTGAATCCGCCTCCTCCTTGACAATCTGGGTCTAGTAGACATGCTGCCTCGCCTCCGTTAATATCATCTACAGTAGTAATTGCATCAAATTGACACTCAAAAGTGTTTGTCACTCTTGATTCATAATTGATAACACTAGTAATTTCAGCGGTTTTGAGCGAATTTTTAAATACAATATAAGAGTATTCACCATCTTCGCCATAACCGTACTCTACTGTAGTTCCACAATCGTCAAGTCCAACTTCAACACGGTACATGTTTCCAACAACGGTGACTGCATTTGGACACAAAACAGGGTCGATAACGGTCAAGGCTGACACGAAATTAACTTGGGCTACTGAGAATAGGGTGGCAGAAGTAAAATTTCAGACTTTACAAAAAAAATAAAAGCAACCAAAAAATTGAAAAATTGTCAGCAGTGAAAGGTATTCTTTTAAAATTATGGGCATGGTTGCGCATAGGAGATGTATAATTTAACGCAAACATCGCAAAATAAAATCGATGGCTGTCTTGGGTAAAAAATTTGAAAACAACGATTTGAAAAAAATTTTCGCCATTTGGTGGTCATGATATGCTGTTCAAAAGTGCCATATTTTTGATTTAATTTGTTATTTTCGATAAAAAGATACTGTTTATAAAAAGTTTTTTAAAAAGAGTTTATAAAAAGATACCTGTATAAACTACTGTGAATTTTTTAAGAACATTTCTTTCCCGTGAAATTTTTTAGGCCGAAAAGAAAATATTATTAGTAAAAAATATTGACTCGAAAAATTGCGTGGGCTGAGTTTAACGAAAAATTAAATAATTTTTGGTCAAAATTGGGGGTTTGGAATTTTTGAACACAAAATTTTCCTTCCTTCTTGTGCTTAATAGCCTGACTGATCAATATAAAGTTTCCAGATCTCAATGTTCTCGTGGATAAAACAAACTGCTAAATTTCTAAAAAAATATGGAAGCTTTTTACATACAGGGTGTAAGGCTTTTCCCTTCTTTTTTCCAAACTGGTTACACTTGATTTCCGCCGTTTTGATCGGTTGAATCTGAGAAAACTCTTCTGACAACCAATCAATTTTACTAAACGAGGTACAAAATTGTTTTAGCCACCCTAACTGGGAACCAAGCGACCATATGGGTATCAAAACATTCAATTTCTTGAAGTGAGGGCTCCTCAGCACATGTGAAGAAATCAGTGAGAAATTTTCCCTCTGGGCAAGTACAGAATCCGGCGGCGTCACATTCGTCAGAACATGATCCGAGACCGGCGTTTGCGGAACAGTCCCATGCGGCACGCTCGCAAGCAAAAGAATCGAAGGTACCGGAATCGCAATCAACAACAACGAATTGGGGTTCAGGTACTCCTGAATAATCATCGAATAATATATTGTTATCAGTTTTAAAATTATAAACAGTATGAAATGTTAACATTTTAAAATTATGAACAGTCGCTTGCGGTTAATTCAAATTAAAATAATCTATCAAAAATTGATTTTATCTACTAGTAGTAGTACTGAGTAAATCAAATTTTATCGATTTTTTGACATATCTATAACGGCGGCCACAATGACATTTCAGACACGAGATCCTCAGCCAAAAACTGAAGTCAGAGAAGAGACAAAATTTCAAATTTGGGCGGCTACAATGACGTTTTAAACACGTTGATATTATAGGGTGGCCATAATGACATTGTCGCTGAAAATCAATCGTGTAGAAAATGTCATTGTGGCCGACGTGGCGCGTAGTTTTCAAGGAAAATTGAAATAAATATGTAAATGTTGAATATTCAATTTCAGTACCTTCAATTAGACTGATTGGTTCAGTAATCGGCAATAAAACGAAATTTTCAAAATATTATGACTTTTTATCTAGTTAACCCTTGTAGGCTCCAAAGCCACTTTTGTGGTGCAGCTTTGAGCGCTTATTACGGGAAAATTTAAAGTGCTAGCAACTTTATTGTTCTACATTCCCCGAGATTAAGAATAGATTTAAACTTTTGTATGTAAATTGGCCTTCAACCTACGCAATTCATTTGGGAGAAAATGAGAGACATCAGAACAAAAATTGATAATGGAAAAAATTAGGAATCAAATTTCCTTAAAAGTGACTTCCTCAGAAATAACCTGCAATTTTCGGTTTTTAATCTACAGGTTTTTTCCGAAAAAAGAACCTAACCTACGCAAGTAATCGAAATCACTTTCAAAGAAATTAAAATTTACTCAGAGCCGTCAGGACAAAAATTTAAAATGCAGCAGTTTCAGAAAATTTTTCTCTAAAAAGTAAATCATTCAGAAGCAACCTTCAATTTCTGGTCTCTAATCTACAGGTGTTTTTGATAATAGTCCGGAGCCTCCAAGGGTTCAATTATATTCTCAACCGTGTCATTTTTGACACAATGTCCTTATTTGAAACATTTCTCATATAATGTCCTTTTTCGAGGGCCTCACACATTATTTTAAAAAAACCATCAAATTTATTTTTGAGAAAAATTTATTTTTGAAAAAAATGACATAAAAAAATTTCCAATACGATTTTTAACTCACCAAAATCGAAAACAAGGCAGTCATTGGCGTTGAGGGGAACGTCTGGGATGTTTGCCATCTGTGCTCGAAGTCCTGCATTAATTGCATCTGCAACCTGTTCTTTTCCGCAATCAAAATCGCCAGCCTCTGGTTTCCAATCAAGATTGTGATCGATGAAAAGTCCAATTGGTGTAGTTGTGAGAGTATCATGACACTCATCTCCATATTGGAAACACCAATTGCTGACGTCGGCATTTGCTCGATAACCGGTTAAAATTCTACCAGTATAACCAGTGCCTTCAATCACATGATACAGACGTCCGTGAGCCTTACTGAACATATCAGTAGCTTGATCACATCCATCCACGCCCAAAATAAAATTTGATTCCGGCCACCTAAAATTTTTTTTATACAAAGGTGATGAATATCTGGATTTTCCATAGTCTGATGAAAGTAAATAAATATTTGAAATAATTAAAGATTTTAATCAATTTAAACCCCGTGTCGCACGAGTACAAAAAACCTTGGGGTACATTGGGCATGTCAAACAAAAATGTTCAAAGCTACTAATTTACCAGTAATTAATTTATAATTCGTAACTAGTTGAATATACTGTGGATTTTTATTGAATATACTGTGGAAATACTCAGAAAAAAAAAGATTTTCGCATTTTTCTGCCATATTGTCCTTATAAAGGGACGAACCAAAATTCAAAAGCGTAGGTTTTGCCCATATTTTTGCCATATTGTCCTGATAGAGGGTGTCCTTATAGACGCACACCACAGTATCTGTAAAAATGTTTAATATTTACCAGTGATAAACTTCTTCTTGGAATAAATTACCACCAAGAGCTTCGCAAACCATTCTGGCGTCTGTGGCGCCGAGATTCATTTCACAAATAGAAGTATCATATTTAATTCCGCCATTTGAAAAATATTCGTACTTTTCTTGTTCATTGTCCCAGTTGCATGGATTTCCAGACTAAAATTTTTTGTAATTTACATCTTTTAAAATTTATATACAGTATGTAAGATTTTTGCTCCTCTTTTTCTAATTTGGACAAATCTGATTTTCACCGTGTTGATTGGTTCAATCTGGAAAAGACGTAGGTATTTGCCAAAATTAATCGTTCTCATTGAAGGTTAGCAAGTTATCCAAATTGGAAAAATAGGAGGAAAAATCTTACATACTGTACATTCTTAAATAAAGTGACGCAAGAAAGCCGCAAAGTTTGAGTAGTTATACGTGATTAGTAAAATTAACTGTACTATTGACTATTTATCTAGTTATACTACGAGGAAGTGAGTATTATTATTTTCGGACAAATATTTTCGTAAATATCATACTCATTGGCAGAAATCAAAATTGTAATTTATGCCAGTTTGACAATGAAGTCAAATAATTTTTTAATATAAATAAAATTTGAATGATAAATGAAAGAAAATTTAAAAGCAGTTTTGCGTTTTTGAACACTTTTCTGGTGAACTTTTGAATTTATTTTTGCAAAGATCATTTTTATTCATGATTTCCTGGAAAATATCAAAAAATCAGCTACCAAAGCCAAAAAAAAATTTTGTCGGGCCTAACTCAGTCTATGGCAACAATAATTTAATTCAAATAAAAAAGTGCTTACTTTATATTTTCCAACGTATTGAAGGTTATTCATAAGACTAGCATCACATGTTACAACGTAATCTTGATAATAACATAAGTTTCCTCCTTGATTGCTATATCTTTGATGAGCTAGTCTTTGAATCTTATCATCACAAGCATACTTAATACCAGTTACAAGAACTCCAAATGGAATTTCAAAATATTCCTCACACAGAAGTAGATTAACATTTTTCACACCAGTATCCGCATACAAATCAATCACGTCAAAACCGACAGCGTCAGCTTGATTGTCTGAAATGTAAAGGAGGGATTCGCTGAATCCTGAAAACGGGGTATACCATTTTCATCGATAATTTTTTATGTATATTTTGGGGAAAACCCTATCTTTTACCACCGTGCAGTTGAGGAAAATTTTAATATGGTCATGGTGAAATATGATGCAGTTAACATGTTTTTCACATAATAACCTCTTTTTATAGTCATTTTACATCAATTGCATTGTATAGAAAATGTATAAGCTGATTTTTTCCGTAAATTTTTATTTCTTATCGTATTCAATATATTATTTTCGCATCAACTACAATATAATTATGTGAGTGTATAATACAAAAAAAAAGAAAATTTTCTCACAAAATTTGTAATGTCAACAGATCCTTTTTAAAATTGTTTTTATTGTTCATTTTAATCAGTGAGGTTTTTACGTCCACGCAATTTCAATAGCAAAACATAGGGAAAATAAAATCGATGAAATTGGTAAACCTCCCTGGGAACATATTCCATTTTACAGGGAAGTCTTCGTATGTACATACATGACCGTCTCCGTTTTGGTCAGTGAATGCTTCGGGGCAAACACATTCATAACTGCCTTCAGAATTGGTACAGATTGAACCAGCAGAACACGTTCCTTTGGCACATTCGTCAGTATCGGCACATGCACCATTTTCCCAGTAGAAACCAGAATCACAAACACAAGTGTAGCTTCCTAAATAAGTGTTTGAAAATAAGTGCTGTTAACAAAATAAATATTGATTGATAATAATAGCTTATAATCATAAAATACCGTCTTTTCAGGGGGTTTTATTGAAAAACAATTCTTTATCCCCCTTACACACTCCGTAATATTTGAGCCCTGTAAAGTAAACGTAGTGTGTTTTTATGTAGTAGGGCCAAAATATTCCGGATAGTGAAAACGGGGAATATGCAAATTTGTTAGCACGAAAAACGCGTCATTTGATATTATGGAATTAACAAAACTGTCTCCGTAAAAAACTCATCAGCAAAAATATGTTTTTAAACGGATATGTTCTCAATTGACATAAAAAGGCTTCTTATTACTAGTTATGAGAGTAGCAAAGTACTTTCATTGTTTTAACGGCGCGCGCCGGAAATTTGATCGAGAGATTAATAATAATCGCAAAATGTTAAAAACATTATTGTTTCTTTTTTTGTTGAATCTTGTTCAACCAAACGAAATTTTTTTATAAATAAAATCAGCACGTCTTCACTTTATAAATATCAGTTTTTAGTATTACGAATGACCTGAATGTGATATTTGATAACCAAATAACGATGTCGAAAACAATATATTTTTAGGTTTGATCAGCTTACAAAAGTTACCAACCGTTAAAAATACTCAAGCAAGCAGACTTATTGGCATAAAGAACCCCTTGAAATATAAAAATTACCTTGCATATTTTGACATGGATTTAATTCAGTACAATCATTGGCATCCGCACATTCATCTAAATCAACACAAACACCGTCTTCATTCGCAGCATATCCGGAAGCACAATCGCAGGTGTAACTTCCGACGGTATTTGTACAAGTTTGCACACACGAATTACCAGTTATGCATTCATCAACATCAACGCATTCATCATTAGCACCCGCCTCATAATAGGTTTACTTTTTTGTTCGAGAAGTTTTTGAGAACGATTTTTTTATCGATTTTTGTTATACAAAAATAAGAATAAGGGTTTTTTTTGTCTTAAATTTATTAATGGTTGTGAAATTATTTTGAAAATTTGTCTATAAAACGCAGAATTAATCTTTTGACTTACTGAAAAATATCTCTGTGACGATGTTATTTCTGCGCCGTTTTGGCTCCCAAATTTTTTTTGGCTTTTAGATAGTCAAAGGGTGTGAGCGGGTTAAACAATACAAATGTAGCTGACAAATGGAAATTGTGTCATAATATTTGGTCAGAAATTTTAATAGAAAAGATAAAAAGATGAACAAATGCTCTATGAATTATGGGCTTTTGCCGAAAATCGTGACCGGAACTGCGTGGGCGGAAATAAGCATTACAAGTAAAATACATATTTACAAAATATTTCTCAAAAGTTTTTTGAAAAACGTTAGATGCATGGGCCATTCTGTTTTTAATTTTAATTCCGGTAACTGGTCATGACTGGTTAAAGATCTAAGATTGAAATTGTGAAAAAAAGGGTATGCAATAAAGATCTTATTTTTTTGATCGAATTTCAAATTAATTTCAGAAAATTTCAAAAGTATATAGCAATTTAATTAACCCAGTAAGCATAAAATTGCACTATTTTAATTTTTGATCTTTAATCGGTCATTACCGGTTACAAGTATTGAAATTCAAAAAAAAGGAGCTGACATTTTATCAAGAATTTTTTGATGTAGTTGTTCTTAGCGAAAGTGTACACTGGAGCCGGAAAGTGTTACGCCTCACTAAAAAATAAACTATCAAAGCATTTTATAATTCTTGGCAAAAAACTCAGTGAATATAATAAACCTTCCTCATAACCGTCGACACAAGCACATGCATATGTTCCAACTGCATTTACACACTCGGTTAAATCGGGACAAGTAGTTCCAACCGCAACACATTCATCAATATCTGCACAAGAGTTATCTCCGGTCAAAATGTATCCAGAATTGCATGAACAAACATAACCATCCTCAACATCTTCTGCACAAGTTGCTTGTGGATCTGTGCAAGGATCATTATCGCATGCACCGGCGAGCAAGTCTGGCTCAGTCGTTGGCTGAAGTGGGATCTTAAGTTAGCAACGATTTATATCTTTAGTCCCGGAAGAGAGGCGTTTTTTAGTGAATCAAGCTTAAATTTTGGCTTGATTTACTAAAAAACGCCTTTTTTATATGACTTGACTTTTTATGACTGACCCGGATTTCAGATATTATATAAGCTCTCATCGACGACATTTGCAATCAGTCGTGCACAGGACACGTTCATTTTTTCAGAAAAAGTGTTATCGAGTTTTATTTTTGATTAAATAAAACTGTAAAAGTTTTCAGCTCAGGAGGTTTTTAGTCCGCTTGTCAATAACATTTTGGAATCTAAAATCAGCTCTTTCAAGATCCTACTAGGATCATTCTAGCCAAACATTTTCGGTCAAATTTTTTTTTGCATTTATCAAATTTCCCAAAAAAAAAATATTTTTTGCGACAAAAAAAAGCTACCACGGTCAATGTAAAAAAACTCGGGATCCCGATCAAATGTCGATCCCGTCCCGGTCCTAACCAACTTTTAAACTTCAACCCCGATCCCGAACTAAGTGAAAATTACAATCCCGATTCCGCTCGATCCCGACCCGGGTCGAGATATCCCGACTCGGGATCCCGATCCCGTTTCAGAACACTGCCCGGCATCGTTATAAATATTACCAGTTCACCAATAAAAATTGTTAAATTCATAATATCGATTACCGAAATGACAAACTGATAACGGGGCACGGTGCTTTTTTTAAGAGTGAATAGGGAATTTGGGATTTCTATTATGGAGTAAAATAAAAAAAGCGGAAAAGAATCAGCTCGCGAAAAAAAAAATTTGGTCGAGCCCTTTTTTTTCAAATCCCTGGTCGCTGATTGGCAGACCTTATTAGGACACATTGACGCTAAACCATGACAACCAAAGTATTTCTTGCAAGATTCTAAGCATTTTGATAAAAAATTGGGAAAATTTCTTTTCTAACTTTTCAAAATTGCAAATGAAAATTTTCAAATAACAGAAAAATGAATATTTTTAATCACAGAGCAGTATTTAAAAAATAGGACTCGACCAAATTTTTTTTTCGCGAGCTGATTCTTTTCCGTCATTTTTTATTTTAATCCATAATAGGAATCCCAAGTTCCCTATTCACCCTCAAAAAAAGCACCGTGCGAGGTAATGTTTGAAATGAAATTTCGGTAATGTTTATTATGTCACATGACACCATCTTCTGTGTCAAATTACACATTTTACGTATATATTAAATAAAATGAGATAAGAGACTGGTTATACTGTCAGGTATCTAACAGTCTGGTGTATCTAACCAGGGGTAAATTTTTGTGATATTTATTTTGTCATCTGACACCATCTGCGGTGTCAAATTAAACATTTTTCATATCTTTCGCATGAAATGGGAATCGCTGCTAAATTTATATCCCGCCTGAGTTGTCTGAGACGGTAGTGGTGATGGAGGTCCTGCTTCGGTAGTCGTTTTTGTCAGGGGAAATTCGGTGATAACAATCACAGGAAAAGGGGTAGTCGTCGTCTCTGCTGCTACATCACTGCAAGAGAAAGAACGCTCGTTACTGTTATTGATATCGTAGTTTCCAAATTTTCCACCACCTACTGTGAGTGGGCAGTAGACACCGTCTTTCATTTCGTCCGTGACGGAATCGAGCCAAAAAACGCCCTCTACGTTGTTGGCGAGAACATCGTTGTAGTTTGCGCAGTTAACGACCTCGTTACCTATTTATTTTTTTTACAATATGAATTTTTACATACGAACCTTTGTCAATTTGTATTTAACTTTTTGAGTACATTTTTGATCCGCTATATATATCCTATTCCGAGTACTGTAGATCAAAATTGCCTAGGTAAAAATACAAACCAATTGTGTGTCCAATTCAGGGATTTGATTGGTTGGTTGGCCCGTCTCACTCTCGTTTGTATTTGGTTTGTATTTTTACCTTGTAATTGGTTTGTATTTTTACCTAGGCATTTTTGATCTACTGTACTCGGAATAGGATATGTATAAAGGATAAATCGCGTTCGTGATTGAACTTATTTTCGAAGCTCTAATTGATCGAAGAAGTGAAATCTGATGTTCTGATTGGTCAAAAGCGGATCAAATGCGAACGCGAAAGTAGAGGCCTAGTGATACCAATATTTGTTTTTTAAATGTCTATTTTTGCTTTCGAAAGAGCGTAGGCGGAAATAAAAACATCTCAAGTATAATTTACGTTGTTTTTTCGTTTTCAAACAGTTTTTTTCTTTCATTTTGTTATTGAACTCGGTTCGTTCATGTAACATAAATTATGTTCAAAAAATTAATTAAAAATTGTATTTTTGCGACACGATTTTTTATTACACAAGATTATTTTTTAGTTTTCAAATTTTTGGCGCTTTACATTTCCAAGCAAAAAAATTCGACCAAAAATCGTTATCAGACAACCAAAAATTCAAACGAAACCAACCAAATGGAAATGAGATGAAAAAAAATAATAAAAAAATTATTGAACGCGAGCCAATTATCATGTGTATAATCAAATTTCGAGTAAAAATTTAATTCGAATAGACTAAAAATCACAGCCTTACCTAATGTTGAGTAATACAGAACCCATGTGATGTAGCTAGAAGAACCACATTTTGCTGCGCTTGCCTGCGCTTCAATTGGAACGAGATGAACAAAATTGTATTGAGGCAAGAGAACTTGCGTCGTTGTCCCAGAAATAAACCCTCTGTATGACGGTCGTTTCATATCATCATCCCAAGTTACTGAGCTGAAAGCAATTTCTTCAAAAACACCGGCTGAAATGAAGGCCAGACTATTTTTCATGACCTGAAAATGTAAATTAAATTTGAGGCATACTTTATTATCCTATTTATTATACTATTATTATACTTTATTACTAAAAATTGAAACTTCACTTACCTTGGGCTTTCTGTAATACGCGCTTGAAAAAAGCCTTTATAAGGGCTTTGGTGCCTTGGCGGAACTTTTTTTTCTGTGCTCACACGGGTTAAATATTCATATAACGTTTTTAAAAAAATGACAATTTGGTTCTCTGAAAACTGATATTTGTTAGAAGAGTGGCCAAGGCTTGGCCGCCAAGCCAGAGATCGGATTTTTGGGTCGACGAGTCGAAATTTTAGACCCGGGACGCAGGTTAGGTCAATCAAAAATCAGAAAAAAACGACCCGACCTGGTTAAATTTTTAAAAAATCCGATCTCTGGGCCAAGCTGGATAACAAAAATCGAAGAAGGCCATTATTAAGATTTTTTGCTAAAAGTTCAAAAAAATAATCGATACAAGGGCCGGATTTATCTAAAAATTTAGGAGCAAGGCCAAAGCTGCTATGATTAAATCCAGTTTTATTTATTCACAAAAAATATCAGATGTCATGACAATCAGAGGCAAAATGTTACGCTGAATCTGAAAAAATGGGTCAAGGGTTAAGGAGGTAACCGACGGAGGTCTATAACTCGAGATAAACACATGCTACAAAGCTAATTTTTGCGGCATTCGATATTTTGTTGCCGATTTCATTCCAGAAAAAAAAAATTTCGGACAAAAATTTTTTCAGAAATTTCGAATTCTCTTTTAACCTCCTCACACCCAGAAGCGAGAACTTAGCCTCTTACCCAAAAGGCCTATCTTACGGCTCTTCTTTGAGTGCTTACAACTGGATAAGATATCAATTTACTTATTTGTCACTGATTGAGATCAAGGATAGAATAAAGTAAATAACACGTAAAATTTTAAAATTTCGAAGTTTGTGAACTAGATAACTGCGAGAGAAAAGAGAGGTTCACTCACCTTGTTTTTCTTGAATAACCATACATTTTTTACAATGACATATAAGTTACAAATTAACAAGTGAAACTTTAACTATTTATAGCGGGGCTCAAATTTGAAATATGATATCTCGATCGCTCACAAAACAATTATTCATATCGCCGCACGTCAAAATATATGCAGTAAAATGTGAAAATATTGCTAATCAGCTGAAAACTCAAAATCAGTACCACCTTATGTTCTACATTCGATCGATTTGTCTTTGTCGGCTTTATTTGGAATAAATTGCCGTTCAATTCTTTCGAAAAATAATTTTTTGAAATTTTTTTTATTATTTTGAGTTTCATAAAAATCACTTGTGAAAAAATTATTCTTCGTATAGAGAAATTAAACTTATATCAAGTACTTTCCTAAAAACTGGCTTCCTCAGAATTCTGAAATTATGTATTGTTTTCACACAATTAAATTTTTAGGAAATTTTGGCGAAAATCCTAAAAAAAAATAGGAAAAAAAACTTTCGAACGGCTAATCGTATAAAATTTTCAACAATATTTTCGGAAATAAAATTGCAAACTCTATGACATATCTGAATTGTTGGTCTGTGACGATGTTATTTCTGCGCCGTTTTGACTCCCAAAAGTTTTTTTGCCTTTATATAGTCAAAGAGTGTGAGGGGGTATTTAATGCTGTCATTTTTTAACTGCTGAATCAAAAACTATAATTTTTCTTGCATTTGGGAGCCAATATTTCAAATTGTATGAAAAATTGAACTTTTTTTCTTGGAAAAAAGCGAAAAAAATTCCGATCAAAAATTGGGAAATCTGGCGAATCAGACGCAATCGAAACTTTGAACGTCTCGCATAAGAAAATCAAACAAGATATTTTGAAACGGATGCCATATTAACATGTAGCACACAATTTGTAATAAGTGCTTTTTTTATAAAAAAAACTGATATCAGTGCTCCAAATGAAATTGAATAAGTGCTTAACGGAAAACATCATATAAGATTTGTAAGATTTTTTTTGGTTTTGAGATTTTTCCAAAGAAAAGTTGGTTTTTCGGGGGTTGAAATTAAAGGTTAAATTAAGGGTGACGATAATTGAGATTACTCAGATAACTTTTTTGATTGCCCTATTATGTAGAGAATTTGTCACTGAGTTTTTAACTACCAGGATTTTTTCTGAATTTTCAATTTTTTCCAAATAAAGTAGGGCTAAGGAAATTTATAGTTCAGAATTTCAACAAAAAAAAGAAATTCACAAGTCTTTCCTGAGATTTTGGAGAGAAAATCGGAAAAAAAATCTTCGCTCGCACCTTAATCCAGACTTTGCGGTGAATTTGGTGCACAAATTGAAATTTTTTTATATATTCTCAAGGAGGAACAGGCTTTTGCGTGAGGCTCCCAAATAAGCTGTTTTGACCACTAGTTGCAAAATTTTCAAAAAACTTTCGCTCGGAGATGCGCATTCATATTTGGAAGTTGAATTGCAAATAACAAGTAAAAATGATGAGAAATGAATGAGGAGTAGGCTTTTTAGTAGTTTTAGGGACGCCCATTAAAAACCATTTTTTATGCGTATGTTGAAGTATCAAATTGTTTGAATAGTACTGGCAATTTCCTTAAGAGTTGGACTACGTACTTGGAAAAAAAAATATTTCTGAAGCCAGGTTGCTCAGAAACTTCACCTAAAAATGTGTAAAAAAGAGCACAATTTTCGACGCCCACTCCCTCAAACGTTTAAATAAAAATACCAAGTTTTTTTCTAAAATTTCGCTGAGTTTGTCGAATTACAGTCAGACTATGTAAAATAACATTGAAAATATGAACAATGTTGATTCAACATAAGCTATGTTGACAATGAAATTGAATAAGTGCTTAAAACTCCGAAAACAGTCAATTTAACATGTAATTTTTGTCGATTTTGAGCAAATAGACCAAACATTACATTTCTAATTTCATATTCTTGAATAACCATTGATAGTAAGCGTTAAAAAATCAAAATTTTTTGACATCTCATCTCTTAATAAAATGATACGAATTTAGTCAAAAACCGGGGTTTTCAACCAGTATCACGACCGGTACAATCATACCAAAACTTTTGAGTACATATTTTGGAAATTTCAGAAAAATAATAACTATATTCAAGCATTTTAGTATCGTCAGGCTGTTCATTAAAACAGGGCTGAAAAGTGAAACGCGTCGGTTACCGCCTTAAATGTAAAGAGAGAAAATGTCAAGCTAATTGCAAGAGTTGAATGTAAAAGGTAAGGTGTAAAAACATTAAAGCCAAAAATGTATCATATAAATTTCAATAATAACTAAAACGTTAAAAATTACTTTAAAAATAGCATGTTTTTAAAAAATTTCGCTAATTTTGTCGAATTACAGTCAGTCTATGTAAAATAACATTAAAAAGATGGACACTTTTGATTCAACATAAGTTATGTTGACCTTTTCTTACATTTAACTTCACAAAAGGCTAAAATGTAATTTTTTTTTATTTTTTTTTTGAAAAGTCTTTAAAACAGTGTTTGAGCACCTGAAACAGCTCCACCGAGTGGTCGGTTTCGACACCAGAGAGTTAAAATTTCAAACCGAAAAACTCATGAGCTAATTTTTTGCTCGGAATTAACTAACGGGCAAAAAAAATTGAAGAGTATGTGACATAACTGTATATCACATAATGTATACAACAAAAATTAAAAAAAAAAATTTCAGAAAACACAATTCGTAGACTTTAAAAAACATGATAAAGGTAGTTGAAAAAATGGAATAAAATTGGATTCTAATTACCAAATTTGAGCAACATTCATAGTTTTGATCAACCAAGCATGCTTTAGTCTCATCGGACCCATCGGCACAATCGTTAAGAATTCCATCGCAAACTCGGCTTGAAATAACGTTTTTCCCACTATCGCACTTGCTCATAGACAGTTTTGATGAATCACAATTAGGGTAACTACTGTACATGTTCATAAGTTGCACAATATCATTAGTTGATGCCCGAAATCGATTAGGCCAAATTGGTTGTGAACCTTTACGAGGGTTACTACTTTCAGCCGTGAATTTGAAATAGTGTAAAATGAGTATCCGCCGCGGCTGCTAGTTTGAAAAATTTAAACTCAATACAGTGCGCATTTACACACTGATTTGCTTAAATAGGACGTTTGAGAAAATTGTCGCATCCTATATTCTAATCTTATTATTAAGTAAAAATTATAAATTAACACTCAAATTTATTATTCAAATTGAGTTTTTGATTTCACAATTAAGCTAACTAAGTAAATTTGATATTCCAATTCAATATAATTTTGATATTAAAATTGTACATTTAAATTGAATATTTGAATTTCGTATTCAATATCCCTTTATGACCTTTTGCTTAATCTAAGAGATGTGGTTTAGGGAGCCAATCCTAAACACTCCTAAGACTCCTGTCTAGCGCACTTCATGAGGCTGCTTTCTCTTCTTTTCAGCCCACATCTCTTAGATTAAGCAAAAGGTCATAAAGGGATATTTAAATTAAATAATTGAATTACATTTAAAAATTCCATATCTTTGAAAATTCTTTAAAACAATTAAAAACTTGCTAAAAACGGCCTATATTAAAAATTTAAACCCAACCTTGACCAGTTTTGACTACAGAGTATTGTGATGGCGTCCACTGTGAGGTCAAGTCCGAGAAAGATCGTTTGTTATAATCGTAAAATCCAATAAGAGTTACGGAATTAAAATCAAATGCTGCCCCATTGTCAACCCAGTCGTCCAGACTAAGTGGTGAAAACTTCGACTCGATTTGACTTGAAGATAACAAGAGGTTATCAGCCTGTGTTTGAACGTAATTCCCCGCATCTAAGCGCTGATTTTCAGCTCCCATGCCCAATGCATGTAAAAATTGAGCATGGATTTGACCCTGACCAGCATAACGGTCAAAGCAGTGTTCATTATCATCTGAACATGAAGCAGATTCAACGTTCATAATGGTACTTTTTTTATCCGCGTTGTTACTCATGCCCATTTCTGACCAGCAACCTGAAAATTATCATTTAAACCCAGCATCAATTAATTATGATACAAATATAAAAGTCGAGAAAAATGTATCATTTTGTCAATTTTCTGAAGCGTAAAATATTGAATTGTACATTTTATATAAAAAATGTTGTGAAAAATCAGCACTTAATGTGCCATTTTATGATTTTGTATTTCCCCCCGTAAATTCTATTATTATGAATTTGTATCTTTAAACTCCGCAGTTAAAATAAGATTTATCTTGAGAATGATAAATAACTCTAAACGTTTATCAATTTGTATGTTTTTATAGCAAATTCTCTTCAGGTTTTATAAGAAATGCTTCCAAATTGTTAATTTTCGTACTTTCAAAACTTTTAATTATAAAAAACCAAATGTGCCAAATTTTAAAAAATGAAAGCTTTTTTAAAACTCAGTCTATTTTCAATGTTGGGTAAATAAAATAGGCAAGTCACTTTGCATACATACGGGAAATTTGTAATGCAAAAATATCCTGAGTTATGAATATATGTGATTAGACTTAAAAATTAACATTATTTGGCAATTGTAGCAAAACGCATTGGGTTCAATTTTTTAAGATGAGTATCTTATTTCGGTGAGATCGTTACTGATAAATACGATCATATGAAAAATTTTGGCCATAAAATAACTATTCAAGCTACGTGTCACTGCACAGCTGTTTTTTTTCAATTTTCGATTTATCACCGGTAATTTTAAAACCCGATAATTTTCAGTGAATGTTTGGTAAAAACTGGGAAACGAAAAACGGCTATGCAGTGGCATGTTATTTTGAAAGTTGTATGCTCACCCAAAATTTCAAGAGGATCGTTTGTGCAAGTTCGGACATTTATCACCAAGATAATCTGAGTAGGCCTCACTTGAGACGATTATGCATTAAGGACTGAATCACACTTTGGACCAATATGCACTTGGAACCATGATGGTCTCAAGTAAATTTGGTCCCAAGTTCGTGCCGATCCGAAGTGTGATTTGGTTCCAAGTGCATATAAGTCCGAATTGCGTATCCGACGGATACTATCCGTCCCAAGTGCAATTCGGTTCCAAGTCCGTCATGGTCCGAAGTAAATTTTGGTCCGAAGTCCCAAGTGCATATCGGTCCCAAGTCCGTAATAGTCCGAAGTGCATATTGGTCCCAAGTGCACACTCGTCCTAAGTTGAGCCTCCTCAGATAAAATACTTTTTTTAAATAAATAAACCATTGTATGAACTTTTTTATTAGAAGCAACGTTTCGGTTTTATTTCATTATCAAGCTAATAAACTGACTTGTAAGTTTCAAAAGTTGAACTTGAGCTAAATATAGAATTTTTATAATTTTGCGAAAACAATTGTATAAACTATTCAACTTGTGAAAATCTTTGAATTCAATTTTTAAAATCATTTTAAAACCAACCGTTATCAAAAAGGGTACCGGCAGCACAGTTCATTTCGACGTAGTTTGAGACATTTGGGGCACAATTAGTATCCATCCAATCGTCACACGCTGTGAATTCGACAAAGTTGACGCACCCGTTTGTCATTGCAGATAAATTGGCGAGTGCTTCATTGATTTGTCCTTTTTCATCCGAAACTTTTCGATGACCTGTTCCGACCTTAAATCATTGATTTGAAATTTAAGAGAGTTGTCGGTAAAAATGTTGGTCATTGACATCAAATAAAGTGAAAAATTCAAAATTCGAGCATATAATTTCGAATAAAGGGGTTGATATATCACTTTTTGCTTAGTTTGCGTAGCCACTACTTCTTTTAACGTGTGTTTTTAACGTTGTGGCTAGTTGCGGCAATCTAAGCAAAAAGTGATAAAGGGATATATAAAAGTGGAAATAAATTTTGAAGTAGAGAAAATGGAATAAAAATTTGAATTGTGTTTTAAAAATCCAGAACGCTAGAACTTAGGGGGTAGCGGTCGTAAAAATGTACTCCACTTTATTGGAATAAAAAACTGCTTCGAAACTTTTATGAATAGCCATTTGTTAGATCTATTTTTAATCTACAAAAATAATTTATCAGAATAATTTTTGGCTGATCCTGGTGACCACCATGCGGCGAGTTCTAGAATAACCTAATCAAATTTCAAATTCCTACTCCTCCTAGAGCTCGCAAACAATTTCAATCAAACTTGGCATGAACCACAAAAACAATTATGCTCGTAATTAAGGGGAATTACATGTTTGAATTTCGGACTAGTATTTTCTAGAATTGCCAAAAACCGCCTAATTTCAAGGTTTTCGCTCTTCAAATTTCAACTCCAAGGTTAGATTTCAGAAAGCAGAATAAATTTGGGAAAAGAAGAAAAAATATTTTCTTGTTATTTAAGAGGAATGAGATTTCTTAAAATTTTCTGTTCAATTCTAGAGAATCGCGTTTGACCCTTGTGAGCATATAAAAAAATTGGCCAAGGCATCAGAGCCACAATTGTGGCTCTACTTTTAATGTTGTTTACAGAAAGCTTAAGGGCCTCGGTGCATTTTGACAGATACGGATACGGGCTCTTGATAAAAAACTTTTTACTGGGTTAGTATATTCTTCTCAATATACCATTAAAGTGATGTTTCATGATCCAGGCAACTTTTGTAACAAGCGAATTTTTGCATTATGGCCTTTGAAGAAAATTATGAGTTCGAATCGAACTTTTCAAATTCGACAAATTATGAGAAATTTTCGATAAAAGTTCCGAACATTATGAAAAAATGCCTAATTTTTGTTTGAAATTTTTTTTAATATTTGTTTCAAATCAAAGAAAAAAACTCTACAAAAAAGTTACTTTAACTTATCTACTAAGTGACCTCATATTTTTAATATGCTCGTTGAAAAATAATATGACATGGTTTAGTGATTTTTGGTCAAAAATAATTAGAAATATTTTGAAAATTTTTATCATTTCTTGTTCAAAATGCTTTAAACTTATTTTTCTGGAATCATTAGCTAAAAATTTGAAGAATGACTACTCTAGCTTAATTCAAATAGGTGCTGGTTTTGGACATTCGCTCTTGTTTATACTTAGAATCATAATTTTTCTAACGAACTACGGTTTGGCAGAAATCCATCGAAGCCCTCTTTTGTTCAGAATTAAATAAATTTTATTTCACCGAGACATTGCCAAGTTGGTAAGCCAACCTGTCCACCATTTGAATAAATTTCATTTAACTCACGAAATTAATATTTCTTTCAATGTGCTATTTCGTTTTTTTCGTCTTTTTTCAAAAATTTAAATTTTCGATTTTGACTTTAAAATCGGTATACATTTAAACTAAATAAATTTTCATGGTGGACAAGACCGTTTTTAGGGCTCCTTATCAATAAGAAAAACAAATAAATTTTACTGTAATTTTAGACACCTTCGATAGCAAACGCGCATTTTCGAGTGTTTTGCAAAAGACGATTTATAAAGTGAAAATAATCAATCTGGAGAAATTCAGATTAGCAAAGTAAGCTGAGAATGATAACTTGTGTTCGAAAACGTTTTATCTGAAAATTTCGAAGTGGCAAAAAGCTTCCCATCAAGACAAAAAAAAATTGAAAAAGTGCAAATCTGTCAAACTTCACCGAGGCCCTTAAGGCAGTTGGAATTTCAATTTTTTATGCATAAGGAAGTTGCAAGGTAATATTTTGCATCCAACATTATGGTGAGAAAGCAAGGTATACCATATCACGTTAACACGGTCACGTTGTCTTCCCAAGTTAAATTTTCATCGAAAACGAATGCCACAAGTATCTGGTCTACGTCATTGTTTTGTCCCTTTGATTTATATCACATAAATCGAGAGTTATTTATAAATAAGTCTAAAATTTTGGTGGAAAAATCATGATTTTTGATAAAAAATGTTTATTTTTCCCTTATAAAAGCAGATTATTACTTTTCTTTCTATTATTTTCAAGTAAATATGGTAATGAAGTACAACTGTTGACACTTTTTGACTGCTTCAATTCACTTTTTATAATAATTAAATTTTTCAATGCGATACTTGAAGTTGAAATTTAGAAATTTCACTTCCGAAAGTGAAACATAGGCGATAAATCCTAATAAATCAACATCCCGTTTATATGGAACCAAACATTCGAAAAAATTTCAATTATTTTTTGGAACCGAATCGAAATTTTTATAATGTGTGTTGAAAGAAAAGATTCTCAAATCCAGTTTTTGCCTTTTTTGAATGATTTTAGATGCTTTAGACAATTGTGGCTCTGTGCTCACAAGGGTTAAGTAAACCGGAAGTGAAAACTCGGAAAATAAAAGTCGTCGGATTTAGTTGAAAAAGCCACTGAATTGAAGCTTAGATGATGCCGAGAAGAAAATCTGCTTACAGCTTTCTGATAATTTCAGTTGTTTCAGTCGAAAATTAGGTTTTTATGTTTTGCCAAGAAAATTACTCAGAAAAATTCTCAAAAAAATAAAAATTTCGAATTTTTTTTGAAATTTTTTATCATTTTGTTACATCAGTTTATGCTTTCTTATCGTTGCCCAGTAGTTTGGTGCTATTTGTGGACCTCAAAGTCACGTAAAAACAGTACGACCGCTACCCCCGTAATTTTTTTTTGTGAAATTGAGGACGTAAATTGAAGGGGTGGTCATCTCTACTAGAGCTCAAAATATATAAATTATTAAACATGTGTGTTTCTTCGAAAATTTTTAACTCCAAGGCGCCTCTAAAAAAAAGAACGGCATTTAAAAAAACATTATACAGGGGGGGGCAATATCGCCGAAATTTTTTGCCAAAAACCTACGAAATTTGGCAAAAAACTTCCTGCGATATAGGCCCGCAGTACAAAGGGGGGGAGCAATACCGCCGAATGTGCCAATATCGCCGGAATTTTTTGGCAAAAAACTTTCGGCGATATTGTGCCCCCCTGTAGTCATTTTGAGAAAATTTTGAGAAAGTTTTGAAATTTTTGAAAATGGTTGTGACTCTTTGATTAAACTGAGCTAAAAATCGCGAAAACCATTGATTAATGGATGCAATACAAATAACAGCATTATTTGTATTTTGCTGAGTTTTCTGAAATTTTTTAAATTATTTTAAAATCAGAAAATGCGAGTTTGTCAAACATTTTATAAAATTATAAATTTGAATTTTTTTTATAACCGAATTAAACACGAAGGTTAAAAAATGGTTTTAGAATTCGCTACGAATTAAAAAAGCAAAATTTCAATTTTTTTAATTGAGTTCAGGAGCACTAATCAGAAATTCAACACTCAACAGAAATTAACCCGACCCTGAAAATATTTGAATATATGTAGGCCTCGCAAGTCAAAAATAGTTTCAAGCCTACATCTCAATTTTTATATTTTTCATGGTTGCCGAGACGGTCATTTTTTAACGAAAATGCAAAGCTGATGAAAGGAATTTGAGCCATGACATTTTTCTTGTTTACAGAGTTTGCCAATAGCGACGCGACGCAGCTTAAATTATTTTATTGGACCTTCAAAAATTTGAACTGAACACGTTGGCTGAACAAATACATTTTGCTCGTCAATTGCAGGTTATTTAACTTTTAGAAAATTGAAACGTATTATACGTTACGTATACGTATTTTAACTGACAGATGTATTTAACAGATTTCAATTTTCGGTATTGTATTGGTAGTGGCCTGTATGGTAGTGTTTATTCCGAAGTGCGAGACCTTTCCACTGTCTGCGCTAATTTTTCAAGTACCCCCTATAGGAGTATCGATATATCCCTTATTCACACTTTTGTAAATATCCCGGCCCTGATTAAGAAACGTAGTGTGTTTTTAAGTACGAGGGCCGGGATATTTACAAAAGTGTGAATAGGGGATATATATTGCCGAACTAAAAAACGTACCTTATTGAAATAGGTGATTTGAAGATTTCCATTTTCATCAGTAGTATCCCATCGTTTTGCAAGTGTGTCAGAAAGAACACCTTTTGCTACTCCAGCCGCCACATTTTCCCATTTACTAGTGTCGTAACCATCTCTTTTTGCAATAAGGGCCGCTTGGTCGGACGTCCAGCGGACCTCCGCTGTCGCCCGTTGGGTGCCCAAGGACCCCAAAAGGACTAAATTAAAAATTAAAGTACAGTATGACCTGTTATAGCAATCAATGACTTTTGCTTATGATGTTAATTATTTGGGCAATGTATTTTTCGTAAAAAAATTAATTTTTCAAAAATCAAAATAATTTTCTAATGAATGTTTTAAATTTAAACTTCGAATACTTTTTCAATGGTGAATTCAACCCACAATACCTATTTCTTCGAAGTTTTTCTCATGAAATGGGCTAAGTTCTATGGAGAAAAATCGTTTACTGACAATTATTATCAAATATTTTAACCTCAATTTTAAATATTTTCATTTGAGCATGTAACATGGACCATGTTACATGCTGCATGTATCTGAAAAAGCGTTTGACCCAAAATGAATACAAAAATCAAATTGGATATGAAGTACCCAATCATATGATAATAACTGTATTGTAGATGATTTTTTGGTGAGAATGATCTCTAACTTAAATATATAAAAATGACGGTGATCTCTATAGCGCGTGTTCGAATCCAACTTTGGTTTTTGGGTCGAGATCACCCTTATTTTGCAAATTCACTCTGGTTGGAAAAGAATTTTGTGGACCACGATTTCTCGTAAAATTTATTTTCGAAAATCAATAAATTCACGATTTCGTAAAACCGTTTTAATAACGACAAGTTTCAATCCATCTCTTTATAAATATCTTTCTCGATTCTCTAGCATATACATTTTTTTATTTCGACTATCACTTTGCATTTTTTGAATTTACACTTCTATTATGGATACGCGGACCCACAAACCACTTTTGTACATGCCTTCTCTTTTTCACTGATAGTTTTTATTCAAATTAAATAATTTCATTTTATTTTTTTTATTTATTGAGAAAACTTTTTGATTTTTCTTATATTTTTGAAGGTAAATTTCGGGGCAATTCCTCGATTTCAATGATGTGACTGCGCGTAGTCACATCGGAGTATGAAAACAGACAAGGATTATAGTCTCCAAGTTAAATTTCTAAAATTTTAATAAAGCTGGCTTACCCTGAGACAGCTTCATGACAACTGCTCGCTGATTCTCAAATGTTTGTTGTGGATGGTTATTTCATATTAAAGGAAAAATTGTCGGTTTTATTCGATGAACTTTCAGTTTAATTCAAAACGCGGCCGTATAATATCAATAAAATGTATTTCAATTTTAAGAATTTTAAATTCACTCTTTATGTCGTTCTTTGGTCTGAATTCAAGTGATGCTCAAGAGGGTCAAGGGTTAATGTAAAAACGTTAAATTTCAAGAGCTGAAATTGACATCAGAATTTTCAACAATTAACAGTTTTTTGTAAAACTCGGTTTTTATTTGGAGGGAACGTTAATCCGCCTGAAAATAATCCGCCTTGTTTTCGAGAATTGGTATTCGAAATCAATAAGGTTTAATGATCGGTTTAAGGGGGTGGTCGTCGCATTTTAAGGGTTTTTAATAGCCAATTGCCGCAAAAGTACAAATTGTCGGACCAACTTTTACCTGTCTTTCATATATTTAAACAAAAATCTTGCATCCTAAAAACAATTCAAATTAACGGATGGCTCGTCCAATCAGAAACGTGCTTACAAAAGTGACCGGAATTATTTTTTCAAAATGTATCTCCTCCCTGATTTTCAAGGTTTAACAATGATTCATGTTTTAATTAACCGAACAGAACGTGAGCAGACCCTCAAGTTGAGTTTTTGAACAAATTCTTTGATTTGGTTTCAGAATAACCAAAAACTGTATTTTGCTCT
The DNA here is from genome assembly GCA_004367855.1 of Oikopleura vanhoeffeni. Taxonomy (NCBI): domain Eukaryota; kingdom Metazoa; phylum Chordata; class Appendicularia; order Copelata; family Oikopleuridae; genus Oikopleura; species Oikopleura vanhoeffeni. The sequence goes on along the minus strand of SCLH01000465.1, from coordinate 14,724 downwards.
AGTAACATAGGGTCAAAATACTGTTTTTTGGTGATTCTGAGCCAAATCAAAGTTTTCCCAAAAACTCAACTTGGGGGTCTGCTCACGTTCTGTACGTTAATTCAAACATGAATCATTGTTGTACTAAAAACTCAGGGGTGAGATACATTTTGAAAATTTTCTTTTTTGTCAAATGTATCTCCTCCTGAGTTTTTAAATTACAACAATGATTCATGATTAAAATTACCGTACAAAACGTTGGAGCAAGACCCCCAATTGAGTTTTGGAAAAATTCTTTGATTTTGGCTTCAGAATCACAAAACACAGTATTTTGACCCTTATGTTAAACTAAAGCAAAATACAGTTTTTTGGTTGATTCTGAAGCCAAATCAAAGAATTTGTTCAAAAACTCAACATTGGGGGTCTGCTCGACGTTCTGTTCCCAGTGCTAATTTATGTAAAGCACTTTTGTAAGCACGTTTCTGATTGGACGAGCCAAATCCGTTAATTGGGATTGTTTTTTAGGATGCAAGATTTTTGTTGAAATATATCAAAGAGAGGTATAAGTTGGCCCAACAATTTGTACTTGTGCGACAATTGGCTATCGAAAACCCCTTAAAATGCGACGACCACCCCTTTAATGATCGGTTATAAGGTTGAAATTATCGGCCTAATTAATAATCCGCATAATTTTTTTATTTTTAAAAGTCTGTGTTTGACCAACCGTTCTAAATTTATGTATTTTTTGGACGCTGATAAAGAAAATAAATATGTTTTCTGTCGAATTATTCGAAAATTTAGTTTCAAAAGAATTAAACTTTAATCCTTTTGAAACAAAATTTTTCGAATAATTCGACAGAAAACATATTTATTTTTTTTATCAGCGTCAGAAAAATACATAAATTTAGAACGGTTGGTCAAAAACAGACTTTTAAAAATAAAAAAATTATGCGGATTATTAATTAGGCCGATAATTTTTAGATGGATTACCGTTTCCTTTATTATTTTATAGTGAATTTAATCACAAATTTTATTTTTGTTGAAAAACAAGTTAATAATTAATACATTTTAATTGTTAATTTTTGCATTTGATTTTTTCAACATTAAACTTTTTTACGTTCTAATTACAGTGTGGACTGTAATGTCAACGCGATTGAGCCAAGTCATATGATGAAAGTTCTCATATCATGTTAGAAATGCCTGGAGATGGTGCGGTTGATCTTCGGAAAGGATTTTTTCATATAGAAGATTTCCTGGAGAGCCCCGTGAATCAGATTTTTATCAAAAAACGTTTTTTCTTAGTTTTTCTGTATTTCAAAGCCCGAAAAAAACTTTTTTTCGCGCGTAATGGGATTCTATATCATGAACCTCGGTCGAAAATATGGAAATGCTTCAATCGCTCCAACCCTAATTATTATCTTAACTTAAGATTCTTAAGGGGGTACCCCTCATGAATTGAGGATCAAACAAAAATGTTCACAATTAATTTTTCATTTTTCTTTATTTAATTAATTTTTATGCATTTTTTCTGAAAATATAGACAATTTGAAACAATCTGGGAGTATCTTATCCCCACCAGGGGTCGGCACATCTGAAAAAGTTTTTGNATTTTTTTTGGATCGGATCGGGATCGGATCGGTTGGCTCAAAAAAAATTGGATCGGATCGGGATCGGATCGGAATTGGATCGGTTTTCATGAAAAGCACATTGATAACCGCGAAAATATTTTTTAATGTTTTAGTTAGCGTACCCGCCGATGGAGCCTGAAAAGGCTGAAATTTTGCATGTACGTTTTTTGGTCTAACTTGACACATCTATTAGTCAAAAAATTTTTTCGATAAATTTTAACCCCTAACCACCAAAATATTTTACTCAAAAATCAGACCCTGCTGTAGAACTCATGCCAATATCGGCGCAGGGCAGCAGCTTTAAAATCAATTTTATAAATTTGGAACCATACAAAAAAGTGCTTTTAGCAAAAAAATACAGTTACTATCAGAAAATAATTTCTCAAGTCATATTTCGTACTTGAAATTTTTTGAAAAATTGCAGTCAGTCACGTTCGTTGACCAAAATAGAAGGTAAGAGAGAAATACCAAATCGAAATAAGGGTTTCCCCATTTATTTCTCGCGAAAAAACAGAAAAAAGTATTTTTCAAAAATTTTTAATAATTTTCGTCATTTTTTTCAAAATTTAAGATATTGATACCTACTGTAAAACTCATGCTAATATCGCGCACAGGGCCGCACAGCTTTTTAAAGAAGATTTTCAAAAAATTTGGAACCATACAAAAAATGCAGTCAGCGAAAAAAGTATCAGTTACTATAAGAAAATTTTTTTTATTAAGTCATATTTCGTACTTGATTTTTTGAAAAATTGCAGTTAGTCAAGTTAAGTCAAGACCAAAATAGAAGATGAGGGATATCTACCAAATCAAAATATGCGTTTCCAATTTAATTCTCGCCAAAAAACAGAAATAAATATTTTTCAAAAATTTTCAAAAATTTTCGGCATCTTTTTCTGAAAATTTAAAATATTGATAAGGGTGGCCGCGATTGAAGCATTTCTGTGTTGAAGCTATTTTGGAAAAAATCTGAAGAACTGCATAGTATTTTTTCCAGAAAAACATTTTTTGGGAGAATTTAATAAAAAATTTTGATTCTTCTTTCTCATTGGCTGAAATTAAAATGGTAATTTTAGTCATTGTGAGACTTGAAGCGTATGCGAAATTAAATTTACGATCAAGGTTTATAATGTGGAATTACGAAATTGGTCTAAAAACCATAAAATACCCTAAAAAATAATTTTTTTCTTAAAATTGTCCTATTATAGACAGTCTTCCCGTGATTCCTATTGAGATGTTGTGTATTTTCACAAATCTCATGATTAACATGAAAAACCAATTTTTATCAGAACGGCAAGACCTTGTTTTGACGACCAAAAGTCGGAAACTTAAGTTTTGCAAATTAAGCGGTTAACGTTGATCAAATCGGTTAAAAGATTGTATATGAATAAATTGATTGCTTAAGAAACGAATTAAATTTTGAAGATATCATCAAATAAAAGGGGATTTTATGTAAATTATTTAATTTTGTTGAAAAATAAGCCCCAAATCGGCCGAAGGCCGATAGAGGAAGGAATTGTATTTTAAATTAGATTTTGTTGAAAAATGAGCCCCAAATCGGCCTGAGGCTCCAATGGCCGATAAAGGGAGATATTATATTTGAAGTTAATTTTGATGAAGGTTGTCGACTCTATTTTAATAAAGGCCTTAGAAGCATTAAAAATGCTCCAAATTGATACGAGGTGATAATTTAGTGTACTTAGAACCCAATCATCAAAAATAATTCGAAATTTTTGGGGCTTTTTTTTCAAAAAAATTCAATTCAAAATATAATATTTCCCTATATCGGCCGATTTTGGGCTCATTTTTTAACAAAATTAAATTAAAATATAATTTGACCCTGTATCGGCCTTCGGCCGATTTGGGGCTCATTTTTCGAAAACATTTAATTCAAAATATAATATCTCCCTATATCGGCCTTTGGCCGATGTTGGGCTCATTTTTAACAAAATTAAATTCCAAATATAATATCTCTTTTTATCGGCCTTCGATAATTTGTTTCTTATTTTTGAAATTGGCTGAAACGCCCGCAAAAACTTTTTTTTTTCGAAATTTTTTTGTAACCAATTTATTAAAATACTTCGAAAAAATTCATGTTTTCAAATTTCAAAAAAAATTTTCATACTTCCGCCACTACCCGCCGTGTCTCAATAAAATGTAAGGATCAGTACGGCACAACCTTACGGTGAAAAAAAATAGCTTCCAGGGACCTTCAGGAAGTGGTTTTGAATTAAAACTTTCGGCAATTTTGGGCATCCCTTTGTAATTCTAATATCGAGAAACGATCAATAAACGCAATCTCAAAGTTGAGTTTTGTTTATTTTTGGTCTGCTCTGCTCTTAAAATTTTAATTCAAAAACGTTTGCTCTGCTCTGCTCTACCCTGATTTTTCAAAACGTTTGCTATGCTCTGCTCTACCCTGATTTTTCAAAACGTTTGCTATGCTCTGCTCTACCCTGATTTTTCGAAAGGTTTGCTCTGTTTTACTCTGATATTTTGAAAAGTCAGCTCTTTTCTGCTCTAAAAAAAGTAGAGTTGAGCAGAGCAGAGCGGAAGAGCAGAGCAAACTCTACCGATCCCTGCGTGGTACAGTACTTAGTACCGTTCTTAGTACCGTTCTTTTTAAATTATCAGTTGGTTCAAAACTGAAATGTGTTTACTAAATAAAACTAATATTTGTTAAATATCGAAAAAACGCAAAATTTTTTCAATCTACATGATCTCTTAAACTTAAAAGTTTTACAAAATTATTTTATTATAACAATATAATTTGTGTTAATTATTAAACATTTAAATGATAATGAAATTATTAATTAAATGAAAATGATAAAACAATAAATATCGAAACTAGTTGCTAAACTATGAATAAAATTATTAAACATTTGTTTATTATACTCATTTTATGTGCCATTTTTCATATTCGATGAGGTTTTTTTAAATTCTAAATTTATATTTTATAAGGAAATATTTAGAATTTATCGGCATATAAAGTTTTCAAGCATATATTTTCCCAATATTTGTCTTTGTAGACGAAAATCACAGTAAATATTATTTTACAGCCTAGATTTATTACAGATCCAGCAAACCCAATCCATGTTAAATTGTTTAATAATGTTTAACATAAATGGTTATATTTATAATTTAATAATACTGTTTTATAATGCATGTATACACATTTGTCGCATATTTGCGTTACACACCCTCAAGAGAGCACGTTGAAATATTTGTGTTGAAAACTGTTTCAAATTAAACCATAAAAATTAACAAAGACACCAAGACACCAAAAAATTACCAAATCAGTTAATTTTCAAAAAAAATAATAGGATCGGAGGCTTGGATCGGATCGGTCTGTACAAAAATTGGATCGGATGGGATCGGTCGCCTTTGGAAAAATGGACGGATCGGTCGCCTTTTGAAAAGATTGGATCGGATCGGTCGCCTTTTGGAAAAGATGGATCAGATCGAAACCGATCCGATCCCGATCTGATCTTCACCGATCCGATCATATTGTCCGACCCGCTGATCCCACACGTCTCGGGAAAATATTTGCGGGACAACTCTGCACGGTTTTTTATTTTTGGCTCGAAATGTTAGGGCGGCTTCACTTTTGACTCAAAATAGGAGGGCGGCTGGCTCAAAAATAAATGGGGTCGTTTTTGTGCGAGAGCAAAAGGTTTTTATTGCGGCAGTTTGAATACATAAGAAAAATGATTTAATTGGAGAATAATTACTCAGAATTGAAGAGTAGATTAGCGAAATATAATTAGCAAGTAAAAATTGAAGAAAATCAACGGAATCAGAATCTGTTGGAAGATTAGTTTGTTCGAGATTTCGAACAAATGAGGAATTGAATTTGGATTTTGTTCAAATTCCAATTGATATGCCGTAGAAACGGCCAGTAAATTTGCTCAGCTAGGGTCAGATTTTGTAAATTCGTAGATTTCCTCGAGTTTCTGGCGCGAAACATGTTTTGGACGTCTGGCGTTCATTTCGTTCTTTTGACCTTTTGATTGAACTTTCCAATGTAAAGTTTCTTAATCGCAATTTTGACAAAAACGATTTTTTTGAGAGGGTAAATTGACCAGCGCCGCAGCTTCTTTTAAACGGCTGATTTAATGACCGAGCGAAAGTGGTAAAATTATAATTTCCCACGTTTGTATTTTTCATAATAATAAAAGGGTACAATTAAATTGAGCATTTCGGTCAAATAGTACTTAAGAGGTTATCGTCAATATACTTTCTAACTGAGTTTGCAGGAATTTTCAAGGGTTTCATCGGTTCAAAATTTCAAATTCGGATAATAAAACGTAAAATTTCTGATAAAATTTCAGGGCAATTTAAATTTAAAAATTAATTTTTGGTCAAAACTCTCCAAAAATTAAGCAAAATAGGATTTTTGTAAAAATCACCTGTGGTGTAGGTTTTAAGCTGTTTCATGATTACGAATTATATGAACCGAACACAGGGTCACCGGTGTTTCAGGGAAATTATTTAATAAGGCGGTGATTGTAGCCTGCTCACAATTCAAATGAAATATCACAGGTTTAAGTTCAAACTCTAATTTTTCAATATATTGATTTTTCAAAAAAATTAAAATGTCATCATATGAAATTTTTTTCTAATTTCGCATCATTATGAAAATTAGTGGATAGCTNAAAGTTTTATGGTCATTTAAAAAAAGGTGACTAAATATATATACCTGTGAAAATTCCGTGCTCCGAGTCAAGGAAAAAGTGCCGTCTAAAAATAACTCTGAGGGCCATAAATGCATAAATTTCTTAAAAAATCTCCCATGAAGCTTGAGTGTTACGGAAGTGATCTCCCGTAGATTTACTTAGAAATAATTAACACTTGATCACGCCAGGTGCTTTAAAAACAGCCCGAGATACTTGCTCTCTTTTGCTCCCGCACAGAACTTCCCTAAACATTTTCGAGCCAAAAATAAAAACCGTGCAGAGTTGTCCGCATCCGCAAGAGGTACCCACTTAATCTAAATCGCTGAATGCACGAAAATGTATGGCTGAGTTTTAACTGTTCTGTTTATATTTAAGAAAAACAAATTGTTTATTTAGATTGTTTTTTAAGGGCCTCGGTCCTATTTGACAGATTTGCACTTTTCAATTTGTTTTCTCTTGAGGGTAAACTTTTTAAAATATCCAAAAAATCTGATTTGTTAGTTCGTAATCTTTAGAAGAACTTTTAATTACAATTTTTATGATAGCATGTTGAACCAACCGGTAAATGAGATTAACCAGGAGCATTTTTTTTAATTCTTATTTTTTCGTCCTATTTAAGAAATGTTTCAAACTTGCTCATAATCTGTGAAATTCTAAGGCGGAAAATAATGTTTCGCATTTTATTCGATTTTCTCACTAAAAATGTATCAAAGATGGCAAAAAGAACTGTTTTCTGCTATTTTAGTCACGGAAAGTCGTATTTTTTTACATGCTACATGGCAAACTATTTTTGCATGCACTTTAGCTTTTTGAAGTAATTTTCAACAAAAAAGTCTTGGCTGAGGTAACTATTTCATTTTTTACCTCCCAGGATAACGATTTGAAAATTTATTTTTTGCCATCCATGTCATGACATTTTCAAGTGTACCAAACGATTCTTAAGTTACAGTACAAAAAATATGGGCTGCCTATAGAACCCCCTTAAGCCAACAAGTCTAATAAGCTACTGTTATGGAATGACAAAAAATAATTTTGAGTTTTTGTAACGACGGTCTGGCCGAATCTATGCACTATGATTATCATCATCCTCAGAATAATCATCATACTGATCATCAGACAAATAATTATAAGAATCAGAATAATTTGGTCGACAAAATTTTCGGTCGACTTTTTTTCTCCTATATCTTTTTACTAACAGAACTCCATCTCAAAAACGTTTACTATCTCTATAGCGCGTGTTCGAATCCCACTGATGTTGTCTCNAATATCCCTTTATCACACTTTGCTTAGAATGCGTAGCCAAATAGGAGAATCAAAAGAAGAATTACATAAAAAAATCGACGTGGCTACGCATTCTAAGCAAAGTGTGATAAAGGGATAGTTTGCTATCAAATAAACGTGGGCGCAAAAGTCATGAATAAACATGCAATAAAACAATCTTATGTCAGCTTTTTTTATGGTCAATTTAGTCAGATCTAAAATTGAATATCATATTTATTTCGAAATACTGATGAAACCATTAAATTAGCGAATTATAATAATTCAAATTTGTAGATAAAAATATCTCGGTATTGTTAGGTTTCAATGTGCAGCAAATGTCAGATTCAATAGCATTACTCTGGGGGATATCCACGTTCCTCCCGATTTGAAGTGATTCTTAAAACTTGAAAATGAAAATTTGACAAACTGCTTTTTGGGATAGATTCATCCATAAAACGTTTTTGATTTTCATTGGCTTTTCAGTCGAAAACAGTCTATTTTAGCAAAATAACTTTTGACGATAACAAATGAAGATTAACTATTTGAAGGGACATTTTTTGGAACTTTGCTTCAAATGAGTTTCTGATATTTTCAAACATTACCTAACGCTAACTTTAATTCGTATATATTCAAAATCAGGATTTAAGGGGGTAGTGTCCGCAAAAAAAATGAAGGCTGGAAATCTGATATAGTACTAAACCAGCCCCCAAAAAACAATTGGTGATATTCTCGTAGCTTTTCTATCCTCGTTTCTCTCAGTAGAGGGCGGCAAAGTCGAATACGGAGCTCCGCCGAGGTACCATTTTGTCTCTAGTTAAATATCCGATCAACTTCATTTATGTGTCAAATTACGCGGATTATTCAATTATTTTCCGAAAAATTTGGAATAATGTTTTTTGCCATTTTGGAGGGTTTTAGGTCGCTTGAGCCAGAATATCGGCTATGTGCTCACAAGGGTTTAATCCTTGTGAGCATATAAAAAAAGATTCCGCCAATGCACCAGAGCCACAATTGTGGCTCTACTTTGAATGTTGTTTACAGAAAGCTGAAGGCAGGTGGAATTCCAATTTTGTCTGCATATTGAAATTGAAAGGTAATATATTTGCATCCGGCATTTTATATTTTAGAATTTTAATTTTTTGTTTTAGAAAATATAGTGAGAAAAGCAAGGTATACCATATCACCCGATACATAGTCACAGTTGTCTTCACAAGTTAGATTTCTTTCGGAAACGATGCACAACTATCTGGCCTACGTCAAAATTTGGTCTGCTTTGACTTATATCTCATGAATCAAAAGTAATTTATAAATAAGTCAAAAATTTCTATGGAAAAATCATGATTTTTGATAAAAAATGTTTATTTTTCCCTATAAAAGCAGATTATTACACTTTTTTTCTATTATTTTCAAGTAAATATGGTTATGCAGTACAACTTTTTACAATTTTTGATTGCTTAAATTCACTTTTATACAATTGTAATAATTACATTTTTTCATGGGATACTTAAAATTGAAAATTTAGAAATTTCACTTCCGAAGAAAAATATCTGCCCCTCGATACCAATAAAACTGGCTAATCTCACATTTGTATTCTATGTCTAGTTCCGAAATAATTTTTCCGGAAGTGAAACATAGGTGAAAAATCTTTATAAATTAACATCCCGTGATACTGGAACCAAACATTCGAAAAAAATTTCATTCATTTTTTGGGAACCAAATAAAAATTCTTCAGAATGAGTTTGAAAGAAAAGATTATACGATTCCGTTTTTTGCCTTTTTTGGATGATTTTAGGTATGCTTGAGCCACAAATGTGGCTCTGTGCTCACAAGGGTTAAGAACTGAATTTTATGACGTTGAAACTAGATCGTTGCTTGGTATGGTGAAATTGTAAAAATTAATAAATTGCTTCTGTTACGGGTTTTTATTACATTAAATAATTCATCAATGGACCCATATTATCAAATTTATCTTGTTTCGCTGTTCTGCTTTCAAAATTTGTAAGTTTGTTCATATCGTCCCTAAATACAAAATTATATTTAGTAGCTGATAAAATGGATTTGATTTAGAGCATTTTGTAATTTCGATAATAAAAGTTTTCGTATAACTGATTTGGTTTTTGACAAAAATTTTGGTACTCACGGATTGCCCAAGAATCTTAGGAAGTCGAAAACTTGATCGTAATTCATCAAAGAAATTCTTTTATGTCTAACAACATATGACTTTCTTATTTTTTCGCTTTTTATTTTGGGCATATTTGACATAAATTGATGCTTGACCAGAACTGGGGTAGATCTCTGGATGCCAAAAACTAATTTGAATTAAATAATTACAAACTGAATCACAGACAGATCTTAAAATCATATTCCTTCAACTTTTTTTGTGGTAAATCAAAGTTTAACTAGAACACCATAAGTCATATAAAGGGAGGGGCTGGTTGCTCCTTACTAAAATTGTTTTTTTATCGGAACACTCAAGTGTTTCAGTGAGGTTTAAGAAATGTTATGAATATTTTTTCTATCAAGGATATTTTTCGTCGGCGTTTCGACTAAACACCCATTTTTAGTAGGCAAATTGGATGGACAAAATTCGAAAGTTAAATGTTTTTGAGCGCGAAATCATATTTTAATAATTAGCGCAATTACATTATTATCGCGATAAATTTTATAAATTCGAAAACAACATTTGTTCGAAATTGTCCGGAGATTGAGATTTGTCAAAATTAAAAAAAAATCGAAAAATGCTCTCTTATTGGTCGAAATTGCACTTCATCCAATAAAAGATAAGCTGTCATTTTGTTTGTCTCAATATACTGAATTTATATCTATTATTTTAATTTTAGTTTTTGCGTATTTAACGATTTCGTTGAGGATTTCCAAAATTTTGAAAACAATCACCTGCAACTAAAAATAGAAAAAAACATCTTATCATCTGTTCTGATGTTGTGAAAAAATAGGCCTAAAATTATCTTTATACACCAAACTATCAATTATTGATGCTATTTCTGAATATAAGTCTACAAGTTGTATAAGTACATGACTAAAATAGCATCAATTATTCTCAGTGTATAAAAACCCGCCGCACGTGAAATCCTGTCATTGCGATCTATACTCAAAAATATACTTCGGTATCAACTTCGGACTTAATTGATGTTAAAAAAAATTATTGTGTCGGAAATATGTCTTAAATTTTTTCGACAAAACAACACTCGCTACTATTCCAATTAAATTCTAAAAATTAATTCCTCCAAAAACTTATTTTTAGCGTATATCTCCCTGCTAGATTACCGACGGTAACATAAACCAAGTCTTCTTAAGCAATAAAATTACTAAAGGCTATGATTAAATCATACGTCCCTTAGTCACAAAAAAAATCATACCGCCGGTATGGCTATGTACTGAATGCATAATTTCCAAGGAAATGATGTTTTACCAGTTAGCATAGCAACTCGGTCTAAAGTGATCTTTTTGTAGCGAAGTATTTCACCCAAACCCAGCTAGTTATCGATAAATTAGCATGGAAATACAGTGAATGCCTTAGAACGGTTTGTCCGAATTTTACCAAAAACTTCGTCAAATAGTTTTATGTAAAGTACCTACAAAAGTCACACTCATAAATCGTCAACCAAGGCCTGCTCAATACCTCGGTTTTTCATGCGGGGTGATTACAGCGGGATTTCACACTCTGTTTATGTTTACCTTAGCTTGTTCAAAAAATTTTCAATAAAGTTTTACAATTATCGAAAAAGTGCATACATTTGCAAACTAACCTTTAATTCGTGAACAGAAAAGTAGGCTGTCATGCGTTGAAAGTTTAAATGGAAGTACCTACGCTCGTGAACCGATTTTTACTTGAATGAAATGAAATTTAAATTTCCAGAATGATCGATTTTAGAGGTCCTTTAAAAAAGACTCGGCTGCAAAAAAAAATTATAAATTATTACCCAAAAATATCGCGCGAAGTCCTTGACAACATAATTTAAAATATTTTGTTTACAATTTGAGGCAAAATTGACCGCGTTTGTCATGATTTTGTCAGTCAATTACTTTTTTACCGATTTTTCTTAAAATTTTCTCATTTTTCATCTACATCTCCTCTTGATTGCATAAATTGATGAAATGTATCTCATTTTGTCGAACAATAAATGAACCATATTTATGCCTTAACTTATAGACGGAAGTGATGTCTTTATAAAAACATGTAACATATTTTTTAAAAAAGATACATCGATGACGGTGTCTTCTGGTCAATATTAGCCACTTTTTTCCACCAACGTTTCTTTCAGATCCACGAGAGAGATCGTTTTTAAATCCTCCAAATCTAAAAACGATCTCTTTCGTGGATCTCAGAGAAACGTGGGTTTTACTTTTTAAAAAAAGTGGCTAATAATGACCAGAGGACCCCGTAATCGATATACTCCGTCACATTCACTCCCAGACATCAATACAGTAAAATTAAACAGTTGGATGATAAAATAACAATGAATATTATCCACCTCTCCTCAAACAAAATGATTAAAAACAAATTAACAACGAAAAAACACAATTATTTCGACAAGAATTGCTGAAAAAAACATAAGCACCTTAAAAAAGAGTCACTGTAACAGTCACTGTAAGATTCATTGTGACAGTGACACTGTTTTAAAATTTCATTCCAAAAAAAATCACCGTATTTATTTAAAAATAATTTACACGAAAATCGTCACAGTGACGACGCGGCGCACGATGCTTTTTTTGAGGGTGAATGGGAAACATTAAAATTCCTATGATGGATAAAAATAAAAAATAGCGGAAAAAAATTAGCTCGCGAAAAAAATTGCCCTACAGATTTTTTGACCGTGCGGCGCGACGCGCGTCGCGACGTCACTTCGAAAAAAATTATCAAGCTAAAAATATCAAATAAACATATTGAACATATTTTGACAAAGATATCCACTCTGTCACAGTCACCCAAAATCATCGATACGAACATACAGTAAAATTAAACAAATATAGCGCCCAACAAATGTTGCCGAACTTATGGAACCTAATTTTCAAAAAGTTCAATTTTATTATGTTTTCAGGATTTAAAAATTTTATATAAATTATAAACTTTTACCTATTGTAAATTATAAACTTAGATATAATGATAAACTTTTACCTTTAATCAACGAATTACTGAATTACGAGAACTGTACATAGCCCGGTTGAACTACTGCTCTCTTTCCCGCACTAATATCTGCTCAAAAATTAATGAAAAGGGGTCTACTTTGCGAAAGTATAGAAACGAACCATGTTTTAATAAGACATTCAACCATCTCACCAGCATAAGACATTTGGCATAATCAGTCAGTAGCCGCCAGGCGGCTGCCACCTCTTAAATTTGAAAAAACTTGATTTATTCGAAAAAAATGTTCTTGATTTGCAACTACTTCTCAGGCTGCTTCAAGTTTAAAGATAAACCTTTTTTCTAATGATAAAATGCTGATTTCCGAAAACGAGATATAATTTGTTTCTGGGTCAATTTCAGCACATAAACTAAAAGTGTTCCAAAAATAAATAAAATCTGAGCTAGTCGATTTTTTCCGTTCCCACATTAAGGGGGTCGGTGCATTTTGGCAGATTTGCACTTTTTCATTTTTTTCGCTTTATGGGAAACTTTTAGTCAATTCAAACATTGTGGAAAAAAACTTTTAAGACCGTAACTTGGAACTTCTGAGCTCACTTTGTATGATCTGATTTTTCTCAGATCAGTTATTTTTAATTTATAAATCGTCTTTTGAAAAAACACTCAAAAAACCCGCGTTTGCTATCGAATGTGTCTAAAATACAGTAAATTTTTTTTTATTAATTGGAAGCTCTAAAAAATGGTCTCGACCACCGTTGAAAATTCAATTTCTATTTATACGATTTTTACGTCGAAATCGAAAATTTAAATTGTTGAAAAAACCCGAAATTTTAGCACATCCAAAAAATATTTTTTTTCATAAGTTAAATGAAATACATTTTAAACGGTGAATGGGTTGGTTCACCAATTTGGCAAGTTTGGGCGTGATAATTTTTTTTAATTCTGAATAAAAAAGGGCTTCGATGGATTTCTGCCAAACCGTAGTTTTACTTCAAAAGATACGATTCAGAGTATAAACATGAGCAAAGAAACAAAACGAGGACATATTTGAATATAGTGAAAGTAGTCATTCCTTCAATATTTTCAGACAAGGATTCCATAAAATTAGTTGAAAATTGTTTGAACAAGAAATGAAGAAAATTTTCAAAATATTTCCAAATAGTTTCGACCGAAATCCAAAAAAATGTCATAGGTATTTTTCAATTTTCATATAAAAATATGTGTCACCTACGCGAAAAGTTAAAGTGCCATTTTGAAAAAGTTTGTTTCGTTGATTTTAACAAATGCTGTATAAAATTTGATGAAAAAATAAGGCATTCTATAATGCTCGATTTTTTCAAAAATTTCTCATATTTGTGGGAATTCGAAAAGTTTAATTCGAACTCAAATTTTCTAAAAGCAATAACTCGATATTCTTTATTACAAAAGTTGCCTGGAGTATAACATTACTCTCGGTGGTATATTGAGAAAAATATATAAACCCAGTGAAAATTTTTTCATCAAGAGCCCATATCCGTATCTGTCAAAATGCACCGCCCCCCCTTAAGGCTAAAGTTTACACCCATTTTCAATCAAATTGAAGGTAAGGAAATTTTTTTGTTGGTTTAAATGATCTGATCTGATCAGACTGATCTCTCATTAAGGTGGTCGTCGCATTTAAGGGAGTGGGTGTCGCAAATTTGAGCCTCTTCCTAGGCCATTTCCCGCCAAAATAGCAAAAGTGATATTCAAAAAACATTTGTTACTAACAGAACCAACCTTCGCGGTAATTTTGAATTTAACAGTAATCTGATACAATCCCACCTACGCCGACACCTACGCTTTTAAAAAGTTTCTTAAAAAGACACGCAGTTCGTACCTACTTCTTCAATTTTCATCATTTTCTATTATTTTTTTGCGTGAGGCTCCGGAAAAGCCTAACAAATAATTCAAATTGCTTTTGTTTTAAAATTTTGCTTACGGCGGCCAAAACAGCCAAAAAAACGAAAACAAAAATTATTGATTTATTTAGGATTTAACTTGAAAGTGCGCTCATTGGTTTTTTTTTTACGCTACCGAGTTAAAAATTGCACCAAAATCC